>OX377619.1:57479920-57935715 GCA_947397865.1 Polietes domitor | reverse complement strand
TCGCAGCTATCGAGGTCAAAAACCGTACCGCTTGACAGAGCAGTGCACAGGGGGGGTGTTTGGGTGTTCAAACCCCCCCCCCAGAGAGGTCTCGAACATATAATTTTTAAAACCTTCTAGACTTTGTGAAGCAATAAAATATAGAATTTTTAAAGTCTTTTTAAAATAACTCGTCTGACATGGTAATTTTGGAGTAAAATCATGAAAACACGAAAATTACATAAAAAATCGTGTACGCTTTCTTGAATTTCGGACAAAGGTTATGAAAAATATAAACAAATTAAACGAATTGTGCCAATTTCAAGATTGTGTAATGCTAATTTCGCTAATGGACACCAAATTGTTCGGAAAAATTTCATTTTTATTAACCGATACCACTTCTTGACATTCGACTAGAGCTATATCTTATATAGATATAGAGCGCTAAGATGTAACATTTGCGATTGGACATTTTTATGGAGCTGTATCTAAATCTGAACCGATGTGTCCTATTTTCATCACAGATGCAACAACAACGGTTTCTGTTACTTCTAATGTGTTGGGAGTTTGCAATTATAATACAAATCCATTTCGACAAACGAAGAAAATTGTTTGACATCAACTGATGACATGTTTACCGCAAACAAACTAATTTTTCCCAAAAAAGAAATGCATTTTTTTTGTGTAGGTCTCTATTTTAAAATCTACTTTAAAGTTGAGAAACAATAAGAAATGAGTTTTAACTTACTAAAATTTTTGTTATATTTATCACTTACGTCAAATATTTTTCAGAGTTAGTATTTTTTGTACATATGTAACAAGTATTATTCAAAAGAGAAACAACAAATTCATTAACTTGGATCTACGTAGGAAAACGAAACTATAAAATACAATTATTTGGTTTTTTGGAATTAAAATTTCTAGTTGTTTCTTCTTGCATTTCATCGAATACAAAAAAACTGTATTCGAATTTATACATATTTAAGATTATAAAAATTAAGAAACATATTTTTTATTTAATTGTAATATGCGTATAAAGATTTTGAGTAAACATTTTTCATTTTTCTAGATTTAGAGCATGTCGTACTATCAAATTCCATCATTTCGCGTTAATATCATTTTGATTCCCCAGTTATCAGGCTAAAATAGGAAAAATGGTGGCTGTAAAGTCAAAAATTGTGAAGAGTATATTTAGAAAAACCGGCGTAACTTCTTATAATATTGAGAATACCAAAATATTTCTTTAGCATGTGATTGTTGACTTCATGGGGAATATTTGTGTATGAAAAGTTTCAGAATTATGAATGAAGAAAGTCAAAATATAAGGAATTGCAATTTTGAATTTTTCATCAATTGCAGCGATTTTCGCGACTGGCTGCATATATGTTACAAGCGACCAATGAAGCTGGAATTTTTAAATTCGCTGTGTACATCACGAAAATGCGTTTTCCATGCAACATTGCCAAGATTTCATGAAAAAAGTTATGGGGTTTACAATAAATCTTATTTATTGATGATTTGTGATTTTTTAAGAGCTTGATAACTTTTTTTAAAAAAAAAACGCATAAAATTTGCAAAATCTCATCGGTTCTTTATTTGAAACGTTAGATTGGTCCATGACATTTACTTTTTGAAGATAATTTCATTTAAATGTTGACCGCGGCTGCGTCTTAGGTGGTCCATTCGGAAAGTCCAATTTTGGGCAACTTTTTCGAGCATTTCGGCCGGAATAGCCCGAATTTCTTCGGAAATGTTGTCTTCCAAAGCTGGAATAGTTGCTGGCTTATTTCTGTAGACTTTAGACTTGACGTAGCCCCACAAAAAATAGTCTAAAGGCGTCAAATCGCATGATCTTGGTGGCCAACTTACCGGTCCATTTCTTGAGATGAATTGTTCTCCGAAGTTTTCCCTCAAAATGGCCATAGAATCGCGAGCTGTGTGGCATGTAGCGCCATCTTGTTGAAACCACATGTCAACCAAGTTCAGTTCTTCCATTTTTGGCAACAAAAAGTTTGTTAGCATCGAACGATAGCGATCGCCATTCACCGTAACGTTGCGTCCAACAGCATCTTTGAAAAAATACGGTCCAATGATTCCACCAGCGTACAAACCACACCAAACAGTGCATTTTTCGGGATGCATGGGCAGTTCTTGAACGGCTTCTGGTTGCTCTTCACTCCAAATGCGGCAATTTTGTTTATTTACGTAGCCATTCAACCAGAAATGAGCCTCATCGCTGAACAAAATTTGTCGATAAAAAAGCGGATTTTCTGCCAACTTTTCTAGGGCCCATTCACTGAAAATTCGACGTTGTGGCAGATCGTTTGGCTTCAGTTCTTGCACGAGCTGTATTTTATACGGTTTTACACCAAGATCTTTGCGTAAAATCTTCCATGTGGTCGAATAACACAAACCCAATTGCTGCGAACGGCGACGAATCGACATTTCACGGTCTTCAGCAACACTCTCAGAAACAGACGCAATATTCTCTTCTGTACGCACTGTACGCATTCGTGTGGTTGGTTTAATGTCCAATAAAGTAAACTGAGTGCGAAACTTGGTCACAATCGCATTAATTGTTTGCTCACTTGGTCGATTATGTAGACCATAAATCGGACGTAAAGCGCGAAACACATTTCGAACCGAACACTGATTTTGGTAATAAAATTCAATGATTTGCAAGCGTTGCTCGTTAGTAAGTCTATTCATGATGAAATGTCAAAGCATACTGAGCATCTTTCTCTTTGACACCATGTCTGAAATCCCACGTGATCTGTCAAATACTAATGCATGAAAATCCTAACCTCAAAAAAATCACTCTTTATATTTGGGCATAGTGCTCAATTTTAAACATACAAAAGTGGCTATGAACCAACAAACCGCGAATAATAAGAAATTTCGAAAACTTTTTAATTTCTCTTCAAATTAAGGAGAAAATCAGTTTTTTCGCTCTCCTGAAAAGTTATGTATTTGTTCATAGCCACTTATGAATATAAGCCCTCGATATGTATGTATGTAATTTCAAGCAAATATTTAATCAAAATTTATACACTTAGAGAACAAGTCTGTCAATAAAAGCAGCGATTGTCTGCTGCCTATCAGATAAACGTTCATAAGAGAGTTTAGCTCGAATTTCCTGTTGGACAATATGCGTATCATATATATTGCTAAAAACAGCAAACAGCTTTTTACCATCTCAGCAGATACAAATCTGCTGTCTCTTTTTTAACAGCAGAAAATCTGATCTTTCAGTAAACTTTCTGCTTTCTTCTACTGACATATTCCTTTGAGTGTACTGATAGATGGATTACTGAAATGCAATGCACTGTCTGTCGGACGAATGTATCCAAATATTTCTCGAAGATCCTGGCAATAAAATATGAGTGGTGTACAAACGCTCCAGTAAAAATTTCCTAAAAAGTTAGAAAATTAACTAAGTATGAGTAAAGTTTTCTTCTTTCAAAGCCATAGTAAATAGTTCATTTGCTAGAACAAGGGTAGTAGATTTACTTAAAAACCTTTCTTTGGATAAAAAATTCTTACAATTGAGTAAATTGAAACTTATGTGAAAGAATATTTCCAAGGTTTTAAGTGAGAAAAAAATCTGAAATTTTTTGTATGGTAAAAATTCCATTTAGGAAATTTTAACTTAAAAATGTGTTTTATCCTAAAATGAAGTTAAAATGTTTACTGAAATTTATGCCGAGTTCTTCATACATTTAAGTATTAATGAACTTATAAAAAACATCTGAAATTGTTTAAAAATTCTTGAATATTAAACTAAGAAGCAATTCTCGATCGTTTGCAGAGACTTATTTCTTAAATACTTTATGAATTATTCTAAACAACCACTGCGAAGGCGCCTATCTTGCATTCGCAACAATCATGGAGTAATAGCTCGACTCCTTGTGGCAGAGGTATCATGGAACTTTTGAGACATATTTCATGTTCTCATTTTTTGTATCAGTTTTGCATACTCTGAAGCAAAACTATTTGTTTGATTTTTTTTTAGTTAAAATGAACTTATTTTAATTTCACCTTTTTTCCTTGTATAAATTAAAATTTTCCTCAGTTTAAGTAAAAATTTACTCGTTTTGAGGAAAAAAACAGCAAAGATGTCCTTAGTTTGAGTAATATATAGTTTTAGGAAATTTTCAGCAAAATTTTACTAAGATTTAGTAAAAATTTACTTAGTTTTAGGAAAATTTTGCTCAAATTTAGTAAAAACCAGTAAGGAAAGGCTAAAGTCGGGCGGGGCCGACTATATGATACACTCCACTTTCTATCAGAATACAATTCAATTCGGAAAAAAGTGAAAACGGGAAGAATTTTTGTATGTTTCCTAATCATAGGCTAATATGTCCTGGTTCAATTTGTCAAATCGAAAAGAATATTTGTATCACGGCTATATCCAAACATGGAATGAAGTGACCCATTTCACAGTAGGTTCTTCCAGTTCTCAATTTTAAGTAATTCGATGAAAATACGTGGTTTCTGGGGCGGAAAAATCAAGTCGGGAGCGAAATTTGTATAGGAGCTATATATAAATCTGAACCGATCTGACTCATTTTCATCCTGGGTGTTTCTCATGCAAATATAAGATATTTTGCCAAATTTGAAGAAAATCTGTTAAAATATATGGTTTCTACAGCAGAAAAAGTCAAATAGGGAGTGAAATTCGTATGGGGGCTATATCTAAATCTGAACCGATCTGACCAATTTTCACCATAGGTGTTTCTAGTTGAAACGTAAGATGTTTTGCCAAGTTTGAGGAAAATCTGTTGTAATATGTGGTATCTAGAGTGAAAAGAGTCAAATCGGGAGTGAAATTCGTATGGGGGCTGTATCTAAATCTGAACCGATCTGGCTCATTTTCACCGTGGGTGTTTCTAGTTGAAATATAAGATATTTTGCCAATTTTGAAGCACATCTGTTAAAATATGTGGTTTCTACAGAAGAAAAAGTCAAATCGGGAGTGAAATTCGTATGGGGGCTATATCTAAATCTGAACCGATCTGGCTCATTTTCACCGTGGGTGTTTCTAGTTGAAATATAAGATGTTTTGCCAATTTTGAAGCACATCTGTTAAAATATGTGGTTTCTACAGCAGAAAAAGTCAAATAGGGAGTGAAATTCGTATGGGGGCTATATCTAAATCTGAACCGATCTGACCAATTTTCACCATAGGTGTTTCTAGTTGAAATGTAAGATGTTTTGCCAAGTTTGAGGAAAATCTGTTGTAATATGTGGTATCTAGAGTGAAAAGAGTCAAATCGGGAGTGAAGTTCGTATGGGGGCTATATCTAAATCTGAACCGATCTGGCTCATTTTCACCGTGGGTGTTTCTAGTTGAAATATAAGATGTTTTGCCTATATTGAAGCACATCTGTTAAAATATGTGGTTTCTACAGAAGACAAAGTCAAATCGGGAGTGAAATTCGTATGGGGGCTATATCTAAATCTGAACCGATCTGGCTAATTTTCACCGTGGGTGTTTCTAGTTGAAATATAAGATATTTTGCCAATTTTGAAGTACATCTGTTAAAATATGTGGTTTCTACAGAAGAAAAAGTCAAATCGGGAGTGAAATTCGTATGGGGGCTATATCTAAATCTGAACCGATCTGGCTCATTTTCACCGTGGGTGTTTCTAGTTGAAATATAAGATGTTTTGCCAATTTTGAAGCACATCTGTTAAAATATGTGGTTTCTACAGCAGAAAAAGTCAAATCGGGAGTGAAATTCGTATGGGAGCTATATCTAAATCTGAACCGATCTGACCAATTTTCACCATAGGTGTTTCTAGTTGAAATGTAAGATGTTTTGCCAAGTTTGAGGAAAATCAGCTTTAATATGTGGTATCTAGCGTGAAAAGAGTCAAATCGAGAGTGAAATTCGTATGGGGGCTATATCCAAATCTGAACCGATTTTCTTCAAATTAAATAGCGTTCGTCCTTATCCCGAAAAACTTTGTTGTGCAAAGTTTCATTTGGTTCTGGCTACAATTGCGACCTGTACTTTGATTACAAGAATAGATGGACAGACGGACGGACGGACGGACGGACGGACATCGTTAAATCGATTCAAAAAGTGATTCTAAGTCGATCGGTATAATTAACAATGGGTCTATCTCGCTTCCTTTTGGGTGTTACAAACAAATGCACAAAGACATAATACTCTCGTGGAGTGTATAAATACTTGATTTTAGGAAAAATTTACTTACTTTATATTCAGCAAAATTCTATTTATATTTAGTAAAAATGTACTTGGTTTCCTAAATTTTAGTTAATTTTACTCATTGTAGGGTTAACTTTTTTATGAGTGTAGATGAAAACCCCCCTAGGGGAAAATCCTGCGCACGGGCCTGCCTCTTGACATGAAATGACTCATATATGTCTACTCAGAAAATTAGTACCACATTCACAAGCGAATAAAAGGCAGAAAGGCAAGAGTCTGACATCCGAGGCCCCAAGATCTGAATTTATTTTTGATAAAAAAATGGTATACATGTTATCGATAACTGTCATAGCTATCGAAGGTAAAATTTTGGAAAAATCGAAAAAAAATTTTTGTGTAAAAAGTAGTCAAAGTCAAATTAAAAAAAATAATAAAAATTTTCGATAACTATCTTAGTTATCGAAATAATGAAATTGTAAATTAGAAAAATCAATTTTTTATTAGCTCATTAAAAAAATGCAAAAGAGATCAGGTAAATATTTTAGATAACTTTCGAGTTATCGAAACCGAAAATATAGGAATAGGTGGACTTTTATGCGCCTGAAAAAGCAGTCCCGCCCAATTAGAAGAATTTTGGAAATTACTAGTCCAAAAGCACAATTCTGTATTCAGTAGACCATGCAATTGAATTAAAATCGTCATTGCTGCATTTATTGAAGACGCACCCACGTCTATATCCAATTTTTATTATCTTTTCTATTATTGAATAGTTTAATTATTATACAAAAAAGGACCGCTGGCGAAAAAATCACACGTTTTTTTAATTATGTTTGTTATTTTGTAAAATAATTTTCAAGCCTCAAAAGAGCACTGCAGCCGAAAAATTATTTTAAAATAATCGCACGATTTTGTTTTCTTTGAAATTCATGTATTTTTGTTATTGAGTTTCTTTGTAATTTATAATTTTGCTTTAAATAAACACACACAAAATTTTAATAGAATTTTCACATTCGGTAACTATGGAAATTATCGATTACTAAGGTAGTTATCGGTAAATAAAAAGTTATCGACATTTTTTCTTCTAATTTGCGATTTTGAGCTCATAGGAACGAAAAACAAAATCGATTTTTCTAAACTTTAATGTCCGATAACTAAGAGAAATATCGACATGCTGACCAATTTATTTCATATTTTGATGTGCTCTATCAAAATGTGTGGCCATACTCTATTTTATTATTTTTCTGGTATTTTCTGTCTTTTTAGGAAAAACATTTCCCCCCTTTGTCCAATTCCGCACACTTTCATTCCAAAGCATTAGACACATATGTATGTGATTTACATCTTCCAATCCCATTCTAGTTCTCTTTTAGAAAAAACTATTGTACAAATTGCTAGATCTAAGCCTAAGTTGCAGATAAAACTTATTTTTCATCGAATTTGTTAAGTTTTCGTCACAATGTATTTTCCACTTGTACCAAAAATCTTAAAGTGTAAACAGCAGTTATAGCGCTGTTTAAATGTATTGCCGCCATCTCGTGCAAAGTAGCCGAACATCAGTTGGTGAATCTAGTTGTTTCATTTTCTTTGCATGCTGTCGCCCTCTTGAGTGAAGTAGCCACAAAGATAATGAAGCAACTGATACAACAAATGATTTTCTGTTAGTGGTGGCAGATTTACAAATGTCAGATCCTATACAAATTTCATTTCGCATGTTGTCTAAAATGGCTATAAACAAAGAATATTACAATTCAATTCAGCGAAAAAAGTGAAATCGGGAAGGATGGAACTGATGTTGCTAAAGGGTAATTCCACAAGATTTTTTTAAATTTCATCAAAAGCGAAGAAGATGAACATGGGTACAGGTTCATCTTCTTCGATTTTGATGAAATTTTAACATAAATTCTACGGCTAACTGCGGATAATATAGCATTTACCATAATTCAAAGAAGTACGTGATTTGAGTTTGACAGTGGTCCAAAGTTGATTAAGTATTGAGTTCCGAAAAAAACTGCTGGTATCGAGTACTCGGTACTCAAAAACTCGATACTTTCCCAACACTACTGCATACCGAGAAGACGAGAAGCAACTAAAGGGTGATTTTTTAAAAGCTATAGGAAAGTTTTTCAAAAAAAAAACACATAAAATTCAGAAAAATGCATGAAATCCATGTATTTTAATGTTTGAAGATTATTTTATGCAAATGTTGACCTTGACTGCCCCTCATCCGCTTAGTCCAATTTTGGCATTTCCACGTTTTTGAGTAACAGAGGCCAATTGCTGCGAACGGCGACGAATCGATAATTGATGGTCATCATTAACACTGGCCAATACAGCTGCGATATTTTCTTCAGTTCTCACTCTACGTAAGCGTGTTAGTGGTTTAATGTCCAATGGTGCGAAATTTAGTCACAATAGTCCGAATAGCCGCTTCAGTGGGTCGATTAAACTGATAATAAAATGGAAGCGCGCAATAAACTTTCTTAACAGAGCACGCATTTTGATAACAAAATTCAATAATTTGCAAGCGTTGTTTGTTTGTATGACGATTCATAGTTAAATTATAGACCAAACTGAAGATGTTTGACAGTGAAACGAAACACGAAACGTGCGTCAGATTTTTAAACCAGTGTTGCCAAAAAGATAATAGCTAAAAAATCACCCTTTACAATACATGAAGACAATCAAAGTTGTTTGAAAATGGTTCAATGGGAAAAATTTAGTCAACATAGCAAGCACATCGAAAAATTATAAAATTTTTATAAAATTAAGTTTCTAATTATTCAACACTGCCAATAGAAAATAAATACACATTTAACAATTTCCATTTCCATTTTGGATTTTGGTCCAGTGTGCAATGTACGCTTGAAACACAATTGTAAATGGCATAATTTTCTAAATCAGTTAATGATTATTTTTGTCGCGGATTTTGAAGCTTATCTAAAGGCAAATTAAAAATCAAAAACAGTTTTATGTTTAAATAACGTACAGTGATGTAAGTAATAGCCTTGTCACACTGCATGAAATCAAGTTGATTTCTTGTGAAATGGAGTTGCTGAAATCGACATTGTCATTGCTACACTTTTTTAACATTTGGTCGATTTAGTTTGACAAACGGTTTCGAACGGTCCCAACGCCTCCCAATCCCGCCCCTTCCGACCGAGAGGGCCACGTCCCCATACCGTAGGGACAACGTACACACCACAGTCCGAACCATGGCGGCCAAACAGTAGAGGGTGGACACCGGCTACAGATGAAATATCAACAGCCGGTATAACAAAAATATTATTAAACAAAATATTAGTATCACATGCAAATAATGGTTATTCTTAAAGTTAGTAACTAAAAGTATTTAAGTAAACATATCATAACAAAACTAAACATCCAAGCAGGAGAAAATCCTGGACTTTATTATATTTATTATTCCTAATCCGAAATCTATGATGTGACATAATGAATTGAAATCAATACACATTCTACGTATGGGCTCTGTGGAAGCATAATTCGTACGCTGAAAATCAATATGAAGGAACTGATAGTATCTAGAAGGTCTAAATGGCACGTTAAACTTAATCCTAGAAATAATATAGTCAGAAGAGAAATCACCACTTATAACCTTAAAAACCATCACGGTGTTTAACATAACACGTCTGCTTTTTAAGGATGGCAAGTCGATCAACTTCAATCTACTAGTATAAGGGGGAAGAACAAAATCACTATTCCAATGTAAGTGTCTTAATGAAAAAATCAAAAATTGTTTCTGAACTGACTCAATTCTCTCAATATAGATACCATAATGAGGATCCCACACTACGGAACCATATTCCAGAATAGGCCTGACAAGCGATGTAAGGATCAGAGAACTCCTTAGCCCATCGCTTAATGAAACCAAGAACACCATATGCTTTGTTAACCATAGTAATAATATGATTGTTAAAATTCAGTTTGGAATCCATTAGAATACAATAATTTGCAAGCGTTTGTTTGTAACAAAGCAAAATGTAAACAATAGCCACAACAGCCGCAATGGAAAACTCTGATAAAGAAAAATTAAATTTTATACTAAAATGTGTGTTAATTTACATTCGAATAAGAAAAAACGAAACTGCAGTGAAGACTATCCGTCTGAAACGAAACAAAATTCGTCAATTTATATTTTTGCAGAGAAAACTGCAGTACTATTATTATAGTTTGCTATTGTCCAAGCGTTCGCTACAGACTCCTGTGCTTTCTTCCACCAAAGACACCATGTTACATGTGAAGGATCCTATTATGGAATGCTCTTTTTGAAAATATTTCCATTTTGATGGCGATCCTCTTTATGGACCTATTGACCGTTTTTCATCCCTAGAAGGCAAAAAACTAAGTAATATGTGGACAGGAATTAATAAACCTATATTTATTGCCGAAATTGTGTAATTTTGTCTGTATGTCAGATGGGGAAAATACAAAACCACCAGCATTTCATCTGTCATAATTTTAAATAAGTATGTGTCTGTTTCGATCGCAGGCCGTTTATACTGTCCTCCCATAGATCTAACAGGACACATTGCTGGTCTGGAGTCCATTATATTTTCCGCTTATAACGTCGGTTTTTCCTGAAAATTTAATTAAAATTAATGAACACTTTTAAATATGTCACATTTACTACTTTTCTTGTTCTATTTTTGAATTGACAGGGAAATTAGCAAAAAAATGTCAAATTCTTCTTCTTGTTCTCCTATAGTTTAGACACATAAATTTTTCAAATATTACTTATTTTTGTGTGTCTAAATATTAGATTTCCAAGAAGATTTTAAAAAAATGGACCTGCAGATCGATATTAAATTTCGTATGGAAAAAGTACTAGATTTGACTCGAAATCTAAATAAACTATATGCAGTCTGACAAGTATTTTTCTAATTGGAAGCGCCAAGTTTAAGAATTACAAGGAAAAAATCCAATATGACTAATCCGATTTTTACAGAATACGAAAGAAAAGATTTATTTTGTAACTGGGCCTGTTCGATTGGGCTTACTAGCTTATGATTAAGAGACTTGATAAGGTGGAAAACATTGTTATCCATTGGTTTTTCTTAAATGAATCAACAAGAAAAATCTGGCAGCAATGCTAAGAGAGTAGTAAGTTACTTTCTTGTTAAGCGAGTAAATTCCATACAAAAATTAAGCTAGTAAGCCCAACCGAACAGACCTACTGTCAATTTGTTTGGTAAATCTGGTGGATTTTGCACACAGTCCCAAAAAAGTGGTGTTTTGCTCATATCAATCAGAACGCATTATTAAGAAGAAATCAAATGCCAATTTCATGAAATTGTGCGTCGCTATTTCAAAATAAAATAGCATGTCCAATTTATCCAGAAGAAGAAATTGTAAAACCCATTTGATTCTTTGGATATGGGTTCACATTGTCGGTCCTTTTTAGCCTTACACGATATGATTTGTCTATCTTAATCATGTTTCTCAGTATAATCGTAAGAATTAAGATTTTCAACACACTATATTCATGTGTAAACACCCCTATTTGATTTTAGCAAGTGAAAGATTTTTCCTTGCGATTTCGCTCAATTGGATAGTCTGAAAGCATCTTTTGTATACACCGTACATACGTTTTATACAACCCTTCTGCTCTTCTTCTTTGTTTGTGTGTCAGTGTTGTGTCGTTTTTGTGAACTGTCAAGTGAGCAAAAGTAGTTTTTTACACGGTTGGGCGAAAAGTGAGTCTCGAACATATTTAATTTACATCGTCCGCAATAAAATTAGAAAAAAACATTTGTTCTTATATTTTCTAGGAACTTCTTAAACGAAAACGGAAAAATGATTAACGCCGTGTCGCGTGCTTATTTGCGTGCCAGCACACAAGCTGTTCCCAATGGTCTGAAACCTGCTGCCCTCAGTGCGGTTCAGGGTAAGAGAGTTGTGGTGCCCAGTAAAACGGAAAAGAATGCTCCTTGTGGCAATACCAGAGCCTCGACTGCATTACAAAGTGAATATATAGATACTATTCAAAGTCAAGAACGTCCCTAGAAAAAAATGCAAATTGTTTTTCAATGAATATTGAAGGAGATCATATTCGAAGTTTGCAATTTTTTCCTCCAATTATGTAATTTTTTGAGGTTATGAAATCAGCTGTGGGGGAAAGAAAACGTCTATAACTGCTCTAATGTTATCATAACAGTGGAGTGTTATTAGAAAATTTGCAGGAAAACAGCTGTATTTTATCTACACTACTGGAACCGAAAAAACTTTTCTTAATACCCCCCAAATTATAGTCAGTCTCATGTTATTGTTGCTAACTTTTCTTTCATTGCAGGTGTCCAGCAAGTCCGTTTGGCCCACACCGATTTGCAAGCTCCTGACTTCTCAGCTTATCGCCGGAATTCCGTGAAGGATGTCAACCGCAAAAATACCACCTCTGAGGACCGCAAGGCCTTCTCCTACATGTTGGTAGGTGCTGGTGCCGTCGGGGGTGCTTATGCCGCCAAGGGTTTGGTCACCGCTTTCGTTAGCTCCATGGGTGCCTCAGCTGATGTTTTGGCCATGGCTAAAATTGAAATTAAATTGGCTGATATCCCTGAAGGTAAATCTGTGACCTTCAAATGGCGTGGCAAGCCTTTGTTCATCCGCCATCGTACCCCAAGTGAAATTTCCACTGAACGCAATGTGCCCACGGCGACTTTGCGTGATCCAGAATCTGATGATGTAAGAAAAATCCTTGGAAATGTATATAGAAACACACTAATATGATTTTTATTCAATTCCCCTACAGCAACGTGTAACTAAACCTGAATGGTTGGTTGTCATCGGTGTCTGCACACATTTGGGTTGTGTACCCATTGCCAATTCCGGTGATTTCGGTGGCTACTATTGCCCCTGCCACGGTTCTCACTACGACGCCTCGGGACGCATTCGTAAAGGCCCGGCTCCTTTGAATTTGGAAGTACCCACTTATTCCTTCCCCGATGAGGGCACTTTGGTCGTTGGTTAAGTGTATTCGAGGCTACGAAATTCAAACAAACTGTGTTTTAAACTAAATCGTATTGTTCAGCTTGTAAGCATAAACAAAAAATCATAACATCTTAGTAAAAATTACACAATGATTTGGAAGTTTATCACAATCTTCTTGATAATAATGTTATAGTTAAATGAAACCAAAAACCAATAAAAACAGTAAAAAACAGCTACGCATGAATGAAGTGTGATAGAGACAAAATAACTAGATGTTGCAAATGTTTAATTCAATTTTGCTTGCACACTGTTGTAGTTGTCTGTATATAATGATATAGACATACATATAAATAAATGTTAGGATTTTATACGTTGTTCCTTGCTCTTCATCTCAGTTACAATTTCTCATCTAAACGTCTGTCTTAATATAATCTAAGAGATTTTGTTTTTTTAAACTGAATTAAAGCAAACGCTCTTCAGTCAGAGATTATAAAATGGATGTTTTTTATATATATATATATATATGCTGAAAAGTAGGTACCACCCCCGGCTCGTATTCTCAAACTTCTAATATTTAGGCTTAATTATAAATATTTTAGTGACAACTTCGACATTTCTCACAATTACCATTTACAGAACATCTTATTATGAGCACAAATTGAAATTGAATCATTGATACTGGAATATATTTTCCTTATTGGAAATTATTGGATTTTTTAAGCCTTACTACCCACTCACAAGTCGAAATATTACATTTTGCAATAACAAACACTTATATAGAATACTTTAACTTTTCTTGATGCAATATATTGACCATTATCTCTTTTTGATACACAGAGTAAGATTTTTACATAAATTGTATTACAGTGAGTGTCAAAAACCATAAAACGTATATCTTTCTCTGAAATTAATAATAGCCTATAATTTTTTGGGTGTTTGAGTTAATCATGTTTAAAGTTTTCTGTCAAATTGGGTGTTTGAATAATATTGCGTTAAATATTAATTTTTTATTATGGATATTTCTACGACTGGCGTTCATATTCTGTAAACTAACGAAGTTATTATTTTCTTTTCATCCTTTCCTTATTTTCTTTTCCAATAACCTTTGACCCACTTTTTTGAGAGACATAGAATCAATGATGAATATTCTAAATATGCAATAAAAACGTAATAGCCTATACCAATTTATAAATGATAAACAACGACAATTTGTTTATCTTTTTATTATTTCCAGGCCTATGGGCGTGATGGACGTACAACTTTAACTGAGAGAAAAATATAGTAATTATATTTTTTCTTCCTACTTTTTTCTTGAATAACACTTGAATGTCGCTAAATTTTATTGAAATAGTGGATTTTGCCAAAACTTATTTCATAATATATTAGCTAAAAAATCCGTCTTTCAGACGTGACGGAACTGAAATCATTTTCATTCATAAAAATTCAAACGTCTGCGAACTGTTTAAGTTTTTATAATTGACAATTCTTTAAATAATCAGGAACATTCAGTTCCGATCCCTAACAGGAACTAGTTCAGTTTAAGGACATTTTGTTATTTTTCTGTCATTCGACATGCAATCAAAATTGACCGTGCGTATTTAGGTTGGGTCATTAAGGCAGGTACGTACCTCCCACGAAAATTTCGCTTCCATAAGAAATGAGTTAGAAAAACTAACTAAACTAAATTTATGGTTTGAAGCTAGCTTATAACCTTTTCAGACTGCATGCGAAATTTAGTCGATTTCAAATGTCAAATTTTTATGGGATCTGACATTTGTAAATCGAAAAAGGGAATGCTTATTTTCCATAATAAACTATAAATCAAGGCGTATTTATACTGGTGATAGCAGCATAGCAAAAACAAATTCGGCAACAACAAAATACAAGTAATTTTCAATAATTGTCAAAGCAAAATATATGGGATTTGACAGTTTCGGTTACTTTTGAATAAAAAAAAATTTCAGTCAGCTGGGCTCCTGCTATCACCTTTATAAATACACCTAGCTATAAATACAAATAATGAAGAATCAATTGATTTCAGCCTTAAATGACATAAAGTCTATTTTCAAATGTCAAATTTGCATGGGATCTGAAATTTGTAAATAGATCTTAGGCCTGTTCGATTGGGCTTACTTAAGAGACTTGATAAGGTGGCATCATTGTTGCCCACTGGTTTATCTCAAATGGACTAGAAAAACAACAACAAGAAAAATCTGGCAGCAACACTAAGAGTGTAGTAATCGGAACACATCTACTTTAGCAAAAGAGGTCCAAATAAAAAACATTTTTTTATGTGGTAGAGGGCATATTTTAGAAGAAAAAAAAAACATAAAATACAAAAAAGACGCAGGCTAAAGTTTTCCTGCGTGCGTAGGGGTTAAAGGGTAAATTTGTATGCGTAGCGATTTTTTAAAATTAATTTTTCACTTTTTTCATTTGCACCACTTTGTTTTCTAATATCTACGGTTTTTAAAGGGTTAACTACTCATAAAGGGGCTCAAATTTTGGTGCATGATCTTGTCTACATGTGTGTGGTGTAAAATACGTATCGCCATATCAGTACTATTTCCAGATAATAAGCTCTTTTGTAGAAAGTACGACTAAAAAATTGTAAATATTCAATTTGGCTCGCAATGGGTTATCGGATCGAAAAAACATATACATTTTGTTTTAAAGGTATTGTGATAAGCTTTATAATGATAACCATATTTATCCGATCCGACATGGAAACATGGAAGATATCGAGGAATATATCTACGAACTTTCAGGGCCCATAACTCGGGAAATATGGGCCACCATTTTTTTATTTTGATAAGAATAAAAAGTAGTACGTATGGTATGATTTTTGAACAAATTGGAGCTCTTGTGGTAAACTAGATATAAGCCAATTTATGATTAAAAAAAAAACCAAAAATATTTTTTTTTGATACAAATATTTATATTGAAGTTGGCGACAATGTGAACAAATATTTTTTTTATTTTGAGTAAAAAGTTAACTTCGAACAGGTCTATTGTATGTCCTATTCTAATTTCTGTCCTTTTTATCCAATATTTCCATTTTTAACACATATTCCCCAGAACCGAAAAATAATCCCTTCATCCGTAAATATTGTTCATTATTTTTATATTCGTACGAAAATATAAAGTCTTAAATATTTAAGGAAAAAATACGGAACTTAATAACATAATTAACCATTTGAAGTAAATTGAACAAATTGAATTTAATTATGTAAATAACAAAAAATGTGCAAGTGTATTCCACGGGGCCAATACTTTACCATCCCCGGTAGGTAGTAGAGGTGGAGAAAACATCGATGGTACTATCGATGTATCGATGTTTTTGCATTTTTGTTAAACATCGATGTTTGATGACGACTATCGATGTTTTAAATGAACCAGAAGAATGCGATCCTCTTTCGTTTTGGAAGGTAAATTTAATAAATGTTATTATACTTAATATTCTGAAATTAATGAACCTTTTTTTAGACGAATGCAGAAAGTATGGTGGCTATCAAAGAGCTAGCAAAAAAATATTTATGCGTGCCAGCAACTTCCTGCGAGTCGGAACGAATGTTCAGCAAGGCTGGGCAAATTATTTCCGATCGCCGAACGCGCCTCAAGCCGCTCGTGGTCGATAAACTTATGTTTATTAACAAAAACCAGTTAATTTTTGAAAATTTGTAAACAAATCTTCGATCTCTATTTTTTACACACGATCTCTCATTTTTAAATACGTTTGTGAAACGTATTATTATTTTAACCTATGAATTTAAATGTTATGTTTTTTTATTATTATTTTAACCTATGAATTAAAATGTTATGTTTTTTTTTATTTTATTCAATAAATAAAATTTTATATTTATTATTTTATTTATTTTAATTATTAGTATTTTTACCAGTTTGGTGTATACGCACGTTAACTTTGCATACTTTACAATAATACAATAATATGTATATTTTCACCAGAAACATCGATGTTTCGCTTAAAAACATCGATGGTAGCAAACATCGATGTTTCTCCACCTCTACTAGGCAGCTTGCACAGCACGAAAAGCGAATATGAAAACAAAACAAAACCGATATTGGTGCAAAAAATAATCCAAAACAGAGACAGAAGTCGACCGAAAGACAGCAGACTGCGCGCCGCCACTGATCTTTATAACAAGAATGTGGTTAGAGGTAACCAACAGCTAAAGATCTCAAACTCCTAACAAACTGATTGTTGGTTAGCTCTAACTATAGCTTAACCAGACTTGATGAAAATGGGGGGGGGGGTTTAAATGACAAAATTGTACCTTTTACTTTATTAATATTGAATTTATTTGAAAAACATTTGATTTTTAGTCAAATTTGTATGTTTACAAAAACAAATAACAGTACCAAAAAAATTTGAAACCTTATAGGGGGTCTAGGCACACCAAACATTTGGGCAAAAACGGTTTGTGCAAAATATGAGATAATACGTCTTAAGCGGGTATTGGACGGGCATACATGTCTGTGATGGCACACCAAAAAACACTGTCTAATAGCATGTATACATACATCGGTGCTGTCCTACAAATGCAAAACTTTGTGCAACGCGGATTTTTGCGCAAATATTTCTATATCTAAAAATATCGACCTTATGTCATTTAATGTATTTTGTGTTGATTTGATGTACAAAATTTATCAAGTTTTTCGAAAATATATCAGATCGTGAATTCCGCTAATAAACTTTTCACACTGCATTTCAGCTAAAGGTCTATTTAAAACTATCAAATTTGTATTGCATCTGACATTTGCAAATCGACCTTATGCCATTTAAGCATTTTTGCATTTTAAAAGTATGAACAACGGTTTTCATATTATTACATTTTGCTTCTCCAGCAAAATTAAAAAAGTAAAGTTTATATCCTTTTCAGACTGCATGCGAAATCTAGCTGAAATTACATAAGATCGATTTATAAATGTTAGATCCAATACAAATTTGACATTTGAAAATCGACCGTATGTCATTACAGGCTGAAAACGAATGATTTCGCAGGCAGTCTGAAAGGCTATTACGTCTTTGGACATTTCACGTGACGAAAGCATCTACATATTCAAGTTCAGCCATTCAAAGACTAAATAAAAAAGAAGCAAAAAAATGTAAACAAAGCTTACATTTTAAAACGGCAACTGAAAAATAAACTTTTGATTCGCAGGATTCTCTTACTTTATGAAGAGAATATGCATTTCAGCAAGAAACACCAATTCTACTACACGCAAAGAAAAAATGTGAGAAATCATACAATATAAGCTTACAATTTACCTAAGTTTCTTAGTTGAAATACAACTTTAAAAGTTCTTTGGCAACTCATACAGAACACTTGGGTAATTTGGTACCAAAAAACTACTGCCAGTTATATAATAAAACTTGTGTAAAATTACCTTATATGCTTTGGCTGTATTTCAAACCACTTTGTTCTCGTAAACAATTTGCATTTATCAGTATTTAAAAAATAAAGAAATAAATGTACAAATTAATAGAACATAATCCAACGCCATGTTTCATTTATCTAATTTGGAATGTTTTTTAACTAAATTTAATAATATGAAAGACCTAAATCTTTTTTATTTTTTCCCACCCAAATAAAACCTTAACTTGATTTAATTTTTTTAGCTTTTTGTTCTTCTTTTAAATACTATACTCATATGCTATAAGGGCTGTTTTTATGCTTCTGATGTTTTTGGTGGGGTTGCTGTTGTCGTTGCTGCTGGTGTGTTGATTGGGCATCGACGTACAGATGAGGCTGATGATTGCATAATGTTGCTCCAACAATTCCTAAATGAACTTCATTGACATTAATTGAAGGAGAACATCATATTCCAGACTTCCAAAAAATTTATATTAATAAATTAAAAGATTAATCAATCTTCATTTTGCGAGTGAAAAAATAAATAAATTTTAATTTCACCATACTTTCTTCTTCGTCTGTTCTGTTGCTTTTGGTTTTCTTGTAATTCTAATCGTCGAAATTTATATAAACCTTTGATCATATACGTATTTTTGCATATATCTGCTACAAAATTCATGAAAATGGCAACTTACATATTCACACATACATCATTATCCAACTAACTAATTAATTTTAACAAAGAAACTTGTGTAAACTACAAATTTTCTAATTGGGAAAAAGAAAATGTAATTTACACATGTACGAGGGAAATTTAGCATTTACTTGTATGACTTCTGTCAACTCTATATAAAAAAAAAGATTTACAAAGTTGAATTTGGTATTTCTACACAAGTTGTTTTTCTACGTGTGCGTTCTTTATTCACAGTTGTTTTTTAACCGTTGCTTTTTTAAAAAATTAAAACATGTAAGTTCCTGTCGGTTAAATGATTGTCGATAACATATAGCTTCATTTTGTACATGTAGGAGTTAAATATTTCATAAGAAAATATTTTTTAGGTTTAGATCAAAATATGCATTCTTGTTGTATTCTTCTTATAACGTAGAAAACCTAAGGTCAGCTGCCGTCGAAGCAAATTTCGTAAAATCAATTGCCGCCGTTGCAAAAACTGTTGCGCCGCCATCGCCGACGATTTCGGTCGGCTTCGTTTTCTGATACAAATCCAATGACTCAAAGGCTCAAAAACAGTCGAACACAATCAGATGTCAAGAAAAACGCGTTTTTTTTCTTTGAACGAGGTTGGTGCGGTTGAATAAAATCGCAAAATTGCAATCAAGAACTGGAATAGTAACACTGGTTGTTATTTGTGTTATTTGGAGACCTTGTGGAGACTTCGGTATTTTGTGAAATCCGCGTTTTTTCTCAAATTTTAGTGATTTTTTTTCATTGAACAAGGTTAGTCGCGGACGCTCTGTGTCGGAGAAGATAAAATAAATAAACCACGAAACAGCTGAACACAACACAAAAACAAGGCAACTTCACAAGTTCTTCAAATAAAACAATTATAATGACTTTAAAATGTTAATTAGTTTATTAAGGAAGGCAAGGAGGCAACGCAAATTATATAAAAGTTACTGGAATAACACTTGCACACAAACACAAACCCCAAACTCAATTGATAGGAAAGAAAAGCAACAAAAAGACAGTTCAGACCGACCACCAAAATTCAATTCAGTGTTCATTAAAATAAATTTGTAGGAATAACGAAATTTATAAATTAACAACATAAAAGGGAACTATGTTACTGGATTATATGTACAAAATAATAAAATAAAGAGTTACAACAGATAAAAACTCCACATAAAAGTAAGTTAAAGAAAAATAAAATCATATAGAGAAGAAAAGTGATGTGAAACAACAAATAATTGTGCAAATTGCAAAAAGGCCACCCACAACAATTGTTAATGAAGGCAAAAGAGAAGCTTCCAACACAACAATATACAAAATTGCAAATATTGAATTGTTGAATTGAAAATCAAAAGAAAATACATACAACAACAACAATAAAAAAGAATAATAAAATCGCATTCGCGCACATACATAAACAGCACAAACCAACACAAACGTACAACAACCACAACATAATCCATATTCATCCCTTCCAAAGTTGAAAACAGCCGGTTCTGTTTCCTCAAAGTTTTCTCCCTTTTTCAGTTGTAGTGTCTCCCATACCCCAAAAAAAATATAGAACACCACACCACCCACCACCCCCATCCATCACGACCCCCACCCCTCCCACAAGTTTAACGTTATTTTCTGTTTATTTACTTTGCCCTTTCCTAACCTCTAACCTGCTGCATGTTCCTTTGCTATCCGCTGATACAGTGTTCTTATCTCTATGATCGTTTACTACAATCACAGCAGAATTTTATACAACTTTTCTCGGAATTTCCATTCGCCGTCACCACCACCACCTTTAACCGGCAGCATTTTCTTCAAAGTCTAACAACAATGTCAACGGCATTCCTAACCGCTATTGCGGTGATCTTATGCATTCTATTTCGCATTTTAAACGTGAACAGCCAGCCTTTAAAGCCCTCTGTGTGGTGTTTGGACCAACAGTTTTTGGATTGTCTATATAAGATTGCTCCTGTACTCAAAGAACCGTAAGTAAAGGATTTTTTTTGTATACAAATATCTTATTCATCTATTTATTTTTGTATAGTAGGTCTATATCATACCATTCCATTATTATTACTCATCTCATAATTGCTGCTGTTTTGCAATCCGATTAGCCGATAAGAGTGACCCATATTCGACCCATACTTTCCACCAAGGTGTTCTTGAATTGAATTCTTCAAAAAGATAACGATTTTCGAAAAACCGGTCAAACTAAAATAAACAACAACAGAATTGGTGTGTAGTTTTTCTACTATAATTTAGTGTAATCTTTAAGACTGGATTACTGAGCTGCGATAAATAAAAACTTACAATTTCACTCAAAATAAAAAAATATATATTTTTTTTAAATTGACGCCAACAGCAATATCAATGTGTGTATCAAAACAAATTGTGAAAAAAATAATTTCATGTTAAAAATTTTGGACTTAGCCTGGTTAAATATCCAGTCTAAATCTAATTTATGGTTATCTAATTTATGGTTTATGGTTTTCTATACAACCATTTATATTGCAGTGGGTTATAATGTAAAAAAAAATTAATTATTTCTAATAATTTTACTATATTGCCAATTTAAAACGTCAAGATAGTCAGAATATTATTGCAAATATATATACGTTTTAGCGTTTTATATATTGGAGAAATACAGCAAACTGGAGCATCACGGGTGTGACCTTAGCTTTGAAGAAATTGTTGATATTTTATTTATTTTCTTGAATTCTGTAATATTCTTCCATTACGCGACTTTATTTATATAACTCTATGAATATAACTCTATGAATATAGGAAATATAAATACTTAAATTGTAACGGGCATGACATATTGACAGAAATTCTGTTACGACACCAGTCTATATCTGGAATTGACCTATTGTTGTCATTATTTTTTGAAATATAATCAAAAATATGTATTACTGTATTAAAGTGAGTCCTTTTTAATAGTTTTAAAATATTGTTTGTGTGGGAGGTACCACCCCCCTTTGTTCTATCATGACCTAGTATCGCGAATCGGTCAACCGGTTTAGCGGTTTAGGAACATTCAGACACACATTGATTTTTAGATGAGAGTTTTTAAATTACGAATGTTGATCGGTGTTGTTTTGAATTATAAATTAATTTTGAATTTTTGTGGGAAAAACGTGGAATCACCCTTTACGAATATTAAACATAATTATTTAATATTAAAAATAATAATATTAATATAATATTACAAATAATGTTTGTATAGACTTAAATTAAATCAATTTTACTGATAAAAACAACACAAAAAATAATGTCGTTCCCTTACTACTAGGGCATTATGTCTTTGTGCATTTGTATGTAATACACAAAAGAAAATGAGAAAGAAACACAGATCGGCTTAGAATCACTTTCTGAGTCGATTTAGCAATGCCCGTCTGTCCCCCATCTATTCTTTGAATCAAAGTACAAGTCACAATTGTCCGATCCTAACAAAAATTAGTTGCATTAAGTTTTGTGGGGCAAGGAAAAATTAAAGAAAATCTGTTTAGATTTAGATATAGCCCCGATACACATGGCACTCCCGATTTGAATTTCCGTTCTGGAAACTAGAAACATCTAAGGTTGAAGTGGGTCAGATCGGTTCAGATTTAGATATAGCTCCCATTCAAACTTAGCTCTTGATTTGATTCTTTCCGCTCCACAGACCACATTTTTCAACCGATTTTCTTCAAATTTGGCACAACAACATTTCTGGTGAAAATGGGTCTATACGGTTCAGATTTAGATATAGTTCCCATACAAATTTCGAACTCGATTTGACTTTTTCCGCTCTGGATATCACAAATGCTTCAAATTTTAATCGGATAGAAGGTGGAGGGTGTCATATAAAGTCGGCCACACTCGCTTTTCCTTACATGTTTTTGTCTCTTAATTAGAATCTCCACCATTGATTCTATGTCTGGTCAAAATTTGCTCAAATTCTAGTTCCACAAAGTGGGTCAAAAGATCATTGAAAAAATAACCAATAATTTATCATTCAAAAATTCGCGTCCTTAAGTTATTTGTAATAGTAAATAATAAATTGTTTAATTTACATAATAGGAACGTCATTATCCATTCGTGTAAAAATCCATAATAAAAAATTAACATTTAACATCATTTGACAATTTTCTTTTGAACTGTTGATCATAGTTAAGTCAATAAAATATTTTTATTATCTTTTCATTCATCGGTATTATAAAGTAGTAGTGTCCTTCCCATCACAACTATTTAATAATAATGGCTACGAATGCAAACAATTAGAAAATTTTCATCACACCATACGCGTGGCAATTCATTATAAAATATAAAATAATCAGAGCCCAGATTCATTTATGGACAACCTAATTAACAACTAATGGCACAGGAAAAATCCCTCTAGTATTTGTATTTCGTTAAAATGCACATAAAATTATCTATAATTGCCATTCGAACATCCGTTAGAGAAAAGCTAATTGTCCTATAATGATAAGTCACCCAACTGGGTAAGACCGGTTACAGAGCACTGAAGAAAATCATCAACCATTAAAGCTTACGAATGAATACGAGCATCATTCTACTACGCAAGTACACTTTGGTTGGTATCGCACCATTATTAATGGCTATTATAGTAGTCAAGCGTAACCGAACGAAAGTCGTTGGAGGTTTGGGGGAGGATCAAACCGTATCAGTAGTCAGAATGAAATGTGGTTACTATTCATATGCAAATTGCAAATTTTATGCCAACTTGTTGAGAGTACAAAAGTCCATTCGCCATTATGTATGGTGACGAGTGTTGTCGAGTTTCTCGTACGTTTTACCGGCTTTGAATGCGACTTTAACAAATCGGGTTTTTAACCAAAATAAAAGGTAGATGGGAAACTATGCGACAGACTAAATTAGATCTACATATCGCCAGAGTAGGATAGTTAGGGTCTAAGATCAAATACATTGCTTCGGGAAAAATGACAAGAACATTTGCATTCATTACATCACCTAATTGCGACAATCGTTTAATGACATTAGTTTTCCGTTCTTGGATTTTTATTAGATTTTACGCCAAACACAGAGATACGACATAGAATCACCTGTGTAAAAAGCAATCTGAAAAATTTGATTAATGTTCGATGTAATATGAGGCCTTCGGAGCGGTAATAATAAAAATTGGATGGCCATTTGTATGAGTCTATTTGAAAGAAGAAAGGAAAGGCTAAAATCGGTTGGGACTATATGATAACATCCATTTCTATGACTTTACACTTTAATACGATGAGGACTTAGCCATCATGGCGATGAAATCCACTTTCACAATGTATGTTTCCAGGTGAAATATAACGTGTTCTGATCAAAATGTGTTAAAATGTGTTCTTTCTACACCATTTTCATTTGTAATTCAAACACACCATTTGCAATTCAAAAATTCCATTTGAAATTCAAAAAAATATCATTTGAAATTCAAAAATTCCATTTGAAATTCAAAAAAATATCTTTTGAAATTCAAAACTCATCGTTTGAAATTCAAAACTCGTCATTTGTAATTCAAAACTCGTCATTTGAAATTCAAAACTCATCATTTGTAATTCAAAACTAGTCATTCGTAATTCAAAACTCGCCATTTGAAATTCAAAACTCGTCATTTGTAATTCAAAACTCGTCATTTGTAATTTAAAACTCTTAAACGTCATTTGTAATACAAAAACACCATTTGAAATTCAAAATTTTTCATTTAAAATTGCAAAGTTTTGAATTGCAAATGACGAGTTTTGAATTTCAAATGATGTCTTTTGAATTTCAAATGATGTCTTTTGAATTTCAAATGTTGTCTTTTGAATTACAAATGACGAGTTTTGAATTTCAATTGACATTTTTTGAATTTCAAATGGAATTTTTGAATTTCAAGTTATATTTTTTGAATTACAAAAGGAATTTTTTAATTCCAACTGGTGTCTTTTGAATTTCAAGTGATGTCTTTTGAATTACAATTGAAAAAGGCGTGGTGCGACATTTGTATGGATGCTATATATAAATCTGAACCGATTTGACCCATTTTAACTACAGATGTTTTTAGTTGAAATATAAGTTGTTGTGCCAAATATGAAGAAAATCTGTAAAAATATATGGTTTCTAGAGCGGAAAAAGTGAAATGGGGAGCAAAATTTGTATGGATGGTGGCTATATCTAAATCTGTACCGATTAGCTTCAAAGTAAATGGCGTCCTTCGCTAACAAAACTCATTTCTGCCAATTTTTGTTATTATCGAACAACAATTGCGACCTGTATTTTAATTACAAGAATTGATGGATGGGTGGACAGACGGACATGGCTAAATCGACTCAAATAGTGATTCTAAATTGGTCGGTATACCCTGGTGAAGAGATTTTAAAGCTATTCCAAAGTAAAATACAATATTATCTTGTTGAAGATTTGTAGTAAAATGTGGACTCTGGAGCAGTAATAGAGTTAATTAATTGGAGAAATATTTGCAATACGACTATACAAAACTTCGACCCATACAGTCCACTTTCAGGGTATGTGTTCCTAGTTGAAATATAACATAATGTGGAACTAAGGTTTCCCGAACTTTTTCCATTTCCCGGGAAACAAAGAACTTGTATATCTAAAACAACGATCTAGTCTGACTGAGTATTATGTGGCGTTAATAATTTAGAATATTCGTTCTTCTAGAAACGAACATATTTCACAAAAACACGGTGTAAATATTCGAATTTGTGAAATCAACTGGAACAAATGGATTGCATATTTATCAATGCCCAATAGAAATATTACAACAAAAAAAAGTCCAGTCATTACTTCTTTACAAATTGGTGTCATTTAAATATAGCTTACGCTATAATTATATTTCAATTCATATTTGATTTCCATTTAAAGTTTAGTTTATTGTCAAAATATTCTATATTCAAAACGATGCTTTAAGGTGGCAGATAGACATCTCTAAATCGATCCAGCTGATGATTCTAAGCCGATCGGTATAGTATTCCACGAAGTGTAATGTAGGTTATAACAAGAAGATTTTTGAAAAGTCCTCTTACCTAAAATAATTTCCTAAAATTAATTTCCTTATTTAGCCGTTGCTAATTCAATTCTAAAGGTATATCCCCTAAATTGGCGCCACTGAAGACGATTGAATTTGAATTTAAATACATTTGTGAATACGAAATGAAACGCCAACATTTGCCGGTACAACAAAAATTAAATTTAGCATAAACTCGATTTGTTGTCGTTGATAGTGGTTGTTTTGCTTGCTGGCTGGCTGGTGGTTGGAAAAAATACGAAAAATAAATTTCACGATTTGTTTAACAACAAAGCTTTACGTAATATTTGTTTATATTCTATATTTATAATACCTCGCGCCGTACACTCATTCATTCATATATGTATGTATGTATGGATGTAGGATTTTATTTTTGTTTTCTTAACTGATTTCTGGTATGGCAACAATCTGAAATCAAAACAATAAATTTGCAGTGATTGAAGTGGAATTTATCTTAATGGTTTAGTTTGACTTCGATTTATTTTTTATTAATTTTAATATTTAACAAATATGTGTACGTATGTATACATATATACATATATGAATATGTATATATATAATTGTATTTTGCTGGACGTACATGAGTTCGTTGCGTGCATTGTGGTGTTGGTAGTATATTTGATTTATCAGCATTTTCTTCTTCTTGTGTTTCTGCCGAGGAAACGATTGATTAATGACTCATATTGCACATGTATGTGGTGGTTGCATATTCATGTCGTATTGTACAGTGTGAAGCAAAATAAAAGCTACACAATTGCAATAGAATTATATATTCAAATTATAAAATGAAAAAATAAAAAATATTTTTAAAAAATTAAAAAAAACAAGTGATCTTAACGGAACATTTAAACTTTCGTGGTGGTTTATATACCACCACTGTACTAAAAATCTCATTTCGAAATACGTTTCGTAATTGATGCCTTTTAAAATATAAATCTACTTAAATTGATTGATTATAACTTTATTAGTTTCAATACTGTGTATGTATCATGTGTTCTAAGATTGTATTACCACACGCACACACCATCCGTCTAAGATAGATAAAACACACTGATAAAGATTCTTACCGCCCCCCCCCCCCCCCCCCCTCATCCTTAATCTTAATTAAATAATATTCCATTGAAAAGGGATCTACTTCCCCAAACACTCACCACAAGTAGAACAAGGAAACCACCCCCAACCACTCGTAAAAGGGAAAATGAAATCACTATTTTCCGTTGTGAAGGCGAAGGTGAATAAAATGAATGTGAATGACATGTTGAGAATCAAGCATTCAAAGTTTCAATAGGTTTCAAATTAAATTTCTTTATTTGATTTTTTTATGAACTGAATGAATTACGTATTGAACAGGGTCGGTTTGTATGGAAGAAAACAAGAAAAAACAAGTAAGGAAAGGCTAAAGTCGGGCGGGGCCGACTCTATGATACACTCCACTTTCTATCCGAATACAATTCAATTCGGTGAAAAAGTGAAAACGGGAAGTTTTTTCGTATCCTGTAAATGTATATGTTTGACAAAAAATTTTAAATCGGAAAGGACATTTGTATGAGGATATATTGAAACCTGGAACGAAATAGGTGAAATATAAAGTGTATAGTTTGGCCAAAATCGGTTAAATTTTTGGGAGTAACATTTGTATTTGGGCTATATTTAAATCTGAACCGATCTTACCCACTTTCACCATATTTTTGTTTAGTTGGACTATAAGATATTGTGCCAATTTTAAAGAAAATCGGGTACAATATGTGGTTTTTATAGCGCAAAAGTCAAATTGGGAGCGACATTTGTATGGGGTCTATATCTAAATCTGAACCGATCTTACCCAATTTCAGCATAGGTGTTTCTAGTAAGATTATAAGATGTTGTGCCAAATTTAAAGAAAATCGAGTACAATATGTGGCTTTTAAAGCGGCAAAAGTCTATAGTCTGGGGGCTATATCTAAATCTGAACCGATCTTACCCAATTTCAGCATAGGTGTTTCTAGTAAGATTATAAGATGTTGTGCCAAATTTAAAGAAAATCGAGTACAATATGTGGTTTCTGGAGCGGAAAATGTCAAATCGGAAGCGTCATTTGTATGGGAGCTATATCTAAATCTGAACCGATCTTATCCAATTTCTGCATAGGTGTTTCTAGTTAGATTATAAGATGTTGTGCAACATTTAAAAAAAATCGAGTGCAATATGTGGCATTTAAAGCGAAAAAAGTCAAATCGGGAGCGACATTTATATGTTTTGCGACCCGTTTTAATGTACATACATCATGGTATGTTACGTAGATATAGGAAGTGCAAAGACTGATTTCTGATGATGACATAGAACCGACAAACCTGCACTAATAACAACAGCTTGTTCTTCCTCTCTATGATTAGAGTTTATGCTGTTACCAGTCCAAATTTAAACTGGCTAATATTGTTTTTAAAGAAAAAGTGTTAATAATTTATATAATACGAAATGCTTAATGGGGTTTGTAAATTTTTTGAAATTCATTAGGCATCTTTGAATGCAAATAACTATATTTGTTTGTCTCGATATTGCAACAAACTAATTGCAGATAAATTATAAAAATATATTCCAAATTTGAATTGATTACACTGTTGGTCAGCTAACTTGCACAACCCTCAACTAATTTATATCCAAATATCCACGTTAGTATAGTTTAAGCGATACAGGTAATGAACTACAAAATTCGATTAAAATTAGTTTTAGTTAAAAAAACGCTGTAAATTCATTGGACACCAAATTAGCACACCCTAAAGAAGGAAATAAAAACATAATTTTTCTTTATTTTTTTAATCACATATTGCAATCTTCTTGGCATACGCTGCTCAGAGTTCGGACAGATTATTGATTTTTTAGCTGATCTTGCCTTTCAACATAAATCAACAAATTCTCACTTGGATTGAGATGTGGACTTTGTGTCCGCCATGGCAATATCTCCACCAAATGGTCCACCAAATATTTGTTAACCAATCGTGAGGTGTGCTTAGTATAATCATCATGCATAAATATCGATTTAACACACATCCATCCATCTTTGTGTCAATCTTAGTAATTGGCCCTACTCTATGCCATGTAAATGCTGTCCATACCATTATACAACCTATTTCATGTTTAACAGTTTTTAAAGTATAGCGAGAACATTGATTTTTCGCTCCAAAAAACATTTTTCCAAAACGAAATTTGTTTTTTGCATTTCAAATGAATAAAAATGACATTGAACATATATTTATAACACAGCACTGTTGCAAATGTGTCCCAAAAATGTAAAAGAAAACCCACATCTATACGACAAAAAGTGAAAGTGGAATGGGCATTTCTATGGGACCTATAACGAAACATTGACCGATGTGATCTATTTTCACAATAGTTAATGTAATGACACACGGTAAATCTGATCAAAGTCTAGTGTAATAGGTGTAATCTAGAGGGACCATAACAGGTAAAATATAATATATGTGCATATGATCAAAATAGGTTTTAAGATATGGCCTCTAAAGCTTGAAGAAAACACAGGAAAGAGCACATATGGGAACAATAAATAGGTGTTAGAATATAACGTGTTGTATCAAATTAAAAAAGTATGGAAAGGCTAAATTCGGGCGGGGCCGACTATATGATACACTCCACTTTCCGAATCCCGAATATAATTCAATTCGGTAAAAAAGTGAAAACGGGAAGGATTTTTGTATGTGTCCTAATCATAGACTGATATGACCTGAACCAATTTGTCAAATCGAGAAGAACATTTGTATCGGGGCTATGTCCAAACATGGAAGTGACCCACTTTCACAATAGTTGTTTATAGTTCAATCGGTGAAAATACGTGGTTTCCAGGGCGGAAGCGAAATTTGTATGGTAGTTATATATAAATCTGAACCGATCTGACCCATTTTCACTATGGGTGTTTCTAGCTAAAATGTAAGATATTTTGCCAGTTTTGAAGAAGATCTGTTAAAGTATTAGGTTTAGAGAGTGAAAAGAGTCAAATCGGAAGTGAAATTCGTATGCGACTATATCTAAATCAATTTCTTCAAATTAAATAGCGTTCGTCCTTATCCCGAAAAACTTCGATGTGCAAAGTTTCATACAAATATGTTGCTTCAATTCAAATCGGGAGCGACATTTATATGGGGGCTATATTTAAATCTGAATTGAGTTTCTTCAAATTCAATAGCATTCATTCTTGACCTCTAAGAATCGTTTGTATCAAGTCTCGCTAGGATCGGAGAATAACTGCGACCTGTACTTTGATTACATGACTTTTATTACATTTGGTAATAAATGATTGTTTAAACCCTTCATCTATAGATGGAGCGTTGTTCTGGGATGAAAATAATACTAACTAAGCCGTTGAAGTTGAAAACATGAAGTGAAACATAAAGGATTTTTTCGAAATTTTTACCTGTAGGCGTAAAATGGGCGAAAAGGGGAAAATGTTTCCAACTAACTGATGCAGTTAGAATAGTGGAATTCCTCCTTCCAATACATTACCTTCTTTCCGTCAACGCGATGCGCTGCATGAGTCAAAGGAATAAAACTTACCAAGCAAACGGAAGAGTGTGAAAATAAATTCGTAAATTAAATACGTTCCACACCCAAGGCACACACCAATTTAGCTTGTGGAACGTATTTTAAAAAAACATTTTTGTAATAAAAAAAAAACTAAAAATAATAAAAATAAAAGGAATTATTTAATTATTTTTTTAACAATTTTTTCCGTTCCAATTATTTGAATACATCGAATCAGTCAAAAGTCCAAAAACTATACAAAATAGGTAATTTTAGCACATGTATTGTTGTGACATTGAAGAGCCTTATAATATATATATATATATAGAATTTTGTTAGTCCGATATCTCGAAAACTAGAATACATGAAACAGGTATTCCAAAGTCAATTATTTAGTCATAGACGAGTAGAATATCTGTCAAAAAATACTGACCCAAATTCCGTTTGAGATCGGAAATATATAAATTTTATCATATCGTATATAGTATATATCTCAAAAAATATATCCAATCTCAAACAGAATTTGGACCAACTATTTTTCGGAAAATATTCTACTTACTAAGGGCTAAATTGACAAATATTCTCCTTACCAAGGGCTAAATAATTGCCTTTGGAATATCCGATTCAAGTATTCTAGTTTTCGAGATATCGGATAATAAAAATTCGCTATATATATCTGAAAAACCTATATATCTCCGATCTCAAACGGAATATGGACCAACTATTTTTTGGAAAATATTCTTCTTACCAAGGGCTAAATAATAGCCTTTGGAATACCCCATTTATGTATTCGGATATATCGGCTCTTCAATGTCACATCGATACATGGGCTAATATGACCTATTTTATATAGTTTTTGGACTACTGACCGATTCGATGCATTCAAATTGTTGGTGCTAAAATATTGCTAAACAAATTCCTTTTTTTTTTATTGTTTTTTACAAAAAAAAAATATTTTTAAATACGGTCCACAAGCTAAATTGGCTTGTGTCTTGGGTGTGGGGCGAATTTAACTTACGAATTTATCTTCACGCCCTTAGCAAACGGTTGTTGCTAGAATCGTGAAATTAGGTGTGTACAACTGGACTATAGCTGGAATCAAGTAATTGCAAATAGATGAAATCTGCCCTGAGAGAATGAACAATGAAGCATCACCTTTTTTTTAAAACAGTTGCGCATAATTATGCCTTGTAGTTTGAAATTTTACAATTTTCATAATATGGTACCGTACTTCTATGTAATGTCGACAGCCTCTAATATTGTCGGTAATACTTTGGAATGATTTCCGTGGTGGAGGTTATATAAGATTTGGCACGGCCTCTCTTAACACCCTTTTACTTCTTCCGTTTTAATTTTAGCCAATTTAACTCAAAAGTATGGCGTCCTAGTTTAACGACGATCATGACCATGTATAGTTGGAATGGTCACTCACTAATTTGCTGCTTTTTAGCTCATGACCCTTCAAACTCAAAATCTAAGGTAGCAAAATCCAGGTCATGTGTTATTAAGCCGACTTGCATGCAATTCATTCATAATATAATACTGCTTTACAGAAATCGATCTTTTTGGTTTTCCAAATAAAAAACAAAAACAAACAAAAGCATTTTGAAGGTGCAACGAAGAACAAAACTTCATGTGATGGTTATAATGAAAAAAATACTCATTATTGTCATGTGTAAATTAACTCAAAAATTTAATTGAAATAGATTTGTTTCTATTTACTCAGGTTTGTTTTCTCGGAAGAAAACAAAGTCTCTTTAAAGGAAGTATTTGAAATGCATTTGCTTCGGTTAATTACAAGTTATTAAGACGAGAATACAAATTTTTATTTAAAGTGCTCTCAAGGGTCTATTTATTCAGGAAATCATCATTAAACTTTCCAATGTTTCTTTTTTGGAGTTACCGCAGCATTGTTTTTTAATTTTATTCCCACAAAAATTGTCAAAGTTCTTGAATGCTCAAGCTCAAGTCAAGGAGGAGACTTTCTTCAACCACGCGAATATGAGTTTGAAAGGTAATTTCTTACTTTTTTCGACATCCAATTTAGATTTATAATTTGATTTCCACCAAAATCTTTTGACGGTCTAATTTGCTCAAATAAAATACATTTCATAATTACGAACAGTCACGAGAATTATATAGGCTAGCTGGCCAGTAAAAATCGTATGAGTGCAGCAAGCGTGCGACGCTATTGTTTAGTCGTATTTTATATTTTTATGTCTTTCTTCCTTATAACGCTAATTTACAATTTTATTTTTATTAGTTTCAAATTGCATTTCAAGTTTTTGTTATTATTGGCAAAATAATCACACGATTTTTTTTTGTGAAATAAATGACACATTCATTTCCTTTATAGACTTTTTCTGGTTATACAAGAACTACCAGTTAGAATTTCCCATGATTAATTTATGATGATGACTTCGAAATACAATTTTAGCAGATAACCGACTGAAGTACATTCGCGTTTCGTTGCTTTATTCTATTCGTTGGAGCGGGCAGATAATACCACAAATGTGGATGTGGATGTATGTATACATGTGTATACATCATATAACGATTGCATTAAAGTTTATTATTCGCATTTTGTTTTTGCTGTTGTTGTGTTATCTATCGCAAGTCCGTCCACCCACTGATAGATGACTTAATGTGTGCCACCAATCATTGATAGCTGGAGTTCGCTCGCTCGCTTTATGAATTTGTTATTGTCGTAGAAATTCCCCTGAACTTCTATGGGCTAGATTTTGATTGCATTAGAAGAACAACAAGCTGATATAAATAGTGCCACAGAGCTAAGAACGGTGCCGTTTTATTGAAAAACAAGTAAAAACGGCATTAAGTTCGGCCATTCCGAACTTTATATACCAATACCCTTCACCATGAATTGCATTCCACAGAGGTTGTCGATTTTCGTAGAAGTCCAGTAATATTACAGGAAAATTTAAATTTTTAAATATAGCCAAACACAAAGAAATGCAAATATTAAAATAATACAAATAAATATAATATTTTTATTATTTCAAACCACTCTTATAAAGCAAGGCTACCTACAAATACGTTTTCATATCGAAATAATATTTCAAGTCAATTCATAAAATAAATATTCTTAACCATTATCTCACGTACATAGTGATTCAACAATTTTTTGCCGAAAAAGTACGAATTTGCAAAAATCTTTTTGTTTTTCTGTCTATGCAGTCAGAGGAATGTATGCACCGAATTTCATAATTCTAGCTGCGCCCATTTGGTTGGTACCATTTTTATCCCATTTTTTTCCTATTGTACTCTCTTAAGAGTACGACTTTCTAAAATCTCTTTATTTTACGTGTCTACGAAATTTGAGGGATATACACATCGAATTTCATCATTGTAGCTGTAGTCGTTTAGTTGGTACTATTTTAATCCCTCTTTACCCAATGTATCCCTTGAAAGTACGCATTTGGAAAAAACCCTTTTATTTTTCGTGTCTACGCAGTCAGATGATGTATACTCCGAATTTCATGACTCTAGCTGCAGTCATTTGGTTGGTACTATTTTTATCCCTTTTTTCCAAGAATTGCGAATTTCGAAAATTCCGTTTTTTTAAGTGTCAACGCAATCAGAGGAATATATACAGAATTTCATTATTCTAGGTGCAGCCGTTTGGTTGGTACCATTTTTATCCCTCTATTCCCATTTACCACTTAAAAGTACGAATTTGAAAAAATACTTTTATATTATATATCTGGTTAATTAGAGGAATGTACACACCGAATTTCGTGTTTTATATTGCCGTTTAATATGTATCATTTTTATCCCTTTTTGTCCCATTTCACCCACTACGAATAAGAATAATTTTAAGGGGAATGCGCATACCCAATTTCAAGTATGTACAAGCAAACATATTGAAAAACATCCTTAAATACTTTAAAATATTAGGGGTTATTATGGGTATTTTATGTCCTTGTGAGGGAAAAGTTTTCCCTTTGGGCCGAGTTTCAATCCCAACCGATCTACGACTATAAGACGCATTTATGGAAAATTTGGACGTCCTAGCTAGATGGACAGAAGGACGGACGGACATGGCTAGATTGTCTTAGAATTTTATGACGATCAAGAATATATATACTTTATAGGGTCTCAGGTTGATATTTCAAGGCGATAAAAACGGCATGACAAGGTTATTATACCCCCATCCTGGAGGTGTAAAAATCGTATGAAAATTATATGAATTTGGAAAATAAATAAAATTGAAAAGTTTAACAACTTGATTTCTATACTTTCTAGACTTTTGCTATTTTATTTTTTGACTGACCACAGAAATATTTATTAGTACAAAATACGTATGAAATTTAACATTCCAAAAACTATTTGTTAAGTCATTATAATGAAGTCATTATGTCTATCATTACTAGGTAATCTAAATAGTAATGATATGTCATTACCGTAGTTTTGCTGGGTAGTTTTCATCAATAATTCGTAGATTAATTTTAAGTAAATCATTTAAAAGCTATAGGAAAGTTTTTCAAAAAAAAAAAAACACATAAAATTCAGAAAAATGCATGAAATCTTTATTTGAATCGATAGTACGGTCCATATAATTTAATGTTTGATGATTATTTCATGCAAATGTTGACCTTGACTGCGCCTCAAATGGTCCATCCGCTTAGTCCAATTTTGGCATTGCCACGTTTTTGAGTAACAGAGGCCCAATTGCTGCGAACGGCGACGAATCGATAATTGATGGTCATCATTAACACTTGCCGATACAGCTGCGATATTTTCTTCAGTTTAATATCCAACAATGTAAATTTGGTGCGAAATTTAGTCACAATAGCCCGAATAGCTGCTTCAGTGGGTCCATTAAACTGACCATAAAATGGAAGCGCGCGATGAACTTTCTTAATATAGCACGCATTTTGATAATAAAATTCGATAATTTGCAAGCGTTGTTCGTTTGTAAGACGATTCATGGTTAAATTATAGACCAAACTGAAGATGTTTAACAGTGAAACAAAACACGAAACGTGCGTCAGCTGTTTAAACCAGTGTTGCCAAAAAGGCTAATGGCTAAAAAATCACCCTTTATATGTAAAACATGCGCCAGGTAAAAGACGATCCCATAGGTGGTTGATGTTTGAATAATTAATTTTTATGCATTTCATTGAGAAGTAAACAAACAGTTATTTACTATAGGTCCCTTCAATTGTGGCATATACTTGCTGAGCAAATCAAATATCTAGTATCTAATTGTGTGGGTGTTTTTATATTTGATAGGTGGATAGTTTGATAAGTTTGTTCTTTTTCTCATTAAATTATACAAAAATAAAAAAACGAAAGTTGATAATCAGGGGCTTATAAGTGTACAAAAGTACGCAACACCCATTTTTTAACCGATAGTCAAGCTTTTGGTGTTGTTTGGGAATTTTTAATAGCAGATTCCTGCTTTACACGAAAATACCACAAGAAACATAGTATTTTGGACGACTACAGCTCCGTGTAATCAATAAAGCAAAGTCTTGTGTAAATCTGCATCGACCGAAGTCTTAATAAAATCGAACCAAGTGAAAGTTCTATTTTTTTAATTTTGACCGCATACGTCACAGTGCTACTCCCTCGTATCTTCTCTAGAAATATACATAGTATATAATTTATGTGTATGTGTGGGTTTGTTTGCTAAGTACAGTGGTGAATAAAATTGAAGTAAGTAAAAGATAATTATTACATTTCCAAGCTGAAATCTGGAGATGTAAGCAAGACTTGTCAATTTCTTAATAAAGAATTACACTTTCCAACAAATTAACACTTTTTGCATGGAACAGAAAAGCGACCCTATAATTGTGAAAGACCCGTTGAGTAGATCTTTTTTGGAATAAACTTATAGTTCAGCTGATCTGAGTTACTTTTTACAACGTGTCACAGTCGAAAGAGAAAAAACATTATACTAAGCGAAAAAAGTATTGTAAGTTAATGTTTGAGAGAATTCTTATTGTCACAACTATTAAAATTTGTCGGAAAATGTTAGTGGGGGTCACCGAAGACACCAAAGTTGTAAATAATAATCTTCCCGTTTAAATAGAAAAATTAAACGCCAGTTTATACAACAAAATTACTAGGGTTAAAATTGGTCCATGATTATTGGAAGATCGATCGTTTTCGACAATAAAAGTCGGTATTTCGGTAGAGGACGGTAAACAAAAAATACAAATTGGATATTTTTCCAAAATTTTCATTTTCGCGGGAGTTATGGATAAAATGATTTTTATACACTCCACGAGAGTATTATGTCTTTGTGCATTTGTTTGTAACACCCAAAAGGAAGGGATATTGACCAATTTTTAATTATGCCGATCGAGTTAGAATCACTTTCTGAATCGATTTAGCAGTCCGTCTGTCCATCGATTCTTGTAATCACGATACAGGTCGCAATTGTAGCCGGAACCATATGAAACTTTGCACAACGAAGTTTTTCGGGACAAGGACGGACGCTATTTAATTTGAAGAAAATCGGTTCAGATTTAGATATAGCCCCCATACGAATTTCACTCTAGATACCAAATATTTTAACAGATTTTCTTCAAAATTGGCAAAACATCTTATCGATAGCTTCAATTGTTATCGATTGTGAAATTCTCTTTATTATTGAGTTTTCTATAAAAGTCAGTTTTTTCGATATTTTTGGTTTCGATAACACGGAAGTTATCGATAATTTTTACCCGATATTTCATTCTAATGACTTAAAAATGTAATAAAAATCTATTTTTATATTCAATTTCGATTTTTTTCTTTTTTTTATACCCTACACCCATCGTTTATTATACCGATCGACTTAGAATCACTTTTTGAGTCGATTTAGCGATGTCCGTACGTCCGTCCGTCTGTCCATCTATTCTTGTAATCAAAGTCCAGTTCGCAATTGTTGTTAGAACAAAATGAAACTTTGCACAACGAAGTTTTATGGGATAAGGACGAACACTATTTAATTTGAAGCAAGTCGGTTCAGATTTACATGTAGCTCCCATACAAATTTTGCTTCCGATTTTACTTTTTCCGCTCTAGAAACCACATATTTCAACAGATTTTCCTCCAATTTGGCAAGACGCCGTATATTTCAACTAGAAAATCTTTGCTAAACATGGGTCAGATTGGTTTAGATTTGTATATAGCTCCCATTCAATGTTTGTGTTCAAATTTTCTTACAAATACAATACAGACCTTTTTATATCCTACACCATAGGTTATAATGACTAAGTGTAGGGTATCATATAGTCGGCCACGCCCGACTTTAACCTTCCATAATTGTATCATTTTGACTTACTTTGAGGTCCTCTTTCAAAAATATATTCAAATCTCGGGCCACGAACAGCTCACTTTTGCCGGGCTTTTTACATATTGTGGCTCTACAAAAATGTATGATGATATTTGTAATACAATAATAATACGCATACGTATTAGATAGTGATCAAAACACCGTTTTTTTTTTAACCGGTGGACGGTTTTTTTCTGGCAGGAAAACCTGGTTAAACAGATGGCACTGGTTTTACGTAATGAAAATAATGAGAAAATTGCACTTTTGAAAACAATGTTAGTGCCATGTAATTTACTTTTACGATTTTGGAGGGTTTAGCGATGAATTTATCAGTCATTTTCAAACTATTATCAAATCTTTTTGTTGAGTACTTTAACAGAAAATTTTATAATGTGAAAACGCCTGTCGTTTCGTCAATATGACATACGAAAATTATTAAATTTCATCACTCTGCGCATACCCTTGAAATATAAGTGCAACATTTGGTTAAACCCAAAGGGTACACCGTACGACAATTTTTAAAAAAGTCGTTGGCTGACATGAATCCATTTTTGCTCGTCACTGTACTTGTATGTATGTTCTATACATATATTTCACTAATAGCTGACCTCATGAATTGAATCAATTTATAACGTCGAGAATGGAAATGTAAGTCAGTCGGTGACAAAGCCCCCGTATTTACTTTCTTGCCCACCTTTTTTGCACACAAGAGAGACGTATAATTTGTGAACGAACAACAAACATCATTAATTTATTTAGTTTTTGATAAAATGTTGCTATTGAGGAGATCATATTACCGGCTAACAGAGGCTTCAAGTAACATACACACATACACGTGATGATTGGCTAGTGTACACTTGAGCGACCCGGTAGTCGAGCGTGCTCGGATATGGTTCTAGTCTGACGCCGCAATAATCGTTCTAGTCACTCGGCTTAAACCCCAGAACCAATATTAGTAAAGAGTGATTTTTTTGAGGTTAGGATTTTCATGCATTAGTATTTGACAGATCACGTGGGATTTCAGACATGGTGTCAAAGAGAAAGATGCTCAGTATGCTTTGACATTTCATCATGAATAGACTTACTAACGAGCAACGCTTGCAAATCATTGAATTTTATTATCAAAATGCGTGCTCTGTTAAGAAAGTTCAGAAAGAAAGAAATTGTGTTCAGCGACGAAGCTCATTTTTGGCTCAATGGGTACGTAAATAGGCAGAATTGTCGATTTTGGAGTGAATATCAGCCAGAAGCATTGCAAGAGCTACCAATGCATCCAGAAAAAGTTTGGTGCTGGTGGCATCATTGGACCGTACTTCTTCAAAGATGATGCGAATCGTAACGTAACTGTGAATGGTGAGCGCTACCGTGAGATGATATCCAACTTTTTTTTGCCCAAAATGGAAGAACTGAACTTGGTTGACATGTGGTTTCAACAAGATGGCGCTACATGCCACACAGCTCGCGATTCTATGGCCATTTTGAGGGAAAACTTCGGAGAACAATTCATCTCAAGAAATGGACCGGTAAGTTGGCCACCAAGATCATGCGATTTGACGCCTTTAGACTATTTTTTGTGGGGCTACGTCAAGTCTAAAGTCTACAGAAATAAGCCAGCAACTATTCCAGCTTTGGAAGACAACATTTCCGAAGAAATTCGGGCTATTCCGGCCGAAATGCTCGAAAAAGTTGCCCAAAATTGGACTTTCCGAATGGACCACCTAAGACGCAGCCGCGGTCAACATTTAAATGAAATTATCTTCAAAAAGTAAATGTCATGGACCAATCTAACGTTTCAAATAAAGAACCGATGAGATTTTGCAAATTTTATGCGTTTTTTTAAAAAAAAAAGTTATCAAGCTCTTAAAAAATCACCCTGTATAACAAATTACTTTGTATTGTAATTCATAACTAAATAAAATAAATAGAATACAAAAAATTAATAAATAATTCGACATATGACCAATTTATTTATTTTTAAAATTCAAAAAATATCAGTTGAAATTCAAAAAATCCATTTAAAATTCAAAACCCTTGTAAACTTTAGAATATCCAAATTTTCAGAAATGAATAAATGGTACCCCAAATCATGTACATTTTGCTTAAAAACTATTGTTTACATTTTTGAATTTCAAATGACGAGTTTTGAATTATAAATGACGTTTTTTTAATTTCAAATGACTCGTTTTGAATTTCAAATGATGTCTTTCGAATTTCAAATGATGTCTTTTGAATTTTAAATGATATCTTTTGAAATACAAATGACGAGTTTTGAATTGCAATTGTTTGAGTTTTGCATTTCAAATGATGTATTTTGAATTTCAAATGACGTTTTTTTAATATCAAATGACTCGTTTTGAATTTCAAATGATGTCTTTCGAACCTCAAATGATGTCTTTTGAATTTCAAACGATATCTTTTGAAATACAAATGACGAGTTTTGAATTTCAAATGGAATTTTTGAATTTCAATTGATATTTTTTGAATTTCAATTGATATTTTTTTGTATTTCAAATAGAATTGTTTTGAATTTCAGGTGATGTCTTTTACATTACAATTGAAATGGTGTACTGTAATTTAGACGATACATATTTTGTCCGCACAGTGGTTTAATTCCACTGTGCGGAATCATATTTATGGCTAGGATTTCCATAACCAATGAGTCGCCAAATTTCTATGTTTAAATAGGAGGGGGTATTAAATAACTTTTGACTTTCCATATATGTAGCGTTTATTTTCTTCCATTCCGTACACATACATTAGGGTGGACCATTATTTTCCACGCTTCCCTTCTTTGTTTCAATCAATCTGTTCAATATTTTTTCAATGAGACATCAAATTTGTTTAGTCGGAACATTTTTTATTTTATTTTTTATTAATCAACTAATATAAAAGTGATCATATCAAAATCCATACTTTTCTCGCTTAAAAACTACACATTTAGCGCCTTCTTGTGACACCATAATGTTTGCGAAGAAACTAAAATTCTTTTTAGATTCTTAAAAATATTAATTTCAATAAAATTTTTGTTTTTTTTTTCGCTCTGGTGCGCAGCCGATTTTCGCCACCTTAGCTAGTTTCTCTGGATAATCTAAAATTTCACTCTAAGAAAATGTTCTTATTCTAAGGGTCAACCTAATATAGGTATAGATATTCACTTCCATACATATATATAAATATTTATGTATGCTTTTTTAGTTCAAGAGATGAGCTAATTCTACTTCAGACTAATATTGTATTGTATATTAATGCGGGTCGCAAATATGTGGTTGTGGTTATCTATTAATAAAAACAAAAAATGATGGGCCCCTCTCACATTGTAGCTACTACGAGGGAAAATATGACCAATTTCGCCAAGATTGACTGTGACAAGTGGAATTCGGAGTTATATGCATGTAAACAATGGGTCACCTTTTACAGTAGGTGTTGAAAAATGAAAAACAATATCAAGATGTGAAATAAAGGTTTTTAGGGCGGTTCTAATGAAAATTGGAGTTATATTTGTACTAACAGTACCCGCTGCTTCGCACGCGAAAAGGCCAGGTATTTGTTATTATCCGTCTCTGTTTTATCTATCTATTATTATTATATTACTACCCTGTTTATTTGATTTTCTTTTCTAAAATAGTAAATTGGAAACATAGCACTCATATACAGGAATGTGCTTGTCGATGTGCACTGTTTTAGCTGAACTCCTATTTATTTGATATCGTAAACCTTAAAAGTTCAAATTTTGAAAAATCCAAAATACAAAAACCCAATCCATGGTCAGAGGAATTTGCATACCAAATTTCACGATTCTTTCTATAATAATTTAGTTGGTACCATTTTATCCCTTTTTGTCCCGCTCACTTCTTATAAGTACAAATATCGAAAAATCCAATTTTATTGCGAGATTCTAGCTGCAATACTTTAGTTGGTACCATTTTTATCCCTTTTTGTACCGCGCAACCCTTAAAAGTACAAAATGCATTTATATTCCACTTCTATGTGGTGAGAGGAATTTACATACCAAATTTCACGACTATAGCTGCAATACTTTAGTTGGTACCATTTTTATCCCTTTTTGTCCCGCTCATCTCTTATAAGTAAAAATTTCGAAAGATGCAATTTTACTGTGCTTCTACATGGGCAGAATAACTTACATACCAAATTTCACGACTATAGCTGCAATACTTTAGTTCGTACAATTTGTATCCCTTTTTGTCCCGCTCACTTCTTATAAGTACAAATATCGAAAAATCCAATTTTACTGCGCTTCAACATGGTCAGAAGAAATTACATATCAAATTTCAAGATTCTATCTACAATACTTTAATTGGTACCATTTTTATCCCTTTTTGTCCCGCGCAACCCTTAAAAGTACAAAATGCATTTATATTCCGATTCTATGTGGTGAGAGGAATTTACACACCAAATTTCGAGACTATAGCTGCAATACTTAAATTAGTACCATTTTCATCCTTTTTGTCCCTCGCAACCCTTAAAAGTACAAATTTTGAAAAATCCAATTTTAACGCACTTCTACATGGTCAGAGGAATTTACATACCAAATTTCACGATTCTAGCTACAATACTTTAGTTGGTACCATTTTTATCCCGCTTACCCCTTATAAGTACAAAATTTGAAAAATCAATTTGCAATATAAATTGTCAGAGGAATGTAAATACCGATTTTCACGATTCTAGCTGCAATTCTTAAATTGGTACCATTGTTATCCCTTTTTGTCTCTTTCCTCCCTTAAAAGTACAAATTTCGAAAAATCCCTATTTGTAGCTCTTCTGCATGGTCAGTGCAAGGAACACACCGAATAGCTACAGCCGTTTAGTCAGGACGAATGTTCGATGTTTATCCCTTTTTGTAGCATTTTACCCCCTAGTCGACGTCTACGTCATATTTGGGAACTACCCTGAAAATTTCATGAGCCTGGCTTCAGCTGTTTGGTCTGTGGGCTGGTCAATGATAAGACAGTCAGTCAGTAACGCAAGTCTTTTATATATATAGATGATGGCTATATGAAAATATTAGCTCCAACTTTCTCTGAATTAATAGACCTTTGAAAGCATTTTCAATATATATTTCTTTCTTGTCTTAGAATAAGCCATTTATCGTAATATTGGATATTTAGTGTCATTTTGTTGTTGGTTTTCAAAGTCACAACTAATTTGTTGTAATTTTGTAAAAGTTGTTATAAAATATAAATAGAAGGAATCAATAAATTTTGAATGATGCCTAAATGTTTAATATCGGACGAAAATGACGTAACTGGCTCCATTTTTCTAAAAATATTCTAATACAAAATATGCTTTTTCAAAACTGTCTCTCCGATGTTCATCGACTACTACTTATTTTTTATTAAATATTTCAAAAAAATTAATTTGTTTATTCCTATTTAAGTTGTTTATTCCTATTTAAGTTGTTTATTCCTATGGACCGCGACCCAGCCTAATGTACATACGTTCATATAAACGCACGTTGTACACTTTGCCGGTACTTTAAATTGTGATTTGTAATTGTTGCCGTTTTGTCGTGAATAACATTAGCAATTGTCGAGAAAACGTTTTCAGCAAATCACGTGTTTGCGATGTCACAAATTAAAGCAAATATTTTCAATTGTAGTTTTTGTATCACACACATCGTCCCAACGATTGTCGACATATAGATTCTCAAAAATTGATCTCAATATTCTGCCGAAAACAAAATATAAATATTTAAGATTTCAATGAAAAAATATGTATGCCAATTACAAGTTCTTCAGATATGCTTTTATTTTTTAACACAAGTTTCAATAGATATTTGGAAATGTATATTGTAGGGTGATATTGAGAAAATACAAATTTAAAGTAAAAAAAATCCATTGAGAAATTAAACAAGTAAAAAGAGCGTTAAGTTCAGTTGAACCGAATTCGAATATATTACATCCACTATGGAGTAAATATCAATGTATTACCGGAAGATTAGAGGCTGTAGACTTCACGTAGAAGTGTAGTAAAATATTAGGAAAATAAATATATTTGTATTCTTACAGCAATAGTAGTAAATTATGATGTTTCATTTTCAATCAAAATATACTAATTAATTTTAAAGACCTCGTCTACTTCTATGGCGAGGCTACAAAATGTTTTTATAGCGTGATAGTCATGGACTACATATATTAAATTAATACGTCACGTGTATTTAAATAAGGCAGTGCTTAAATACTCTATCTATTACAGATAATTTGGCAGTATTTTCATTCGTTTTTAGGGAAGAAAATTTTTATAGGAGGGGGTGTCCTTTATTTTGAAAGACTTAAAAGTTATTTTAAAGTGTTGCAAAGGAACCACTTTTTCACTAGTTTTCTTTTCTATTTTAAACAAGTGAAAACGGCGTTAAGTTCGGTCGGGACGAATTTTATATACCCTCCACTATGGATTGCATACCACAGAGGCTGTTGATTTTCGTAGAAGTGCAGTAATATTACAGAAAAATACAAAAATTGAAAAAAATAATTCTATAAATAAGTATAATATTATTATTATAAACCACGTTTTTATACCCTACACCACTTCGTGGTCTAGGGTATTATAAGTTAGTTTCGCGCCAAATGTTTGTAACACCAAGAGCTAGACCCACCTTTAAGTATACCGATCGGCTTAGAATCACCAGCTGAGTCGATTTAACGATGCCTGTCTGTCCGTCCGTCCGTCTGCTGTCCATCTAAGCTTGTTCGCACTCTACAGGTCGCAATTGTTGTCCGATTGTCATGAAACTTGGCAGAATTTTTTTTTCGGGACAAGGACCATCGGTATTGAATTTGGAGGATATCGGTTCAGATTTAGATATAGCCCCCATACAAGTGTCGCTTCCGATTTGACATTTTCCGCTCTGGAAACGACATACTGTACCCGATTTTCTTTAAATTTGGCAGAACATCTTACAATCCAACTAGAAATACGTATGCAAAAATTGGGTAAGATCGGTTCAGATTCAGATATAGCCCCCATACAAATGTCGCTCCCGATTTGACATTTTCCGCTCTAGAAACGACATATTGTACCCGATTTTCTTTAAATTTGGCAGAACATCTTATAATCGAACTAGAAACACGTATGCAAAAATTGGGTAAGATCGGTTCATATTCAGATATAGCCCCCATACAAATGTCGCTCCCGATTTGACATTTTCCGCTCTAGAAACCACATCTTGTACCCTATTTTCTTTAAATTTGGCAGAACATCTTATAATCGAACTAGAAACACGTATGCAAAAATTGGGTAAGATCGGTTCTGATATAGCCCCCATACAAATGTCGCTCCCGATTTGACATTTTCCGCTCTAGAAACGTCATATTGTACCCGATTTTCTTTAAATTTTGCAGAACATCTTATAATCCAACTAGAAACACGTATGCAAAAATTGGTTAAGATCGGTTCAGATTTAGATATAGCCCCCATACAAAAACCTATGATGAAAGAGGGTAAGATCGGTTCAGATTTAGATATAGCCCTCATACAAATGTCCTTTCCGATACAACATTTTTTGTCAAACACATACATTTACAGGATGCAAGAATCCTTCCCGATTTCAATTTTTTACCCAATTGAATTGAAATGCGAATTGTTTGGGTGATGCCCATATGTCCATACTTTGGTTAACTACTGTATAATTTGTATTTGTCTGTCAGACAATTGGATCAATTACCATATTATTTACCATATTCGTTAAATTTGACTAAAAATGAATTTATAGCATATAAATTATATGAATATAATTTATATAATTTGTATGAACTACATAAAATTGCTCCCATGAAATACCTGGGTTTAGTAATCAAAGCGAGGTACATACGCAGGGAGTGGTGTAGGGTATTATATAGTCGGCCCCGCCCGACTTTAGCCTTTCCTTACTTGTTAAGGTTTTAAATACGTTTACATATCGAAATAATACCTTAAGTTAATTAAAAAAATAAATATTCTTATATTTATATTTTCAAACCATAAATTTTCATACCATAAATATTGATAGATAGTGGGTGTTTCAGTTTCTTGTATTTCCATTCTATTTTAATTCCAAAAGTACAAATTTTGAAAATGCATTATCTCGCGTACATGTGCAAAATATGATTCAAGATTCATCCAATTTTTGTCGTAAAAGTGAAAAGTACACATTCGGAAAAATCGTTTAGTTTGCGTGTCTATGCAGTCAGAGGAATATATACAACGAATTCCATGCGGACATTTGGTTGGTACCATTTGTATCCCCTTTTTTCCTATTTTACCCCCTTAAGTGAACGACTTTCTAAAATCTCCCTATTTTACGTGTCTACGCAATTAGAATTTTATCATTCTAGCTGTAGTCGTTTAGTTGGTACTATTTTTATCCCTCTGTGCCCATTACGAATTTGGAAAATATCTTTTATTTTTTGTGTCTACACAGTCAGGGGAATGTATACTCCGAATTTCATGACTCTAGCTGCGGTCATTTGGTTGGTACTATTTGAATCCCCTTTTCCATTTTTACCCCAAAAAGTACGAATTTCGAAAAATCCGTTTTTTACGTGTCTGCGAAATCAGAGGAATGTATACACCGAATTTCATTATTCTAGGTGCAGCCGTTTGCTTGGTACCATTTTTATACCTCTATTCCAATTTTACCCCCTAAAAGTACGAATTTGGAAAAAATACTTTTATATTATGTCTCTACTCAGTTAGAGGAATGTACACACCGAATTTCGTGTTTCTAGCTGTTGTCGTTTGGTAGGTACCATTTTTATCCCCTTTTTTGTCCCATTCCACCTCCTACGATTAAAAATCACTTTGTGGTGCACGTTTTTGTTATAGGAGCAATGCGAATACCCGATATCAATTAAGTACAAGCAGTCATATTGAAAAAATATGCTTAAATAATCTAAAATATTAGGGAATATTATGGGTATTTTTAGTCCTTGTGAGGGAAAAAAATTTCCCTTTGGGCCGAGTTTCAATCCCAACCGTTCTACGACTATAAGACACATTTATGGAAAATTTGGACATCCTAGCTACTTTCGTTTAGATGCTAGCGTGCTTTCAACAGACGGACGGATGGACGGACATGGCTAGATCGTCTTAGAATTCTATGACGATCAAGAATATATATACTTTATAGGGTCTCAGGTCGATATTTCCAGGTGTTACAAAGTTAGTATACCCCCATCCTGGAGGTGGAGGGTATAAAAATCAGCCGATACCAGGCGTAGAACAGCGGACCTTCTGGTTCCTACTACGATTCTCTAGCCATCTCAACTATCGTCTGTTGTGGGTGCTGAAGTGACAAAATATTTATTATTATATATTATTTTTCATGCTTTATATAAGGTTACTTTCTATATATGTTTGTGTGCCACAAAATTTGAAATCAATTTTTGAAAGCTTTTTTCTCAACCAATTTTGCTCAAATTTTGCACACTTAATCATTTTCGATGACAATACAAGGAAATGGAAAAATTTGACCAATTGGACAAAGGGGCGTGGTACCTCCCATACAAACCACAAATTAAAAATCTATTATTTCTGCTCCTGATAACGGTATTTAAACAAAATTTGGTACGTCGGTTTGGTGTGCATGTTGTAAGTGCTGCTGCAAATATGGGCGGGATTGTACAAAGGGGCGTGGTACCTCCCATACAAACCACAAATTAAAAATCTATTATTTCTGCTCCTGATAACGGTATTTGAACAAAATTTGGTACGTCGGTTTGGTGTGGATTTTTTAAGTGCTGCTGCAAATATGGGCGGGATTGTACAAAGGGGCGTGGTACCTCCCATACAAACCACAAATTAAAAATCTATTATTTCTGCTCCTGATAACGGTATTTGAACAAAATTTGGTACGTCGGTTTGGTGTGGATTTTTTAAGTGCTGCTGCAAATATGGGCGGGATTGTACAAAGGGGCGTGGTACCTCCCATACAAACCACAAATTAAAAATCTATTATTTCTGCTCCTGATAACGCAGTAATTTTTCCTTCTACAAAAGATAACTAAAAAAGAATTTCTAGGCCCAATAGAATTCTGCTTGCATAAAGCATGGATTTGAAAATTTTTTTTTTTATTTACTAGTTAGTATATTTGTAAATATTTTGTAAATAAATTTGCATTCTATTAAATATAGAAGAAAAATTGTCTTGAGCCAGGACAATATCCCAGTTCAAATCAAATATTGATTACAGACCAAAAAATGCAAACGAAAAAACTAAAATTAAATAAATTTATTATTATATATTAAATAAATTAACACTACTTAATTTTACTGATATTATGTAGTATTAATAATTAATATAAAATTAAGTATTTGAAGTAAAATGTTACATATTATTGACTTTTTTGGAATATGTTTAAAAGAACTTCCTCAAAAGCGGGAAAAATTTACATTTGGATTTCGATATGCGATTGCTGAGTAACGTACAAACCTAATTTTACGATTCTTGCTACAGCCGTTTGTTTGGTACTAGTTTTATCCATTTTGCCCCGTTTTGTCAGTAAAAGTACGAATTTCGAGAAATCTTTTAATTTTGACTGTCTACGAAGTCAGAAAAATTTATAAATCGAATTTCATGATTCTAGCTGTAGTCCTTTGATTGATACCATTCGCCATGTTTTCCAAAATATTCCAAAAAACAAGAGGAATATGCACACCATTTTTTATTATTGTAGCTACCGCCATTTGTCAGTACTCATTATATCCTTTTTTTTTGCCCATTTTGACCAACAATGTCGATAAATAGCGTAGACGATTTTTCACAAGCATGCACCGATTTTCATTATTCTAGCTGCAGCCATTTGATTGATACCATTTTTATCCCCTTTCGTTAAAACGTGATCATTATTTTCTGTTGGTATGTAAATTGATATCATTTTTGTGTGGAATGAATATAAATAAATCTTTTCTTTCACTTGATTGCCTTTCTTCTCATAATGTGCGATAATTTCCAATTCTAATAAAACACCACTATTGCCTTATAAAGATAAGACATTAAACTAATCTTTTGGAAGAATGCCATCATAAGCACACGCATGCAATTACCCGCAATGGGATTTAGTTGTCCATTTCTAGTAACCTAATATACATACATAAATACACTATCTCGCATAGTTGTAATCGACAGAAATACTCTTACATTTTACAAAAATGAAAAAACCCCATTTTGTATTCATACGAAATCAGTGAACACCTGTTTCCATGACCATGTTTTCGCTAAGACGCGCACCGGCGAAAAGGTTTATGAGTGCTTAGAGTGTAAGTAAATTCTCTGTACAGTTTGACAGCCGTTAAATGTGATTGATTATCATTATTTATTAATATTATTCTAATATTAAGTTCGCTATTGCGATAGCCATAACATTTGGTGATATTTTTATACCCTCCACCTCCAGGATGGGGGTATCTCAGTTTGTAACACCTTGAAATATCGACCAGCGACCATATATATGTATATTCTTGATCGTCATAAAATTCTAAGACGATCTAGCCATGTCCGTCCGGCCGTCTGTTGAAAGTACGCTAGCATCTAAGCGAAAGACGCTAGGACGTCCAAATTTTCCATAAATGCGTCTTAAAGTCGTAGATCGGTTGCAACTTGCTTGCAACTGGGCGAAATCGACCCAAAGGGACAAATTTTTCCCTCACAAGGACTAAAAATACCCATAATAACGGTTGGGATTGCAACTGGGCGAAATCGGCCCAAAGGGACAAATTTTTCCCTCACAAGGACTAAATATACCCATAATAAACCGTAATATTTTACTTACTTGATTGCGCATTATTGGATATGCGCATTCCCCCTATAACAAAAACGAGTACCATAAAGTGATTCTTATTCGTAGGGAGTGAAATGTGGCAAAAAGGGATAAAAATTGTACCTATAAGCATAAAATTCGGTGTGTTCATTCCTCTAATTGAGTGCATACATTACATAAAAGTATTTTTCCCAATTTCGTACTTTTAAGGGGTAAACTGGGAATAGAGGAATAAAAATGGTTCATCCAAACGGCTGCACCAGAATAATTTCGGTGTATACATTCCTCTGATTACATAGACACGCAAAATAAAGAGATTTTTTGAAATTCGTATACGTTTTGGGGTAAAAATGGGATAAAAATTGTACCAACCAAATGACCGCGGCTAAAGCTATGCAATTCGGAGTATACATTCCTGTGACTCCGTAGACACGAAAAATAAATGGTTTTTCCAAATACTTACTTTCAAGGGACACAATGGGAACTGAGGGATAAAAATGGTACCAACTAAACGGCTACAGCTAGAATGATGAAATTCGGTGTATACATTCCTCTGGATGCATAGACAAGCAAAATCTAAAGATTTTTCCAAATTCGTAATTTTTTACTTTAAGGGAAAAATTGGTTGAATCATGAAGTTAGGTTATATTGCCCTGTGTACGTCAGATAATGGATTTTCAAAAATTGTACTTTTGGAATTAAAATAAGATGGAAATGCAACCAACTGTTCAAGTTCAAGTTTATTAATCCAAATCATAGTTTTATCTAATACTTAATAATTAACCATAATGAGATTTTATCATAAAGATATTTCAGCAAGTGAGTTCTCGGTAATAATACATAAATAAGGTTAATTTCATTTTAATCTAATTATAGGAAAAAAGGATATAAAAACCTATACGTGATTTATTGGGGTTTACAAATATATAGAGAAAAGTATTGTTTAAAATATGGTTATAAGGGAATAATCTATATTAATACAATATTTTCTGTTTGAATAAATTCTTGTTTTATTATTAAATTCTAATGATGCAAATCTAGACTCTCGCGTATTTTACAATAATGCGAGTTTGCAACTTTTCGGAAATGATTGGCATTTAGTTTCTTGATAAAGTCTAAAAAGAGCAGGTATCCAGTTTCATCATGCAGTTGTGAAGTGGGAAATCATTTTAAGGCATTTATTTTGAATCACTTGCAGTGTTTTCAAATGAGTTTTAGCAGCGCTATGCCAAATAGGAGATGCGTAGGATAAAATTGGTCTAATTACACATTTATATATAAGATTTTTGTTTCTTAAGCTGAGGGTTGATCTCCGATTCAAAAACGACCATAATGCCCTGAATGCCTTTTGACCAATTGATGCAATGTGTTTACGAAATATAAGCTTCTTGTCCAGGGTTACGCCTAGATAACTTATCTATCATTTACAACTGCTACATTATTTCCGTGGAAATTAAGTTGCCGGTTTGGATTTCTCTTAGGTGACTTATTAAAGGGAAAAATAATGGCCTGCGTCTTGTTACTATTTATTTTAATTTTCCACTTTTTGTAATATTTGAAGCAGCTGTTGAGGCTGATCTCCATTTTCTTCAGAAGGGCTGATGTCAACTTACTGGACGAGATAAGGGCAGTATCGTCTGCATAATAGGCGGTGTCAATCCCTTTGGGAGCTTTGAAATCCGATGTCGAGTATAATGTTGGAGATAAGATGGATCCTTGAGGGAGTCCTGCGTGGATAGTTTTGAAAGAAGACAAGATTTTATTTATGCTGACTGCATACTCTCTATTTTCAAGATATTGCGAAATAATTTTGCATAAATATTTAGGCATATTAGCCGATACCATTTTATATAGAAGCCCATTGTGCCACACAGTATCGAAGGCTTTTTTCAATATTATTTTTCAATAGTATTAGTCCCGTGGATTTTCTCTGCATTTTGTTGCGAATTATTTTGTGTTTAATACGACCAATTTGATGAACTGTATTGTGCTCCTTTTTGAACCCAAACTGGTTTTCAGAAATTATATTGTTTTCGGAAGTGAAGTTTAGAATTCTGGTGAGAATTAATTTTTCGTAAAGTTTTCCCAGGTTGCTAAGAAGACTGATTGGCCTGTAGCTGGATGGTTCAGTAGGAGGTTTGTCTTGCTTGGTAATGGCAACCACTTTTGCCTTTCTAAATGTCTTGGGGAAATAATTGAGCCGAATACAACTATTAAATAGAAGAACCAGCAGTTGAATCGCCTTTTCCGGGAGCTTTTTTAGAACAATATTTGGAATATCATCGAGACCTGGAGCCTTCGTAGTTTTCAGCCGAGAAAGTATAAATGAGATTTCTTGGGTAGTAATTAGGACTACTCTATCGGTGAAGGGATCTCCGGATCTTAGAGATGAAACGGTGATATTTACTAATGCAACCAACTATACCACCCTCTATCTACCAATATTTATAGTATTTAAGCTTTTTGAAGATTTCTGTCTTATACAGGGTGATTTTTTAAGAGCTTGATAACTTTTTTTTTAAAAAAAACGCATAAAATTTGCAAAATCTCATCGGTTCTTTATTTGAAACGTTAGATTGGTCCATGACATTTACTTTTTGAAGATAATTTCATTTAAATGTTGACCGCGGCTGCGTCTTAGGTGGTCCATTCGGAAAGTCCAATTTTGGGCAACTTTTTCGAGCATTTCGGCCGGAATAGCCCGAATTTCTTCGGAAATGTTGTCTTCCAAAGCTGGAATAGTTGCTGGCTTATTTCTGTAGACTTTAGACTTGACGTAGCCCCACAAAAAATAGTCTAAAGGCGTCAAATCGCATGATCTTGGTGGCCAACTTACCGGTCCATTTCTTGAGATGAATTGTTCTCCGAAGTTTTCCCTCAAAATGGCCATAGAATCGCGAGCTGTGTGGCATGTAGCGCCATCTTGTTGAAACCACATGTCAACCAAGTTCAGTCCTTCCATTTTGGGCAAAAAAAAGTTGGATATCATCTCACGGTAGCGCTCACCATTCACAGTTACGTTACGATTCGCATCATCTTTGAAGAAGTACGGTCCAATGATGCCACCAGCCCATAAACCGCACCAAACTGTGACTTTTTCTGGATGCATTGGTAGCTCTTGCAATGCTTCTGGCTGATATTCACTCCAAAATCGACAATTCTGCCTATTTACGTACCCATTGAGCCAAAAATGAGCTTCGTCGCTGAACACAATTTCTTTCTTTCTGAACTTTCTTAACAGAGCACGCATTTTGATAATAAAATTCAATGATTTGCAAGCGTTGCTCGTTAGTAAGTCTATTCATGATGAAATGTCAAAGCATACTGAGCATCTTTCTCTTTGACACCATGTCTGAAATCCCACGTGATCTGTCAAATACTAATGCATGAAAATCCTAACCTCAAAAAAATCACTCTTTATTTACTTTTTGAATTGACTTGAAGTATTATTTCGATATACATATATAGTATAAATGTTTTGGTAGCCTTGCCTTAAAGTGTGGTTTGAAAAAATATAAATATAATATTTATTTATAACATTATTTTTTCAATATTTTTATTTGTTTTGGTTTGGCTATATTAAAAAATTTACATTTTCCTGTAATGTTACTGCACTTCTACGAAAATCGGCAGCCACTGCAATGTATGGTGGAGGGTATAACAAGTTCGACCCGGCCGAACTTAACGCCGTTTTTACTTGTTTTCAACTACAAAGGTTCTATTATATATTTTCATTTGTAATTTTTGTATACCACCCTTCAGCATGTTTGATTTATCATTCTGTTCGCAACATCTTGAAAATAATCTGAGATATTTTTCCCCCGGCACAGAGCCATGATCCCACATACGAATAAATTTATATACCCACACATCACCTCACCCTATGTGGTCGGAGGGTATAGAAACAAATTTGTTATGATAAGCCGTTATTTCGATAGTAAATTTTTATCATCGAAATGCAATTTTGTGGCCGGTGAATGATATGGTTTTTTGTTATTAATTATATTCGTATTATTATAAATTAATTTATCATACGTGCCATATCTATAATATACATTTTGCACATATTGCCACAACAGTAGATAGGTAGGTAGGTGCACAACATATATATTAACAACTAATATACTAGCATTGAACTTTGATCAGTTGATTCGAAATTAGGGTTTCTGGTTTAGGAGATAAATTTCATTAGAATTTGTGCCAAATTCTCAGAAACATATTCCCCCTATTTTGTTGTTTTTTTTTAGTTTTTCAAATTTTAATAAACCATAGAATGTTTAATAAAAACATGGCTTCATTAATTCCTTAGCTCTTCTTCATTCCCGCTTGCCGGTAAATGCCAAACCCCTACGCGAATCATATTTCGCTTAAGTTGTTTAAACAGGTTTTCTGTTACGGCGTTCGCTCGAATGACTAATTGCAGAGTGATGTGTTTCGTCACGGTGTTTCAAATTCTACTTATTTCGAATGTTCGCCAAAAACTAAAGTTTCAAAAGAATTACCTCATCGAATTGAGAACAATCTAAAAAATGTGTTGGTACGTTTCCATACACTTTTCTAGAGAAGCTTATGTGCATGTACATATGTATGTTCGTATGAAAAGAGTTGTGCACACTGTAATACCGGGTATTATGCCTCGTGCATTTGTTTGTAACAGCCTCAAGAAAGCGATCGAATCCAGAATCGATTTAGTATAAATATACCAAACTCTTCCCACAGGATGATGCTTTTGTACCGGGGAAGTCTTCCCCCCGGAAACTTTTCTATAGGAAAAGTCTTCCCCCCGGAAACTTTTCTATAGGAAAAGTCTTCCCCCCGGAAACTTTTCTATAGGAAAAGTCTTCCCCCCGGAAACTTTTCTATAGGAAAAGTCTTCCCCCCGGAAACTTTTCTATAGGAAAAGTCTTCCCCCCGGAAACTTTTCTATAGGAAAAGTCTTCCCCCCGGAAACTTTTCTATAGGAAAAGTCTTCCCCCCGGAAACTTTTCTATAGGAAAAGTCTTCCCCCCGGAAACTTTTCTATAGGAAAAGTCTTCCCCCCGGAAACTTTTCTATAGGAAAAGTCTTCCCCCCGGAAACTTTTCTATCGGAAAAGTCTTCCCCCCGGAAACTTTTCTATAGGAAAAGTCTTCCCCCCGGAAACTTTTCTATAGGAAAAGTCTTCCCCCCCGGAAACTTTTCTATAGGAAGTCTTCCCCCCGGAAACTTTTCTATAGGAAAAGTCTTCCCCCCGGAAACTTTTCTATAGGAAAAGTCTTCCCCCCGGAAACTTTTCTATAGGAAAAGTCTTCCCCCCGGAAACTTTTCTATAGGAAAAGTCTTCCCCCCGGAAACTTTTCTATAGGAAAAGTCTTCCCCCCGGAAACTTTTCTATAGGAAAAGTCTTCCCCCCGGAAACTTTTCTATAGGAAAAGTCTTCCCCCCGGAAACTTTTCTATAGGAAAAGTCTTCCCCCCGGAAACTTTTCTATAGGAAAAGTCTTCCCCCCGGAAACTTTTCTATAGGAAAAGTCTTCCCCCCGGAAACTTTTCTATAGGAAAAGTCTTCCCCCCGGAAACTTTTCTATAGGAAAAGTCTTCCCCCCGGAAACTTTTCTATAGGAAAAGTCTTCCCCCCGGAAACTTTTCTATAGGAAAAGTCTTCCCCCCGGAAACTTTTCTATAGGAAAAGTCTTCCCCCCGGAAACTTTTCTATAGGAAAAGTCTTCCCCCCGGAAACTTTTCTATAGGAAAAGTCTTCCCCCCGGAAACTTTTCTATAGGAAAAGTCTTCCCCCCGGAAACTTTTCTATAGGAAAAGTCTTCCCCCGGAAACTTTTCTATAGGAAAAGTCTTCCCCCGGAAACTTTTCTATAGGAAAAGTCTTCCCCGGAAACTTTTCTATAGGAAAAGTCTTCCCCCGGAAACTTTTCTATAGGAAAAGTCTTCCCCCGGAAACTTTTCTATAGGAAAAGTCTTCCCCCGGAAACTTTTCTATAGGAAAAGTCTTCCCCCGGAAACGTTTCTATAAGAAAAGACTTCCCCCGGAAACGTTTCTATAGGAAAAGTCTTCTCCCGGAAACTTTTCTATAGGAAAAGTCTTCTCCCGGAAACTTTTCTATAGGAAAAGTCTTCCCCCGGAAACTTTTCTATAGGAAAAGTCTTCGCCAGAAAGCATTTCTATAGGAAAAGTCTTCGCCAGAAAGCATTTCTATAGGAAAAGTCTTCCCCCGGAAAAAAGTTTTTATCAAAGAATTTTTTATTCGCAAACTTTTGTGTAAAAATATACCTGTCGATAACATTTTATATAAAATGTGTTCTTACAGTCACTGTATTATATTCGTAGAAAAACGTTCAAATTCTCATACATTCTTTTTGTAATTTCTTTTCCGGAAATATTCTCTACAATTGGCAAATAGCCAAATGTGTTCAAATTGCTATACAGACATGTTTTTGATCCAGTTTAAAGCATCAATAATCATAAAATATGGTTATTATTTCGCAATAACGCTCAAAATAATGGAGGAACTGATTCGTTTTTTCCGGAAATGTCTAGAAATGTTATAATACATAGTAATATGTTTGTTTTCCCAAAGTTTGGCAATATAAAGCCATTTAACTTTAAAGCCCATGTGTAATCTCAATGTCGTCCTCCAACGTCGCTGTGGCTCATTTATCCTCTTCCATTGAAATGAATATCCTTCGTAGATACGTGCATACATACAGCACGTTTCCTTCCGTATAACTGAATGAGTGAAGGTCAAGGCGACGCATATAAAAGTTGTAAACAACAAATCCCGCTTGGGTTTGTTTACACTTGAAGGAAGAGAAAATACTAGAATCTTCGAATAAATACTTGATGTCGTCGTACTTGTTACACTTTGCACATGGTAACGTGTTATGAGTTGTTTCCCCTCTGTCGTTGTTATTTTTCGAATATTATTTTGTTTGTTGCTGTTGGCCTGCGCATTATTTAATAGCCACAAAATGAAAGCGTTTTTCTCCACCGCCACCACCACCACTGCCGACTGAGTCATTTCTCATAATGACATTATTCCGAACCCTCTCCCCTCCCAAATCTCCTTGCCGGCTCTGTTGCCATTGAACGCACAGCCAGGCGTTGGGAATTCAACGTTTCCCATATGAATGAATAACATTTGGAATGAGTTATGGTTGGACATAAAAAAATGTTTTTATTGGACTTTTATTTTGTGTAATACTTAGATTTGTATTTGTTTTGGTTGTGACAGAGAAAAATCCTTTTGTACGAACAAAGAGTGAACGATCTTTATGAAAAGAAAATAATTTTCTTATGAAATTGATTTGACCCAGATTATTGAAATATGGTGGGGTGTTCGTTGGGAAAGTTTAAATGTTCAAAGGATTACATGTTACACATCCGTTGAACATTGGATTATTTTTAGAGTCCCACAGAGATACCACATGAAACAAGGGTGGAGCTTAATTAATCATTGTGCGTATACATTTACCACTAGTATTTTAGCAGGGAAACCATGTCCAATGATATTTCTTATAGAAAAGTCTTCCCGCGGAAACTTTTCTATCAGAAATGTCTTCCCACGGAAATGTTTCTATAAGAAAAGTATTCCAACAGAAACTTATCACTATCAGAAAAGTATTCCCACAGAAACTGTTCTACCAGAAAAGTCTTCCCCGAGAAACTTTTATATAGGAAAAGTCTTCCCCGAGAAACTTTTCTATAGGAAAAGTCTTCCCCGAGAAACTTTTCTATAGGAAAAGTCTTCCCCGAGAAACGTTTCTATAGGAAAAGTCTTCCCCGAGAAACTTTTCTATAGGAAAAGTCTTCCGCGAGAAACTTTTCTATAGGAAAAGTCTTCCGCGAGAAACTTTTCTATAGGAAAAGTCTTCCGCGAGAAACTTTTCTATAGGAAAAGTCTTCCGCGAGAAACTTTTCTATAGGAAAAGTCTTCCGCGAGAAACTTTTCTATAGGAAAAGTCTTCCCCGAGAAACTTTTCTATAGGAAAAGTCTTCCCCGAGAAACTTTTCTATAGGAAAAGTCTTCCCCGAGAAACTTTTCTATAGGAAAAGTCTTCCCCGAGAAACTTTTCTATGGGAAAAGTCTTCCCCGAGAAACTTTTCTATAGGAAAAGTCTTCCCCGAGAAACTTTTCTATAGGAAAAGTCTTCCCCGAGAAACTTTTCTATAGGAAAAGTCTTCCCCGAGAAACTTTTCTATAGGAAAAGTCTTCCCCGAGAAACTTTTCTATAGGAAAAGTCTTCCCCGAGAAACTTTTCTATAGGAAAAGTCTTCCCCGAGAAACTTTTCTATAGGAAAAGTCTTCCGCGAGAAACTTTTCTATAGGAAAAGTCTTCCCCGAGAAACTTTTCTATAGGAAAAGTCTTCCCCGAGAAACTTTTCTATAGGAAAAGTCTTCCCCGAGAAACTTTTCTATAGGAAAAGTCTTCCCCGAGAAACTTTTCTATAGGAAAAGTCTTCCCCGAGAAACTTTTCTATAGGAAAAGTCTTCCCCGAGAAACTTTTCTATAGGAAAAGTCTTCCCCGAGAAACTTTTCTATAGGAAAAGTCTTCCCCGAGAAACTTTTCTATAGGAAAAGTCTTCCCCGAGAATCTTTTCTATAGGAAAAGTCTTCCCCGAGAAACTTTTCTATAGGAAAAGTCTTCCCCGAGAAACTTTTCTATAGGAAAGTCTTCCCCGAGAAACTTTTCTCTAGGAAAAGTCTTCCCCGAGAAACTTTTCTATAGGAAAAGTCTTCCCCGAGAAACTTTTCTATAGGAAAAGTCTTCCCCGAGAAACTTTTCTATAGGAAAAGTCTTCCCCGAGAAACTTGTCTATAGGAAAAGTCTTCCCCGAGAAACTTTTCTATAGGAAAAGTCTTCCCCGAGAAACTTTTCTATAGGAAAAGTCTTCCCCGAGAAACTTTTCTATAGGAAAAGTCTTCCCCGAGAAACTTTTCTATAGGAAAAGTCTTCCCCGAGAAACTTTTCTATAGGAAAAGTCTTCCCCGAGAAACTTTTCTATAGGAAAAGTCTTCCCCGAGAAACTTTTCTATAGGAAAAGTCTTCCCCGAGAAACTTTTCTATAGGAAAAGTCTTCCTCGAGAAACTTTTCTATAGGAAAAGTCTTCCCCGAGAAACTTTTGTATAGGAAAAGTCTTCCCCGAGAAACTTTTCTATAGGAAAAGTCTTCCCCGAGAAACTTTTCTATAGGAAAAGTCTTCCCCGAGAAACTTTTCTATAGGAAAAGTCTTCCCCGAGAAACTTTTCTATAGGAAAAGTCTTCCCCGAGAAACTTTTCTATAGGAAAAGTCTTCCCCGAGAAACTTTTCTATAGGAAAAGTCTTCCCCGAGAAACTTTTCTATAGGAAAAGTCTTCCTCGAGAAACTTTTCTATAGGAAAAGTCTTCCCCGAGAAACTTTTGTATAGGAAAAGTCTTCCCCGAGAAACTTTTCTATAGGAAAAGTCTTCCCCGAGAAACTTTTCTATAGGAAAAGTCTTCCCCGAGAAACTTTTCTATAGGAAAAGTCTTCCCCGAGAAACTTTTCTATAGGAAAAGTCTTCCCCGAGAAACTTTTCTATAGGAAAAGTCTTCCCCGAGAAACTTTTCTATAAGAAAAGTCTTCCCCGAGAAACTTTTCTATAGGAAAAGTCTTCCCCGAAAAACTTTTCTATAGGAAAAGTCTTCCCCGAGAAACTTTTCTATAGGAAAAGTCTACCCCGAGAAACTTTTCTGTAGGAAAAGTCTTCCCCGAGAAACTTTTCTATAGGAAAAGTCTTCCAAGGGAAGACTTTGAAGTTAACAGGTTGCAGTTTACACACCGATAAATGTATTAACGTGAGATTCAAACATTTGTGATTGGAAAATAATTTATTCAGCCAGCCCCTGCCACAAGTTTTTCCTTCGAATTCAACATTTGTTCAGTAATACATATCAATTATTAAATTGTTGTTCGTTCTTGTAATCAATCGAATAACTTTCATTAAATCCATTACGTATTTTCTGTGATAGAAGGCAACATATGACCCTCACAATCGGCCAGTGCCCATCTTGTCTGATGTAAGGTTTGCGTGACTCTTTGTTCCACTGATTAGAGTGTGGCTTTATACGCCACATTGTGTGTTGTAGTTAAAGGTTTTTTGTTGTTCACATTAAAAATTTAAATGACATATGTCTCGTCACAGCAACAGCGACAACAACAATAATCAAAACAACCAAAGGCTGTAATTAGTAAAGTAGAAAATGAATTTTTGATTCTTTTCAAATTGCGCGCGTCACAACTTGTTGATGATCTGGCCGGTCGGATTACTGGTAATAAATGGAAAACTTGACATACATATGTCCAATGTGCATGCATAGTTTATGATACGAACATTGATCATTCATTCATAAGCTACTTTAGGTCAGCGTAGAACCTTTTCTCCTCAACTCTCACTAATTTGACTTCATTAAAATTGCATTATGACAAACAAATATCAATAAATTGTTTGATTTCCCCCACTTATCTTACCTTATGTTTTCATTCCCAACCGTTTAAATATAATATTTGTGGTTTAAATTGTTCCACAACCTCACTAACTTTTGTCTCTTCTCATTGTTTTTGTTGCAGATACATTCCAACACGCTTGTGGGGCTTTAGCGGTCATGTTCAAACTGTCTTACACAGCATTGTGGGACGTGTCAAATGTCCTTGGCCTTTGGGCGAACGTGTCTACCTATCCCTGGAGGATGGTTCCACGTTAACATATGATTTATATCAACCATTAAAAGAATTTGAAGGTAAGTTCGAAATAGCGAAAAATATTATTATTCAAGGTCATCGCGAATTTGTATAAGAAAATCTATTTGTCATTTGAATCCCTTGTATAATTTGAATAAATGTGTTCACATGGAATGATTTACGGTCTTCAGATAAATGTTTAGAAAATCGTATGTTTCATTTGGAGAGTTATTGACATACACCCTCAATCAATCTTCACCACAATACAGTTGGTGTTGAATAACAAATCTGCAGGCTTTCTTTGTAAATGTTTAACAAAATTTGGTAAATTTTATAAAAATCATTTGAAATCTGCCACTTTTAGTTGGTAAGAGTTAAATCTGTAGAGTTAAATCAGTAAAGTTAAATCTCGTGGAAGACTTTTCTTATAGAAAAGTATCTCGTGGAAGACTTTTCTTATAGAAAAGTTTCTCGTGGAAGACTTTTCTTATAGAAAAGTTTCTCGTGGAAGACTTTTCTTATAGAAAAGTTTCTCGTGGAAGACTTTTCTTATAGAAAAGTTTCTCGTGGAAGACTTTTCTTATAGAAAAGTTTCTAGGCGAAGACTTTTCTTATAGAAAAGTTTCTAGGCGAAGACTTTTCTTATAGAAAAGTTTCTAGGCGAAGACTTTTCTTATAGAAAAGTTTCTAGGCGAAGACTTTTCTTATAGAAAAGTTTCTAGGCGAAGACTTTTCTTATAGAAAAGTTTCTAGGCGAAGACTTTTCTTATAGAAAAGTTTCTAGGCGAAGACTTTTCTTATAGAAAAGTTTCTCGGGGAAGACTTTTCCTATAGAAAATTTTCTCGGCGAAGACTTTTCTTATAGAAAAGTTCCCTGGGTATTCGCACAATGATTGAGATAAGCTCCACCCTTGACCCATCAGGATTCTTTGTAGGTCATTTCTTTCATAAAAAATTATAAAAATGTTTGCGGGTCACCTTAAGGGTTGAAGATAGTGGGTAGGAATGTTCTGAGGAAATATTGGAGGTTGGTCAAACATTTGACTCACCTAGGGCCCTCCTTGGGACAGTTAGAGCGGAGATAGGGGGTAAATGTGTTCGGAATAAATATAAATATAAAAATATAAAAATATAAAAATATTAAAATATTAAAATATAAAAATATAAAAATATAAAAATATAAAAATATAAAAATATAAAAATATAAAAATATAAAAATATAAAAATATAAAAATATAAAAATATAAAAATATAAAAATATAAAAATATAAAAATATAAAAATATAAAAATATAAAAATATAAAAATATAAAAATATAAAAATATAAAAATATAAAAATATAAAAATATAAAAATATAAAAATATAAAAATATAAAAATATAAAAATATAAAAATATAAAAATATAAAAATATAAAAATATAAAAATATAAAAATATAAAAATATAAAAATATAAAAATATAAAAATATAAAAATATAAAAATATAAAAATATAAAAATATAAAAATATAAAAATATAAAAATATAAAAATATAAAAATATAAAAATATAAAAATATAAAAATATAAAAATATAAAAATATAAAAATATAAAAATATAAAAATATAAAAATATAAAAATATAAAAATATAAAAATATAAAAATATAAAAATATAAAAATATAAAAATATAAAAATATAAAAATATAAAAATATAAAAATATAAAAATATAAAAATATAAAAATATAAAAATATAAAAATATAAAAATATAAAAATATAAAAATATAAAAATATAAAAATATAAAAATATAAAAATATAAAAATATAAAAATATAAAAATATAAAAATATAAAAATATAAAAATATAAAAATATAAAAATATAAAAATATAAAAATATAAAAATATAAAAATATAAAAATATAAAAATATAAAAATATAAAAATATAAAAATATAAAAATATAAAAATATAAAAATATAAAAATATAAAAATATAAAAATATAAAAATATAAAAATATAAAAATATAAAAATATAAAAATATAAAAATATAAAAATATAAAAATATAAAAATATAAAAATATAAAAATATAAAAATATAAAAATATAAAAATATAAAAATATAAAAATATAAAAATATAAAAATATAAAAATATAAAAATATAAAAATATAAAAATATAAAAATATAAAAATATAAAAATATAAAAATATAAAAATATAAAAATATAAAAATATAAAAATATAAAAATATAAAAATATAAAAATATAAAAATATAAAAATATAAAAATATAAAAATATAAAAATATAAAAATATAAAAATATAAAAATATAAAAATATAAAAATATAAAAATATAAAAATATAAAAATATAAAAATATAAAAATATAAAAATATAAAAATATAAAAATATAAAAATATAAAAATATAAAAATATAAAAATATAAAAATATAAAAATATAAAAATATAAAAATATAAAAATATAAAAATATAAAAATATAAAAATATAAAAATATAAAAATATAAAAATATAAAAATATAAAAATATAAAAATATAAAAATATAAAAATATAAAAATATAAAAATATAAAAATATAAAAATATAAAAATATAAAAATATAAAAATATAAAAATATAAAAATATAAAAATATAAAAATATAAAAATATAAAAATATAAAAATATAAAAATATAAAAATATAAAAATATAAAAATATAAAAATATAAAAATATAAAAATATAAAAATATAAAAATATAAAAATATAAAAATATAAAAATATAAAAATATAAAAATATAAAAATATAAAAATATAAAAATATAAAAATATAAAAATATAAAAATATAAAAATATAAAAATATAAAAATATAAAAATATAAAAATATAAAAATATAAAAATATAAAAATATAAAAATATAAAAATATAAAAATATAAAAATATAAAAATATAAAAATATAAAAATTTAAAAATTTAAAAATATAAAAATATAAAAATATAAGAATATAAAAATATAAAAATATAAAAATATAAAAATATAAAAATATAAAAATATAAAAATATAAAAATATAAAAATATAAAAATATAAAAATATAAAAATATAAAAATATAAAAATATAAAAATATAAAAATATAAAAATATAAAAGTATGAAAATATAAAAATATTAAAATATAAAAGTATAAAAATATAAAAAATATAAAAAAATATATAAAAAAAGTATAAAAATATAAAAAATATAAAAAAATATATAAAATATATAAAATATAAAAAAATAAAAAAATAAAAAATGAAGAACCTTATGAGAACCACCTTAAGGGTTGAGGATAGAAGGTAGGTATGTTCTGAGAAAATGTAGTGGTTGAAAAAATATTGGGGGTCGGTCATACACTGTACACCACTGGCGGCCTTGTAAGGAGGCCGCCAGTAATGGCGAATTTGGGAGTTTATTTTATAAAAATTAAATTTTTGTTTGAGAGCGCCCTTAACGAGTGGGGATAGAGGGTATGTGTGTTAGAAAAGATGTTGGGGAGGGAGAAGCAATGGGCGTCGGTCTTATAACTAACCCTTCTGGGGGTGACTCCGAGGCTGTTTTGGGGCTTTTTTGTAACTTTACCCCCTTTTCCCTCACCTTTGACCCAGATGAGCGTCCACCCAACCAACCCTTTTTCGCTCATGTTTTTTCCGATCCTCACAAAATAGGTTGTTCTAGCGTATTCAAATCGATTTCCTGAAAATCCCATACAACACTATCCCCCTCCAATAAATGAGCCTCATCACTGAAGAGATTATTGCGATTAAACAGTGATTGCCTTTTAGTTGTTATTCGGTTTTAATTCTTTTAATTGGAAATTCTAAAAAATATATAAAGTAATATATTAAACACACCTTGTCAAATTCGCATGTTTCGAGTGTTTTTTTTTTGCTCACAATCTTCAAAGTTAGTTGTACGATTAATTTGACAAAATACATTTATTTTTCATAAGAAAACAAATTCATATTCATTGTTCTCCGTTTTTGGTAAATGTTTTCAAAAGCGAACCTTTTATGCCACCATTTCCAACCTCCTTTAACCTCTTAACAAGCAAGTCACATTTTTAATGTATGTTTGTATTTTTACTCCCATCCTTTTAGATGACATCACTGTGGCCATATGTCCTGGCATTGGCAACACATCAGAGAGTGTTTACATACGCACATTTGTTCATTACTCACAATGTCATGGATATCGTTGTGCTGTACTTAATCACATTGGAGCCTTGGGCAGTGTACAGGTTACATCAAGCCGAATATTTACATATGGTAAGTTATTTTTACCAGGAAATGTTTTGAAAATAAAAACAAAAATACAGAAAGGAAGGGGAAGCCACTTAGTACATGTCCGTGCATTATCTACGTTTTAATGGATGACTTTGTTTTTTTTTTCTTTTCAAGGACATACCGATGATTTTGCCATGATGATTGAGAACCTATCACAAAAGTATTCAAATTCACATATTGTGGCCTGTGGCTTCAGTTTGGGTGGCAATTTGGTAACGAAATATTTGGGTGAACAGCAAAGGCCGAAGCCCTCTAATGTCGTTGGTGGTATCTCCATATGTCAGGGCTACAATGCGGTTGAGTATGTATCCTTTATAGACAGGCACACACACATGCTCATGCACATTAATTATTAACATTATATTAATGGTGGGCTTCCACTTTTCCCGTTTCTTTTTTACAGAGGCACCAAATGGCTTTTGAATTGGCAAAATTTCCGTCGTTTCTATTTGTATGTTATGACCGAGAACATGAAGAATATCATTTTGAAACATCGCCATATTCTGCTGTCGGAGGAGTGCCGTCAGCGTCACAATTTGAATGAACGCGACATTATTGCTGCCGCAACACTGCCGGAATTGGATGAGGCCTACACAAGACGTGTCTTTAATTTCCCCTCAACTCAGGAATTATACAAGTGGAGTTCATCGTTAAACTATTTTGACAATATTGATAAGCCGATGATTTTCATAAACGCCAAAGATGATCCTTTAGTACCGGAAGAACTATTGCCGCCTATCAAAGATTTTGCCGGTAAGTGAAACAACTATAAAAAAATGATTTTACCGTGCGACAGTACTTTTTGGAACTGAACAAGACCATATATATATATGAATCTAGGGATAATATGTAGAAAAACTGTACTCAATTTATGATCTTTTCTCCTTTTTACAAGACTTTTAATTTCCAAAGAATGTATTTGTCTTAATAATTTATGTTCATACTTTCTAGAACCATTTAACAGATATTGTTCTCTTTCATTGTCTGTCTTTGTATAACTAGTTAAAGTATGACAATAAATTATCTAAACATCAACATCCTTTGGAAATTAAAAGTCTTGTAAAAAGAAGAAAGGATCATCCCATGGAAAATTGATTGTTTTTCTACATATGACCTCTAGTTACACATGTATATTGTCTTGTTCAGGTCCAATAAAATGAATGTAAATTTGTCGCACGGAGTTTTCAATATCGTTGATAAGTTAATGAGGTAGTCTAGCTAAGAAACTATTCGAACCTTTTACCTTCGATAGATATTAGAAACATTTTGAAACTATTTGGATACATTATGTGTATTGAAACAAATTTAATTTTTGGAAGTTATCCCGGTTTAAACCGGTTTATAGATAAATTGAGACAAGTGAGGTTCTGATTCAGAGAGTACAGTTGTAAAAGACCAATTTGGTACTATTATAGATTATGTTTCTATCAATACTTGTGTTTGTTCTTTTGATATTCGTGGTCTTACGTGACGTTCGACAGAGACACCCTACTTTTCAGTAACTTCCAACCGTCTGTTGTCGATTGAGCAGCAAGCAGTACTACACATTATATAATCAATTCGTTTCCGTATATGGAATACACTTCAGCCAATTATGAAATTCCAAAATTAAAAACAGATGTCAATGAACACTGCTCTCTCTTTCCTCCTTCAAATTACTTATTTTCCTTCCGCCAAAATAATGGTATGCATTTGTAGGAGTGTTGGTTCAATAACCACAAAAATTACCGACTATTCTTCGTCGACAGTAGGGTGACCCACGCTTTTTAATATAAATCTAAGACAATTTTTAATATTATTAGGACTGATGTTCGTTGATCACTACAATAGAAGCTCGCATTAAAAGACAATAAATACTAAACGAATCCCGAAAATTTGGCTGTTTGATTCAGAGTTGCTTTTTCCAATAAGAAATTGTCTTCACCCCACCGTCTCCTTCTTATGAACTCTTGAAAAGCTTGAATAAGATTATCGAATTTCGATTTTTTTCCAACAAAACTACATTATTTATAATGCGGCCAGTGAAATCAAAAATCACTCAATTTTTACATGAATTTTATAAAACGTAGATAAGAAATATTTTAGCTACGAGCTATCTGCGTGCTTTCCAATGGACACAACGAACTCCTGTGACTAATAGATTTCCCGTAATAATTGAGTGATTTTGGATCGTTCGAATGAAAAAAGTTACAGAAACAGGACCTTAGCAAATATATAATTTTATTGTGCCAAAGAAGAACCGAACGCACAGCGTAACAACGGAGTTCCCATTGAACCAAAAATGGCCAAGTTGTACCTGAAGCATGTTAAGGCAAAAACTGAAAGAAATGTTTGTAAAATTTTTTGAAGAATATCGAAATCGAAGAATAGGAAATGAATGTAGAACAAGCTGCGAGAGCTGAAAGTTTTGGATGAAGAATGTGGAATTTCCATATTAACATTTGATCTTCAAAATGTTTATACACTCCACGAGAGTATTTATCTTTGTGCAGTTGTTTGTAACACCCAAAAGGAATGGTGATAGACCCATTGTTAATTATACCGATCGGCTTAGAATCACTTTTTGAGTCGATTTTGCAATGTCCGTCTCTCCATCTATTGTTGTAATCACGATACAGGCCGCAATTGTAGCCAAAACTAAACGAAACTTTGCACAACGAAGTTTTTCGGGACAAGGACGAACGCTATTTAATTTGAAGAAAATCGGATCAGATTTAGATATAGCCCCCATACGAATTTCACTCCCGATTTGACTGTTTTCACAACATATTTCAAAAGATTTTCTTCAAAATTGGCAAAACATCTTATAGTTCAACTAGAAACACCTGTGGTAAAAATGTGTTGGAACGGTTCAGATTTATATATAGCTCTCATACAAATTTCGCTCCCAACTTGAATTTTTCCGCTCTAGAATCCACATATTTTAACAGATTTTCTTCAAAATTCGCAAAACACCTTATATTTCAACTGGAAACACTTTTAATAACAATGTGTTAGATCGGTTCAGATTTAGATATAGCCTCCATAAGAATTTCACTCCCGATTTGACTCTTTTCACTATAGATACCACATATTTTAAAAGATTTTCTTGCATCATATAGTCGGCCCCGCCCGACTTTAGTCTTTCCTTACTTGTTTATCTTGTACTCGTGCATAAATCGGTCCAATATCTTACTATTCCAAACGGTGTATACATAATTTGACTGCATAATTGTCCACTGAACACATTTAATTATGTGGTGGCAGAAGATAGTTTGCGAAGATATCAATCTTACTAAATTAATAATATGAAACGATTCTTGTTTTTCTCGGAGTAAAAAGACAAATGAGAAAAACTCGTCGTCGTCAAATATAAGTTAGGAATTCTCAAAAATGTTTGCCGCAGAAAACCATTTGTGATAATTCCAATTAATCCATCACAATCCATCAAAAAACTTGTTGTAGAGTATGTACTTGAATATTATTTTGATTTCAAAACTGGACATCACGAAGCTATAAGCATTCAGTTAAGATTAGCGAAACATTTATAAATATATTTAAAAATGCTCCCAATTTGTCATTCATATCTGAAGAAAAATTGAGTCTCCTATTATCAATGTTCAAATATGTGAATGTAACTGACATTTCACATTACAAACCAATTTTTGTAATGGGTATATTTATATTCTACCAGATATTTTCCTTTTTAAGATAAAACCTAGAGGAAAATGATTTCATTTGCATTAAACTATTGAATGGAATTAATTATTTAAATCTTATAATTTCTTAGAAAACAAGTAACCGTCTGTGTGAATTCTGAAGTCATATTTTTTGTGGTTTTTATTAACAAATTTAAATTTCTTGGTAATAAGCAAGAAATAAATTTCATTAATAAACTAATTTAAATAAAAAAAATATTATTGGTTTTGAATTGATTCATGAAACAAAGTTCTAAATTATGATTTTTTTAAGTTCATACAGATCTACAAGGTTCTAAGTGGCAAGTAGAACCGTGTTGCTCCAAGCTATTGTGCTGAATAAAGGAGTATCTAGAACTTTTTCAACATAAAATTCTAGAAACCTAGAAGATCAATAGGGACTTGACTAAGTTGCTGCACCATCTTGTTTAAATCACATAGTGTTGAAAGAAATTCCTTTTCGTCACAGGTCTGCAAAGCAAAACTCTTTCACCAGCAGCATTCAACAGTATTCAGCAGTTACCCTCTAGTTATTTCTTTAACTACTGCTGGGTCGTAGAGCTGTAACAAAAACATTAAAACCATTTCGGTACATATATCGGTATGTACATAGTTCACAATGTACCACCCCGGTACTTAGCCATTCATATCCAAACAAAAACGTTGCTAACCTAATGAGCAAATACTTAGAAAAATTTCCCTCATGCCACTACTCAAGTGCATGTTTAATGCGTCATTGTTTTTCTAAAATGTTTTGTGTCATTATCTAAATTGAAAGAAAGGCCTTTTCTACGAAAAACCTACACAATCAACAATTGTTTTTTTTGTGGCTTAAATTTGAATTGAAAAATGGCATAAACATCATTAATCTATTATTTGACAACTTCAAATGTTTTCAGTACGTAAATTAATGCCTTTAATTCCCGTTTATTGTGTAAGACCTTGAAATGGATAAATAACTGAAATCATTTTGCAAATTATCTGAAATTGATATAACTACTAGCATTTACTTACACAAAAGTGCAACATGTAATTAACAAAGCAGGAAAAGTAATGCCTATAATTTAGGAAATTATTGTGTATTGTTTGTACGCATTCCATTTGCATATGTAAATATGTATCATGAATTATATATGCCATTATACCATTATAATTTGTCTTTCATAATTGTTGCCTTGTTAACATCTTTCCCATTTTGATTAATTAATTAATTTTGTGATTCTTTGTTTCCTACCATGCCCATCGAACGATCGACTGCATTTTAATGGACTAGTTTGTGATATAAAATTAAAAATGGAAATGTTGTTGGCTTATTACCCGCTTAGTGCTTCTCTAATATGTAATCAAATTTTTTTTGTAAATTCCTAAATGTAGACAATATATCGAACAAATGCAAGAATACTGCGGGAAATCCGCTAGTTTGCAAATAAAACAAGCCATTGCATACTGGTCCCAAATCCATTTTTTATGGCATAAAGTCGATAAATAAAGATACAATCTTGTAACTTTACAAATTTGCTAGTCAAAACACACTTATAAAATGAAAAATAAAATTGCGCCGATCGGACCACACCCATTACAACCTCCCATATAAACTCAATATATAACCAACATAATTATCACCCTGTATTAATACAGGGTTGCCAAAAACAAAATTTTAAGAAAGCTTATAATAATGAAACTCATTTCGCTTTGACGAACAATGTTTTTCTGAACATTACACTATCCAACAAATTAAGACTTTTTGAATGGAACAGAATAGCGACCCCATAATTCTGAAAGGGTATGTTGAGTAGATCATTTTTGTAGAACAAACATGGTCCAGCACGTCTGAGTTTTTTTTTTACAGTGGATCCTTAAATGTCCTTTTTTAAAGGATATTTTTTGATTTTCTGGAAAAAAGGACCCATAAAGAGACCAGTTAGAGGGTTAAGATCTTCCACAAAAATAATCTTTATACAATTCCACAATACAACTCTGACCATAAGAATTCTTTCAGACATTAACTTACAGCATTTTTTTCATATAGTATAGTACTCCCTTCGACCAAAAAATTAAAACTTTGACCCACTGTAAAAAAATTCAGATGTGCTGGACCATAAGTTTATTCTACAAAAATGATCTACTCAACATACCCTTTCAGAATTATAGGGTCGCTATTCTGTTCCAAAAATGCTGTTGGACAGTGTTATTACAAAAGCAAAATATATCAAACAAATATTCTACTTGACACTGCAATTTAAATAATTATTTCAGGAAATAATATAAAACGTCTACATGTGTACAGAAATGTGAATAGTGTTATATACCACTTTAAAGATACTTACAATACCTTTAAAATAAGATGTTGATGTAATACATATATCTTTTGGTCCATGACATTTATAGGTTATGCTCACTACGAATCACAAAATTACAACACTTAAGAATACTAACAAGAGTACAGTAATCACAAAATGTTAAATATATTTTTCAACTACTTACGCCGGCCATCATTTATAATAATATAGTTACTTCATTATTTTCTTTTTACGCCTTAATTTTAAGTATAGGGTCCGCAATCCAATGTTTTTTTTTCAACTATTCAACCGTTGGACTATTATTTGTGGGGTGCCCGAGGCAGCCATTTGAATGAAAAAACAAGTAAGAAGGCGTTAAGTTCGGCCGGGCCGAATCTTGTATACCCTCCACCACGGAGTGCATTCCACAGTATTACCAGCAGATTAAAGGATGTCGACTTTACATAGAAGTACCGTACCATATTACGAAAATTTTGGTATTTTTATGGACATTATTATATTTGTTTACTATTTCAAACTATAATGTATACTTATGCGCACTGTTTAAAATCGACTACTATATAAATAAAATGCTGAAATTCTGAAAGTGAACATGCCTAAATATTAGGCGATTGTCAGTCGCCATTAGAAATAAGCATTTTCAGATACAGACAAGGTGATAAGAAAAGTATAAATTTTAAAAATATCCCCATTCGCCCCATTCTCCACCCAAATGTACAAATTTCGAAAAAAAAACCCTTTTTCGAGTCTTCATAGTCAGAGGGTATACGCCGAATTTCATGATTTCAACTTCAGCGGTTTGGTAGGTCCCATTTATATCCCTCTTTTTAATTATATCCCTTAAAAGTACGAATTTCAAAAAATCCCTCTATTTTACGTGTCTATGCAATTAGAGGGGATGTACACACCGAATTTCATGATTCTAGCTGTTGTCGTATCATTGGTACCATATTTTATCCCTTTTTGTTTCATTTCGCCCGCTAAAACTTTTATTTTCTTTGTGGTGCTTCCAAGCTACAAGAGAAATGTCCGTAACAAATTTTAACTGTATGAAAATAAGAAATTTAATTAATAAGCCAAGGCTACCAATATTTGTATACTATATATATACAATGGATATAATACTTCAATTCAGAAAGTAAATATAAGGGAGCAATCATAAATACCCTAAATATTGGGGTTAATAAAGAGTGATTTTTTTGAGGTTAGGATTTTCATGCATTAGTATTTGACAGATCACGTGGGATTTCAGACATGGTGTCAAAGAGAAAGATGCTCAGTATGCTTTGACATTTCATCATGAATCGTCTTACAAACGAACAACGCTTGCAAATTATTGAATTTTATTATCAAAATGCGTGCTCTGTTAAGAAAGTTCATTGCGCGCTTCCATTTTATGGTCAGTTTAATCGACCCACTGAAGCGGCTATTCGGGCTATTGTGACTAAATTTCGCACCAAATTTACATTGTTGGACATTAAACCACCAACACGCTTACGTAGAGTGCGAACTGAAGAAAATATCGCAGCTGTATCGGCCAGTGTTAATGATGACCACCAATTTTCGATTCGTCGCCGTTCGCACCAATTGGGTCTCTGTTACTCAAAAACGTGGAAATGCCAAAATTGGACTAAGCGGATGGAACACCTAAGACGCAGCCGCGGTCAACATTTAAATGAAATTATCTTCAAAAAGTAAATGTCATGGACCAATCTAACGTTTCAAATAAAGAACCGATGAGATTTTGCAAATTTTATGCGTTTTTTTTAAAAAAAAAAGTTATCAAGCTCTTAAAAAATCACCCTTTATATAGAGAGTGTATTTTCAGCTACAGTCGTTTGTATAAATTTTGAAAATACCTTATCTCTCACGTACGCAGTATAAGACAACTTCAAGATCCTACCATTTTTTGTCGTAAAAGCAACAAAATAAAGTAGGAATTTGGAAAAAAAATATTTTACATGGCTATGCAGTCAGAGGAATGTATACACCGAATTCCTTGATTCTATCAGCGGCCATTTTGTTGGTACCATTTTTATCCCCTTTTTCCAATTTTGCCCCCTCAAGAGTACGACAATCTAAAATCTCTTTATTTTACGTATCTACACAATTAGAGGGATGTACACACTGAATTTCATCATTCTAGCTGTATTCGTTTAGTTGGTACTATTTTTATCCCCTGTAGCCATTGTATCCCTTGAAAGTACGAATTTGGAAAAAACGTTTTATTTTTCGTGTCTACGCAGTCAGAGGAATGTATACTCCGAATTTCATGATTCTAGCTGCTGTCATTTGGTAGGTACTATTTTTATCCCCTTTTTCCATTTGAACCCCAAAAAGTACGAATTTGGGTAGGTCTTTTATTTTACGTGTCTACGCAATCAGAGGAATGTATACATCGAATTTCATTATTCTAGGTGCAGTCGTTAGGTTGGTACTATTTTTAACCCTCTATCCCCATTTAACCTCTTAAATGTACGAATTAAAAAAAATACTTTATATTATGTATCTACTCTATTAGAGGAATGTACACGCCAAATTTCGTGTTTCTATCTGTTGTCGTTTGATAGGTACCATTTTTATCCCTTTTTGTCCCATTTCGCCCCCTACAAATAAAAATCACTCTATGGTGCCCTTTTATGCTATTAAGGGAATGCGCATTGCAAATATCAAGTAAATACAAGCTAATATCTTCAAAAAACATGCTGAAATACTCTAAATATTAGGGGTATTTTTCCCTCTGGGCTGATTTCGTCCACTTTCAATCCCAAGCGATCTACAACCATAAGACACATTTAGGAAAAATTTGAACCTCCTAGCTCATTTTGTTCGGCCGCTATCGTGCTTTCAACAGACATACAGACGGACATGGGTATATCGTCTTAGAATTTTACCACGACCCAGAATATATATACTTTATGGGGTCTCCGATGAATATTTCAAGGTGTTACAAACGCAATGACAAAGTGAATATACCCCCATCCTGGAGGTGGAGGGTATAATAAAAAAAAGAAATTTGAGAAAATATTCAGTAGTTTTTTTTATAGCATTTTCAAAAAAAAAGTTATTTGGCGGACCCTATATTTTGTATATCTGCCTTAGACTTGAATTAATCCCACTTGTTTCAACGGCAAACTTTAAATGCCTCTCAGACTTGCAGTGTTGCCACCTAGTTTTCTCCAATACATATTCTTGATAGCCTGGAGTGTTTCCATTAAGAAAATATATACACATTTAACAATTTCCGATTTAAATTTTTCGAATTTCTGCCAAAAAATATGGATTTGGGACCATAGTGCATTGTCATAATACATGAATGGTGAATTCTTTGTTGGGAAATGTTTTGCTTGCGTGCATACTCAACTGTGCAAACATCACACATACACAGCACTTACAAACCGACGAACACACATGTGTTTATGACTTCGTTAATGTTTACGTTGTGCCAACCAACAGCAACATGCAGTCGTGGCCGAGCGGTTAAGGCGTCTGACTAGAAATCAGATTCCCTCTGGGAGCGTAGGTTCGAATCCTACCGACTGCGCATCCTAAAATCTTTTTTGCGTTTTTTTTTTTTTGATTATTTTTAAACATATGGACATTTACAAGACGCGAACGCGAAATTCGTACGCCTTTGAAGGGGAAAAAATAAATAAATAAATCTTTAGAATATTTATTTCTTGCTTCCATTTTTCGATAGCACTTTAGTGAAATGTGTAGGTTTTGTCGATTTGCTGTTTATATACTCCACGAGAGTATTATGTCTTTGTGCATTTGTTTGTAACACCCAAAAGGAAGCGAGATAGACCCATTGTTAATTATACCGATCGACTTAGAATCACTTTTTGAATCGATTTAGCAATGTCCGTCTGTCTGTTCGTCTGTCTGTCCGTCTGTCTGTCCATCTATTCTTGTAATCACGATACAGGTCGCAATTGTAGACGGAAGCAAATGAAACTTTGCACAACGAAGTTTTTCGGGATAAGGACGAACGCTATTTAATTTGAAGAAAATCGGTTCAGATATAGATATAGCCCCCATACGAATTTCACTCCCGATTTGACTCTTTTCACTCTAGATACCACATATTTCAACAGATTTTCTTCAAATTTGGCACAATATCTTATATTTCCACTAGAAACATCCATGGTGAAAATGGATCAGATCGGTTCAGATTTATATATAGCTCCCATACGACTTTTTCCCCCAGAAACCACATATTTTCACCTAATTTCTTCAAATATTGCAAAATACTGTATATTTCAAGTAGAAACACCCATGGTAAAAATGGGTCAGATCGGTTTAGTTTTTTATATAGCTCCCATACAAATTTCGCTCCCGGCTTGAATATTTCCGCCCCAGAAGCAACGTATTTTCACCGAATTTCTTCAAATTGAGCATAACATAACAAGCTGGAAGAACCTATTGTGAAAGTGGATATAACTCCGATAAAAATATTCTTCTCGATTTGACAAACTAGGTCAGGTCATATCAGCCTATGATTAATAAACATACAAAAATCCTTTCCGTTTTCACTTTTTCTCCGAATTGAATTGTATTCGGATAGAAAGTGGAGTGTATCATATAGTCGGCCCCGCCCGATTTTTGCCTTTCCTTACATGTTTTAATGTATTGACAATACACATAGGATCCTGAAGGCTCCAAAAAAAAATTCAAATATTTGTGAATTGGAAAAGAATTTTTCAATCTGAGTTAGACCCATCTGAGTCAATTTAGTTATGTCCATCTGTCTGTCCATCTATTGTTGTAATCAAAGTACAGGTCGCAATTGTTGCCCGATCTTAACAAAAATTAAGTTTTGTGGGTCAAGGACGCTATTTAATTTGAAGCAATCAGATTTAGAAATAGCGGTGATAGCGGGTAAGATCGGTTCAGATTTAGATATAGCCCCCGTGCAAATGACGTTCCCGATATGACTTTTTTCGATCAAGAAACCACATATAATAACCGATTGTCTTTATAAGATTGTCAACATCTTAAAATCTTATAATCCAACTAAAACACCTGTGGAGTAAGTGGGTAACATCGGTTCAGATTTAGATATAGCCCCCATACAAATGTCGCTCCCAAATGTTTAACCGATTTTGGTTAAACTTTATATATTATATTTACCTATAAACACACATGGTGAAAGCGGGTCACATCGCTCCAGTTTTTTATATACCCCATAGAAATGTCATTTCCGATTTAACATTTTTGGTCAAACACATTCATTTACACATTTTAAATATTTTGACAGAATGCAGTATATTTTACCTTGAGACATACATTATGAGAGTGGGTCATAATGGTCCACGATTAGGCCCCATACAAAAGTTTCACATTTTTACCGAATAGTAATGGGGTAGAAAGTGGAGGGTAACATATAGTCGGCCCAGTCCGACTTTAGCCTTTCCTTACTTGTTTATATTTTAAATTTTAATTCTTAATTCATTCAAAAATATATATCGTCTCTAGAAAAGCAAAAGGGTCTGTGCGAATTCACAAGTCTTATTGGTGGTGAATTGGAATACCATGCAACGAAGGGTTAAAAATACTCCAGTACTTTGACAAGGGATGAAAATGTTTTGAAAAGTGGTTAAATCAGCAATACTCCAGTATTATGAATGTTTTACTTTGCTGGATGTAACCCACCACCACGGAATGTGTTCCAAAGGAGAAAAGGCATGCCAAGGCGTTACGAAAATGTTTTTTTATATTCATTGTCCGGTTATGAAAATGTCTGATGTTTTATGCAATAATATGACGCAAATGCAGTAGTTTTCAAATATAACAATTACCATGTCCTCTCATGCTCTCACATATTCTTCATGTATCGAAATAATTATATAATAATTATATGTAATTCCATAAAAAAAACTCTTCCAAACTCTTGTAAGTTTACAAAACACAAGTACATGCGCATTGTTAAAGGACCTTTTGTGTAAGCCTGCTTTCGCTGTGGCCGAATCTATTTATGTGCAGTCGTGGCCGAGCGGTTAAGGCGTCTGACTAGAAATCAGATTCCCTCTGGGAGCGTAGGTTCGAATCCTACCGACTGCGCTTCTAAAGCATTATGAATAGAATTTTTTGTTGTTTTTTGTAAGATTTAAGTTAGCTTTTTTAATAGCTAACGTACTATATCTAAACGATTTATGCATAAATGTATAAATTATGACCCTCTTTGTAGAAAAAAAACAATTATTTTTGAATTTTTGTTTCAATAGTGCGAAAAACTGCTTTACAAATTAGAAAATAGATCCAACTATTATAAAATAGCTGGGGTCTTAACAAATCCTATTTGTTTGTAGTTAGGATCATGATTACATGTAGTTAATTGTTTAAATAGTTTAAGACTTTAATAAATGTAATTTCTTGAAGAATATTGTAATTCAATTTATTTCATAAAAAAAAAAAAAAAAATTATAAAAATTAAAAAAGGGGTGGGGGTTGAAGATATAGGGTTGGTACGTTCCGAGAAAATATTGTGGCTGGGGGTTTGTCATATACTTGTATTCCCTTTGGGGCCTTCTTGGCCGGCCCCTTAACGAGTGTATAAGTGGGTATGTGTGTTCGAAAAAAATGTTGAGGAGGAAAATTTAATGGTTTACTAATTTAATTTAATTAAAGTTTAACCCTTCTGGGGGCGACTCCGAGACAGGTTTTACATATTGTTATATTCTTTCTTTTTGTAATTTATTATTATACCCTTCACTACACCTTTTTCAATTGTAATTCAAAAGACATCACTTGAAATTCAAAAGACACCAGTTGAAATTCAAAAATTCTATTTGCAATTCAAAAAATATCACTTGAAATTCAAAAATTCCATTTGAAATTCAAAAAATGTCAATTGAAAATCAAAACTCGTCATTTGTAATTCGAAAGACAACATTTGAAATTCAAAAGTCCTCATTTGTAATTCAAAAGACATCATTTAATTTCAAAAGACATCATTTGAAATTCAAAAGACATCATTTGAAATTCAAAACTCTTCATTTGTAATTCAAAACTCGTCATTAGCAATTCAAAACTCGTCATAAGTAATTCAAAAGACACCATTTGAAATTCAAAAGTTTTCATTTGAAATTCAAAAATTATTCCATTTGTAATTCAGAAATTATTCCATTTGTAATTCAAAAATTATTCCATTTGCAATTCAAAAAGGATAAACAAAATCATTTAAGCAAAATTTACATTAGGTTGGGTAGCATTTATTTATTTCTGTAAACTTTAATATTGTGCTGTTATGAATACAGATTTACGTATCTCTCACGCAAATCACTCTAACCTATTTAAATTTAAAATTTATAACTTCTATACGGACGATCGGAATACTCTGAAATTTAGTCATTGGTAATGTTTTCATAGACGTTATATACACCTGCAATATGAGCGCTATTGCAAGACCTCTCACACAAATTGGCATAAGCTTTGGTTAAAATAAAACTGATCTGTAACAATTTAATATTGGAAATGGTTTTACAATCACTTTATACCTGTAGAATAGTTATGATTTGTTTTAGCTCCCACACAAATAATCCAACCCTAAGTAAAATGCAAGTCATTATAAATTATATGCAGATGCTCTCTGAGCTGGTGAAGGCTATAAACTATATATGAAATTACCGACATTCTACAGCATTCTAATTATTAGTTGCTTATCATTTTATTAAATCTGTTTCCAAAACTGCAGAATATCCAAATTTGCAGAAAAAATGAATGCTACCCCACCTAATGTATATTTTTCTTAAATAAGTTTGTTTACATTTTTGAATTTCAAATGGAATCTTTTGAATTTCAAATGGAATAATTTTTGAATTTCAAATGAAAACTTTTTAATTTCATATGGTGCACTTTGAATTACAAACGACGAGTTTTGAATTTCAAGTGACGACTTTTGGAAATGGTGTCTTTTGAATTACAAATGACGAGTTTTGAATTTCAAATGATGAGTTTTGAAATGGAAAAATGGAATTTTTGAATTTCAATTGATATTTTTTGAATTTCAAATGGTGTCTTTTGAATTACGCTTGAAGATGGTGTAGATAGAGTATTATGTCATTGTGCATTTGTTTGTAACACCCAAAAGGAAAGTAGGTAGACACATCGTGTATTATACAGATCGGCTTAGCATCACTTTCTGAGTCGATCTAGCAATGTCCGTCTGTCTATCTATTCTTGTAATAAAAATACAAGTCGCAATTCCGATCCTAACAAAACTTGGCACACGTAAGTTTTGCGGGCCAAGGACGAACGCTATATAATTTGAAGCAAATCGATTCAGATTTACATGTAGTCCCCATGCTCCCTCCCTATTTGACTTTTTCCGCTCTATAAAATAGATATTTTAACAGATTTTCTTCAAATTTGCCACAGCACCTTGTAATTCCGCTAGAAACATCTATGGTGAATGTGAGTCAGATCGGTTCAGATTTTATTGTACACCATTTTCAAATGTAATTCAAAAGACACCATTTGAAATTCAAAAATTAAAAAAATATCAAAAAATATTTTGCTTAAATAATTTTGTTTACCCTTTTGTGAATTGCAAATGGAATAATTTTTGAATTACAAATGGAATAATTTTTGAATTTCAAATGAAAGCTTTTGAATTTCAAATTATGTCTTTTGAATTACAAATGACGACTTTTGAATTTCAAATGATGTCTTTTAAATTACAAATGACGAGTTTTGAATTTCAATTGACATATTTTGAATTGCAAATGGAATTTTTGAATTTCAACTGGTGTCTTTTGAATTTCAAGTAATGTCTTTTGAATTACAATTGAAAATGGTGTAGAGACCACATATTAGTACCCATACAAAAATCGTTACCGAAATCACTTTTCCCCCCAAATTCAATTGTAATGGGGTTGATTTTAGCCTTTCTTTACTTGTTCTTTTTCACCAATTCAAACTAATTTCGACTTTTATCGCTTTTCTTTTCTTTCAGCTTCACGAAACAAAACTTGCTACATCGAAATGGCGCATGGCGGCCATTTGGGTTTCTTTGAAGGTGGTCTCATCTATCCCAACCCTGTGACCTGGTTGGACCGGACATTGATAGCGATGGTCGGAGCCCTTGTCATGACCCACACAAATCCCACAAAGCACACGCTGATCTCCACAACATAAATGAGCTTATGACTTTCCTCAATTCCATATGTTTCCCTCCCCCCAAAAAATATGTAGCTTTATTTATTTGCCGGAAAAAATAAAATAAAGGGAAGATTTGAGACAAAGAATCAGAATAGTATTTAGGATATTTTTTACTAATGGAAGAAACATCATGATATTTAAAAATATTAAAACCAAAACAACAAAAGTTTTATAAGATTTAAACATAAATAATAATAATATATATTAAACGAAAACATTGTGCTATAACAAAAGTATTGTATTTACTAAAAAAACATATATTTTAATTTGATACAAAGACAAAGTGGGGTTTTCACAACATTGGAAATCCCAGACAAAAACGAATGAAAAACAAAACTGATCAATAATAATGTATTGCAACAAATCATTTACGAACCATTTTTAAAAAAGAGAGTCTGCAACAACTAACAAAAATCAATCTTTTTTGAAATGTTTACAAAACTTAGAAAACAAAACAAATCAAATCCAAATAAACTCAAAAACAATCTCTTTTTTATATATGTATGTATATTTAGCAAACCTTACGATTATGATTGACGTTTATCGCATATTTATACAATACAATACAATATAACACAAAATTTACTTTACAAAACCAAACAAACAAATAGCATTTCTTTTAAAAATTATAGGAGCATCAACAACAAACACAACAACTCTTTTGTTGGGGGTGGTATTTTGTTCTTATTTATTATGAATACTTTTTTATAATTACCAAACAAACACTTTTTGTACTTTTTATAACAAAGACAGGCGACAAAATCAAAATAATAAGAAAAAAAAAAAACAAAATAAAAACCAAAAAACGAAGAAACGCTTTTCACCAATTGTGTATTTCTTAAATGTTTAATGTTCTTAAGTTAACGAACGCTCTTTTATAAGCTCACCTAATTAGACAACAACAAATTGATAATTGATAATTACAAAATGACTATTTTGATGTATAATTAATTGTTTTTTCTTCTTTGGCAAATGTAAAACATGATGTGAAAAAGAAAATTTAAACGAAAAAAAATCACACTGTCGCTGTAACGATCAATAAAATAATAATAATTTCAGGCTAGCCAACCAACCAAATAACTTTATTATTATTATTACTATAGAATAGAATTTCTCATATTGTATGTAGGCTACGACGCTACACATTCGTGCTATGGCTAACTTGAAAATCTATAAACATGCAAACCAATGACCAATGCGCCTTTTCTTTCCAAAAAAGTTCCCGTTGCAGCGACAAACAAAATTTTGTGAGTTCTAATAAAAAAAAAATAAAAATACCCTAAACTTAAGTAAAATTAAACAACAAAATAATAATTAATATTTAAGTAACTTATGTATAACTGAGAATGCAAAATCAAAGAAATGAATTGTATGTATATCGCATCGCGTATCGTCGTATATACAATATTTGTGTACGAAATTTATCACTGAATGTTGTATGTATGTATGTTAAAATTGAAAAAGAAAACAAACAATAAAAATAATCCAAATGAAAGTATTTATTACAAACAAAAAAAAAAATAAACAAAACCAAACAACAATTGAAAAACGAAGCGTTTTTTTTACTTTTTGATCCGTTCTATTACAGGAGCCTAATTGTAAAGTCTAAATTTTGGCACAATTATTTCAGGGGGATATAAAAACAAGTAAGAAGGCGTTAAGTTCGGCCGGGCCTAATCTTATATACCCTCCACCACGGAGTGCATTCCATAGTATTACCAGCAGATTAAAGAAAGTCGACTTTACATAGAAGCACAGTACCATATTACGAAAATTGTGATATGTTTATGCACATTACTATATTTGTTTACTATTTCAAACTATAATGTATACTTATGCGCACTGTTTAAAGTCGACTACTATATATAAATAAAATGCTGAAATTGTGAAAGTGAACATGCCTAAATATTAGGCGATTGTCAGTGGCTATTAGAAAGAAGCATTTTCAGATACGGACAAAGTGATAAGAAAATTATAAATTATGTTTCGAAAAATCCCTCTATTTTACGTGTCTATGCAATTAAAGGGATGTACACACCGAATTTTATGATTCTAGCTGTTGTCGTATCATTGTGGTGCTTCCAAGCTACAAGAGGAAATAAACTGTATGAAAATAAGAAATTTAATTAATAAGCCAAGGCTACCAATATTTGTATTATATATATATGTAATGGATATAATACTTCAATTCATAAAGTAAATTTTCAGCTACAGTCGTTTGGTTGGTTGTATTTCCACCCTATTTTAATTTCAAAAGTATAATTTTTTAAACTTCATGATTCTACCATTTTTTGTCGTAAAAACAACAAAATAAAGTACGAATTTGGAAGAAAAAATATTTTACGTGGCTATGATATGTATACACCGAATTCTGTGATTCTATCAGTGGCCATTTTGTTGGTACCATTTTTATCCCCTTTTTCCAATTTGCCCCCTCAAGAGTACGACTATCTAAAATCACTTTATTTTACGTATCTACACAATTAGAGGGAGTATTAGTATTCGTTTAGATGGTACTATTTATATCCCCTGTAGCCATTGTATCCCTTGAAAGTACGAATTTGGAAAAAAAACGTTTTATTTTTCGGTCTACGCAGTCAGAGGAGTGTATATTCCGAATTTCATGATTTCAGCTGCTGTCATTTGGTAGGTACTATTTTTATCCCCTTTTTCCATTTGAACCCCAAAAAGTACGAATTTTAGAAAGTTCTTTTATTTTACGTGTCTACGCAATCAGAGGAATGTGTATATCGAATTTCATTATTCTGGGTGCAGCCGTTAAGTTGGTACTATTTTTATCCCTCTATCCCCATTTAATCCCTTAAAAGTACGAATTTAGAAAAAATACTTTTATATTATGTATTTACTCTATTAGAGGAATGTACACACCAAATTTCGTGTTTCTATCTGTTGTCGTTTGATAGGTACTATTTTTATCCCTTTTTCGTCCCATTTCGCACCCTACAAATAAAAATCACTCTATGGTGCCCTTTTATGCTACAAAGGGAATGCGAATTGCAAATATCAAGTAAATACAAGCTATTATGTTCAAAAAATATGCTGAAATACTCTAAATATTAGGGGTATTTTCAGTCCTTGTGAGGGAAAATTTTTTCCCTCTGGGCCGATTTCGCCCACTTTCAATCCCAACCGATCTGCAACCATAAGACACATTTAGGAAAAATTTGAACCTCCTTGCTCATTTCGTTCGGCCGCTATCGTGCTTTCAACAGACAGACGGACAGACGGACATGGCTATATCATCTTAAAATTTTACCACGACCCAGAATATATATACTTTATGGGGTCTCCGATGAATATTTTAAGGTGTTACAAACGGATTGACAAAGTGAATATACCCCCATCCTGGAGGTGGGGGTATAAAAACACAAAACAATACAAGCTTTACTGTTAAAATAATTCAAATCTAGGAAATATTTCCCCCTACCATATGAAGAAGATTACAATTTCGGCCCAAACGATGATATTTTTAGACGTCGTTGGAATTTCGATATGATCGTATATCGTAATTACACTGTATGTATATCACAGAAATTTTACAAAACCGATGTAATTCACTTTTTCAAATTCGCTTTCGAACGTTTTGTGTTTTGTATGGAGGCTAGAAAAATAATGTTTTTGTAAAATATTAGTCAGAAACATTTACTTTTTGTAAATTTCGATTAAAACAATATCCATGGGTAATTCCATCAAAAAACGACCCATAAACTATAGTTTTGAAAATTCATCATCTGCGATTTTGGTGAAATTTGGCATAATAATATTCGTTAATAGTCGTCAAAGTAGTACGTAGTTCGAGTTTTACAGTGGTCCAAAGTTGATACTCTTGGGCGTTTTTATGAAGAGGTAGCTCATTAATTATCTTATAACTTTTGATCCTGTCTTCAGATTTTACCGATATTGGTATCGTCTGAAAGGTTTTCATCTTCTCTTGCGAAGGAAAGTGATATGCCCTTGTGGATCAAGGACACCAAAAACTAAAAATATCCTGAAAGACATATATTTAATTTTGGAACAAATCTACTTTAATGGCGATGGTCAAAAAAAAAATACAGCCTTGTAGAGCGTTAAAAACTACAAAAAACTGGCGCTATGGTCGACTTTCCCAGATCGGGGCCTTGAAAGTTCGTATATATAATTTGAGCTGTAGTCGTCATTCCTGATCCGATCGGTTCTATATATACATCGTTGGAAAGCTTATTGAAATTACTATAAGATACCGGCAGATCATTAACCCATCGGAAGCCAACGTTAAAAAGTGAATTTTGAACCCGCTTTTTTTGGTAAAATCGACATTATCTGGAAATGTGATCGATATTGAGGTAAGAGATGATAAATATCAGTTTATAGCCTACACTTTAAGCTTTCTATCAATGTGGGTTACGGAATCGTAACCCACCTGGAACCGGAGATATTCAACTTCAAAATAATGTTTTTGGGGAAAGTCGGCAATAATTGTAAAAATTTTGTTTTCTGTAGGCGTGTTTACACATGAGGATGTAAATACGTAAATTCGACAGAAACATGAAGTTTTTTTTTTGAGTAGCCGGCCTTCGGCCGGGGTTAAAGATTTTCTCCTCTAGGGTATGTCCAATACCGGCTACGCAGACTAAAGTTTTCTCGCGTAGCCGGCCTTCAGCCGGGGTTAAAGATTTTCTTCTCTGGGGTATGTCCAAAACCGGCTACGCAGACTAAAATTTTTACGAGTAGCCGGCCTTCGGCCGGGGTTAAAGATTTTCTCCTCTGGGCTATATCCAAAACCGGCTACGCAGACTAAATTTATATTCAAAATTTATATTTTGAAAAATTAAAAAAACACTCGGAAGTTTGTAAAACTAAGCCAGAATAAGGTTGGCTCGTAATAGATTAAGAAGTCGATAACTAAATCATAGGACAACTTTGAAGTTGAATATCTTCGGTTCCAAGAGGGTTAAATAGCTGCAAACGACCTTAAAAGAAAGCTGGAAGTCTTGATTATAAACCTATATATACGATGGCGTACCTCAATATAGGACCTATTTCCAGATAATGTCGATTTTACCAAAAAGCGGGTTCAAAATTCACTTTTTTTAACGCTGGCACCCGATGGGTTAATGATTTTAACCTATCTTATAGTAAATTCAATAAGCTTTCCAACGATATATATATCGACCCGATCGGATTAGGAATGATAACTATAGCTCAAATTATATATCCGAATTTTCAAGGCCCCAATCTCGGAAAGTGGATCGTAGCGCCAACAATTTTTTTTTTGTTGTGTTCAGATCAAAAAGTTCTATCTATAGTGACAATGAGAAACAATTCTGAGACTAGAACTAGATTTATGCCTTAATTTTTAATGAAATTTAGCTTATCAGATATATGATGAAAATCGTTCCGTTTTAAATCGGGATGTGTTGGGCGCAAATGAAGTCGGCAAATTGACATTTATTGGCGGAATTCTAAATAAAGAAAAATTAAGCGACCATTTGAAGTCAAGCGCGGAAAAACTAGGTATTCAGCTTCAAATATTATCAGGGCAACGATTCGAAACACAAATGTGTTTATCCTGGAGTGGCTTCCTTATAACTGTCTAAAAGTGTTCCATCCTTCTCCCCAATCCCCACTCATGAACCCCATAGAAAACTTGAGAGTTGTATTGGACCGCCGTATTCGCCGCCACTCAATAACCTTCAAATCCGAACTGAAAAATGATTAGATGAAGAATAGGATAAATAAAATACGAATTTTCATTATTTTCCGATTTATGGAAAATATTCCAAAACGTTTAAAAGACGTATCCCTACACCTACTAAATGTCCCCATGTCTTATTAATTATCCTTATTTAAGAAAAAAATGTTTTTTGTTGATTGTAATCAGTTAATCATTACTTTTTCCCGGATTTTGAAGCTTATCTATTGGTGAACTAAATTATAAAATAAAGTTTTAGCTTGAACTTTCACCAATGCTAATGTCGAATATTAATGACGCTCACGGAATGGGGTGACAATATTTTCAGAAATTATAATTATTTTTCAAAATGCTTTTCTCTTACACCAAGGTATTCACACCTGCAGTTTTTGGAGAAAATAAATGAAAGAATGGAAATAATACTGGTATTTGATAGCCAGATATACTTAAACTCTAAACTATTTAGTGGACCAACATTTTCCAAAGGTCAAGTGAATTGCTTGCCCTAGGATTCTCAATGACTTATGTCCCACTAAGTTCGCAATGTGGTCCATTCAGACCACAGAAGGATATTTAGTAGAGAATGCCGAATAAAGTTGTTAATTGTTTTGACGAGTATTTCTTGAACTTGTTTTTTCATCGGAGTTTAATAAAAATGTCCGCAATTTGCAATAAATATTCTTTTAAAAAACTTATAGAATTTTGACAAAAAGTACTTGACTGGAATTTCGATCTCGCAGTCGGTAGGATTCGAACCTACGCTCCCAGAGGGAATCTGATTTCTAGTCAGACGCCTTAACCGCTCGGCCACGACTGCATTTAATTCTGCTATGATAAATATCTCAGTTCACACTTTAGTCTTGCGTTTTATCAACCAGAGTAATTTAATGATGGCAATACCTTTACGGATGGTATTGCCAGGCTGTCAATGAAAGACTAAAAGAATACATTCACCACACTATCAATAACATTTTAAAGTCTCTGTAAGCAATAGATGTCGCTGATGTACATCTCTATCAAAGACCTAGAACCATAAATATGGAGCATATGGGAAAATAAAAAATATATACAATAGATGTCCTCGTAGTATTAGTGGAAAATTGGAATATTCAGCCCTCGAAGATGGTGAACATTTGCAAGTTTTGTGCCATCTACATTTAATTTTTTCTTTATGCTTTGTTAGGTCTTTATCTCCATCCACACTCAATGAGAAAATTAACTTAAATAAGCTCGAACGTTAGCTGTTTTTAATAAAGGGTGATTTTTTAAGAGCTTGATAACTTTTTTTTTTAAAAAAACGCATAAAATTTGCAAAATCTCATCGGTTCTTTATTTGAAACGTTAGATTGGTCCATGACATTTACTTTTTGAAGATAATTTCATTTAAATGTTGACCGCGGCTGCGTCCAATTTTGTCCAAATTTTGGGCAACTTTTTCGAGCATTTCGGCCGGAATAGCCCGAATTTCTTCGGAAATGTTGTCTTCCAAAGCTGGAATAGTTGCTGGCTTATTTCTGTAGACTTTAGACTTGACGTAGCCCCACAAAAAATAGTCTAAAGGCGTCAAATCGCATGATCTTGGTGGCCAACTTACCGGTCCATTTCTTGAGATGAATTGTTCTCCGAAGTTTTCCCTCAAAATGGCCATAGAATCGCGAGCTGTGTGGCATGTAGCGCCATCTTGTTGAAACCACATGTCAACCAAGTTCAGTTCTTCCATTTTTGGCAACAAAAAGTTTGTTAGCATCGAACGATAGCGATCGCCATTCACCGTAACGTTGCGTCCAACAGCATCTTTGAAAAAAATACGGTCCAATGATTCCACCAGCGTACAAACCACACCAAACAGTGCATTTTTCGGGATGCATGGGCAGTTCTTGAACGGCTTCTGGTTGCTCTTCACTCCAAATGCGGCAATTTTGTTTATTTACGTAGCCATTCAACCAGAAATGAGCCTCATCGCTGAACAAAATTTGTCGATAAAAAATTTCGAACTGAACACTGATTTTGGTAATAAAATTCAATGATTTGCAAGCGTTGCTCGTTAGTAAGTCTATTCATGATGAAATGTCAAAGCATACTGAGCATCTTTCTCTTTGACACCATGTCTGAAATCCCACGTGATCTATCAAATACTAATGCATGAAAATCCTAACCTCAAAAAAATCACTCTTTATCATAAATAAATTTGAAAGGAGAAATTGAGTTTCGACAGTACATTTTCTGATTCTGCCACCATCTTGTGCCAAACATCCGAGTTTGTGTGCTTGCTTCATTATTTTTGGGAGTCCAAAGAAAATGAAGTAACTGATGTTTGACTTCTTAACATAAGAGGGCGACATCATGTGGTAGTTACTATCGAAACATTCAAGTACCGAATACCAACTCATCCGAATATTTGTGAAATTTTCAAACAATGCACTTTTTCCAATGCAAAAATTAAATCCAATTTGAAATTTTCAAAAATCCGAGCAAACGAGTTGCCAATAAAACACGTCTTATATGTGTAAACTTTTAAACCTTAAATAGCATATTTATGGAATATATTTTTTAAAAATCTTAAAAATTGCAAAATCTGAGTCTCGTTCTTATAGTTAATAGAAAAACAATGATACACTCCACTTTCTAAACGGGAAGGTTTTTTGTATCCTGTAAATGTATGTGTTTGGCAAAAAATGTTAAATCGGAAAAGACATTTGTATGAGGATATATTGAAACCTGGAACGAAATAGGTGAAATATAAAATGTATAGTTTGGCCAAAATCGGTTAAACTTTTGGGAGCAACATTTGTATTTGGGCTATATCTAAATCTGAACCGATCTTACCCAATTTTTGCATAGGTGTATCTAGTTCGATTATAAGATGTTGTGCCAAATTTAAAGAAAATCTAGTACAATATGTGGTTTCTAGAGCGGAATATGTCAAATCGGGTGCGACATTTGTATGGGGGCTATATCTAAATCTGAACCGATTTAACCTATTTTCGCCATGGTTGTTTATAGTGGAAATATGAGATGTTTTGCCAAATCTGAAGACAATCTGATACAATATGTGGTTTCTAGAGCGGAAAAAGTCAAATCGGTAGCGAAATTTGTATGGGAGCTATATATAAATCTGAACCGATCTAACACATTTTTTCCATAGGTGTTTCTAGTTGAAATATAAGATGTTTTGCCAATTTTAAAGAAAATCTGTTGTAATATGTGGTATCTAGAGTGAAAAGAGTCAAATCGGGAGTGAAATTCGTATGGGGGCTATATCTAAATCTTAACCGATTTTCATCAAATTAAATAGCGTTCGTCCTTGTTCCGAAAAACTTCATTGTGCAAAGTTTCATTTAGATATGGGTGTTACAAACAAATGCACAAAGACAATACTCTCGTGGTGTGTATAATTACTGAATTATTACTAAATAAAGTTTTCTACTAGAATGAACCAAAAATCAGAAAAATTTTTTAAATGATATTAATTTATTACAGCAAAAACAAGCTGATAACTTGTGGATGTTTCTTAGCTTTTCGAATAAAACCTTTAATCTTTACTATATTCACCAAAATATTCAAAAAAAAAAAACTAAAGAATTTCTGCATGTTAATATATGAATATTTATTCTTAGTCCAAATCCAAATGTCAATTTTAACTTAAATAATTCCCGTTTGATTTCCGTTAACATAATTAGCTCTTAACTTTGTCCACAGCATTATCACGAAACCTAGTCTAAATTATAAAAAATTCTACATTGTGATGTAGAATGTAATGGGAAAATTCAATGAAGAGCAATTCCGGGGAACTTGTGAATGGAAAATGGCTGGGAATCCCGGAAACTGTTCCCGGGAGAGAACCCCTAGTGGAGAAATATTAGACATGCGTTTTAGCATGATAATAGTGTACTATGCAATAGAAGATAATACAGTGCAAAGTCTTGCCAACACTAAGATAGCGGTAATGATGTTACCTTTAACATCATTATCACCCATCTACCCTGAGTAAATGTCGATAACAATGTTAGAATGACAGTCGATAACAAAGACAACTGAGTTCTTAACGAGATTCCGTTATTTTCGAACATTGCGAGCCCTGGCTATGGTCATATATAAAACAGAAATCGATATTCTTTAGTCAACAGTTTGAAAAAAAAGATATAGACAGGTCTTTTCTAAAGGCCTTTTCATGTCGACCGAAAAATCAATGGCTTTGATTAATTGCAATTACGGCTTATGTTTCTTTCTTACTCAAGTACGAAGTGGCGCGATGTCATGTCAAGTCACTACACAGTGATAACTTACGGCCAAAGCCATGGAACTTTTTTATTTACCATCATAAAATTCTGAAATTTGGGCGGGCCACGCCCATTTTTTGTTAGAATATATGCAAACTCGAATTTTCATGTTTTTATACCCTCCACCTCCAGCATGGGGGTATACTAACTTTGTCATTCCGTTAGTAACACCTTGAAATATCGATCTGAGACCATATAAAGTATATATTCTTGATCGTCATAAGATTCTAAGACGATCTAACCATGTCCTCCGTCTGTTGAATGCACGCTACCATCTAAATGAAAGGAGCTTAAACGTTCAAATTTTCCTTAAATGCGTCTTATAGTCGTAGATCGGTTGGGATTGAAACGGGGCGCAATCGGCCAAAGGGAAAAATTTTTCCCACACAAGGACTAAAAATACCCATAATAATCCCTAATATTTTAACGTATTTAAGCATGTTTTTTGAATATGTCTGTTTATATTTGCTTGATATTTGGTATGCGCATTCCCCTTATAGCAAAAACGTACACCATAAAGTGATTCTTATTTGTAGCGGGTGAAATTTGGCAAAAAAGGGATACAAATGGTACATATTAAACGACAACAGCTAGAAACACGAAATTCGGTGTGTACATTCCTCTAATTGAGTAGATACATAATATAAAAGTATTTTTTCAAATTCGTACTTTTAAGGGGTAAAATGGGAACAGAGGGATAAAAATGGTACCAGCCAAACGGCTGTACCTAGAATAATGAAATTCGGTGTATACATTCCTCTGATTGCATAGACAAGTAAAATACACGGATTTTTCAAAATTCGTACTTTTTGAAATGAAAAAAGGGGATAAAAATAGTACCAATCAAATGACCGCAACTAGAGTCATGAAATTCGGAGTATGTCTGACTGTGTAGACACGGAATATAAACTGATTCTTCAAAATTCGTACTTTTTGGGGTTAAAATGAAAAAAGGGGATAAAAATATTACCAATCAAATGACCGCAGCTAGAGTCATGAAATTCGGAGTATACATTCCTCTGACTGTGTAGACACGGAAAATAAACTGATTTTTCGAAATTCGTACTTTTTGGGGTCAAAATAGAAAACGAGGATAAAAATAGTACCAACCAAATGACCGCAGCTAGAGTCATGAAATTCGGAGTATACATTGCTTTAAAAATAAAGGTTGAAAAATGAAAGGTTTTTTTCCAAATTCGTACTTTCAAGGGATACAGTGGGTACAGAGGGATAAAAAAGGTACCAACCAAACGGCTGCACCTGGAATAATGAAATTCGGTGTATACATTCCTCTGATTGCGTATACACTTAAAATAGACAGATTTTTCGAAAATAATACTTTTTGGGGTTGAAATGATAGAAAATTAAAGGATAAAAATAGTACCAATGAAATGACCGCAGCTAGAGTCATCCTCTGAACGCGTAGACACGAAAATAAACGGATTTTTCGAAATTCGTACTTTGAAGGGATACAATGGTACAGAGGGATAAAAATAGTACCAACTAAACGATTACAGCTAGAATGATGAAATTCTAATTGCGTAGAAACGACAAGGGGGTAAAAATGGTACTAACCAAATGGGCGCAGCTGGAATCATGGAATTCGGCGTATACATTCTTCTGACTGCATAGACACGCAAAATAAAAAGTTTTTTTTTTCCAAATTTCTACTTTTTCTTTTACGGCAAAAATTGGTCGAATCATGAAGGTAGGTTATTTTGCACTACGTACGTCTGATAATGGATTTTCAAAATTTGTACTTTTGGAATGGAAATACAACCAACTGTAGAGCCCACTATCTATCAATATTTATGGTATTTAAGCTATTAGAAAATATAAATATAAGAATAATAATTTTTTGATTTGAAATAAATAATGGTTTGAAATAATTAAAATATTATATTTATTTTTAAAATTATTTTTTCAATATTTGTATTTGTTTTGGTTTGGCTATATTAAAAAATTTATATTTTCCTGTAATATTACTGCACTTATACGAAAAAAAAGCAACCTCTGTGGAATGCAATCCATGGTGGAGGGTATCCATGGTTCGGCCCGGCCGAACTTAACGGCGTTTTTACTGTTTTTTGAGCTCGAGGCCTTGATTATTTTATTTATTTAAATAAAGTCTTCAATATTTCATCACTGATGCAATAACAGCGACGGACGAGAGTAGTGAAACTACTACCCTGGTGATGCAATTCAATGTATACTATATTTTACCAAGAGAAATTCTGGCGCGGATAGCTGTCTAAGGCATGGAATTATTAAAATTAAAATAAAATGTGACAATAGAGGTGCATCTCAAGGAGGAGAACTCTCATTCGAAGAATTTCGGTGTGATTCTGATAGCGAAACGGCGAATATCGAGTGAAGAAAGCTACCACACTTGACGCAGAATGTTTGGTAGTCGCTGGGGTAGTAGTAGACCCTGTACTCAAATTCAAAACGGAGCCTTGAGACACTACTTGATGCTAACGTGAGAGTAACCTCGAACCTGGTGGCCATTAACAGCTTGTATTGGTATTACTGGATCATGGTGTACATGTCCGCCAAAAGCACTTAACCCCCGCCTGCACCTCCCCTTCCGAACACACTTCGAATACATTACACTACATCACTCTTAAGATTTCCCAAAAGGAACTTGAGATCGAGATTTAGACATTTCAAAATGGATTTTGGAGTTGATTCCGGTGTCTTCTCAGACAAGGCTGATATATCATGTTCATTCTGACTTTCAGGCAACTTCAATGTGGGATAATGATGGAGGTGGTTTTAGTCGGTATGCATCCCTGGACATAGGGATCCTAGAATAAATCATGGGATAAGATTTGCTTTATGAACACCCGCTACGGAGTTGGTCTCCATACCGATATGAACTGCTAAAGAGCACTACCTAGACCAAGCTCATTTCAAGTGGAAAAACTTGTGAAATATCCAGACAAACCTGCAACCAAAAAAGACGGAACATATCAAGAGTGGGTTCCAACCAAGAGTAAAGGATAATGATATCTTAAAACGATGGAGAGAATACTTCAGCGAACTAACGGGTGATTCATCGTGAGGTTTGATTTATAATGTAAAATAAAATACATACATTTGAACGCTTAAGTTGGGTAGATCTTGTTGCGCGCATGGTTGACAGCAGACCGCAGAAGGCGATGCTAAACTACGACATCAGATGCCCTACACGAAGAGAACAGCCTAGAACCAGGTTGAATGATTGCGTTGAATCCGATATACGAACTATGGGTATCCGTAACTGGCAATAAATATTCGAGGAGAATAGCTAAATCTTATCCCGAGCTTTAATGCTACCAGATGATGATAACAGAACTTTCCGTGTGGAGGTTCCGTGAGCGGCCACGTAAACCCATCAACCAGCCAAACATACTTGACCTGCGTCAACTGACGTGGAATGACGTTGTCTCTGGCGTTGATTGGAAGATAAAAACTTTTGCCATCTATTCTTATCAGTTTTCTTTACCGGACAATAGCAGCAGAATGTTGAGATTAAACTGTGTGAAGTGGAAAGCACAACAATCTTGCGGATGCATTGGCAGTCCGGTATGAGGAAAAACTCAAAACCTCCCCAGGTTTGTTGTAAACAAGGTCAACCAATATGGAATATTCATTTCTCAGATTGACTTATCACACAAATGCTTTGTTTGTCTTTGGAAGATAGATAGGAGCTGCAGGTAGATAAAGACGACAACCAAAAAACGGGAGCAGCAGCAACCAGGTGTAATGACAAGTATATAAAAGGGCTTAACGTCGTGGATTGATGGCACAGTAAACGTTTAGCAATTTCATCAAACAGAACAACGAAACAAAATGATGTCAATCGGAAAATGGCTGTTATTGTTGGCAATTCTGGGCTTGACTACGGCTCACCCAGCCAACAACGACCATTCGGAGGAGTCTAACGAGTGGTCAGAATCCGTGGAGGCTGCCGCTGTAGCCATCTGCCGGCATGGCTGCCCTCGTATCCTTGATCCCATTTGTGCCGTGGATGAGAATGATGACAAAAACTTCAAGTATTTCCACAATCAATGTCTGATGGAATACGACGGCTGTCGCCGGGACAGAGGTATGTTTTGTCCAGCAAATTGAAATTCATGTGTCCTTTTTCTTTTGTTTGACCACTCTCTCTCGCTCACTCTCTCTCCTCCTTTGGCGTTTGTTTAGCCTGGAAGCCCACTCAAATGCTGGAATGCATTACGGATGTTGATCCGGTGGTACGTGATGACTGCGTGCATGCCTGTCCGTTTATTTATGATCCGGTCTGTGCCAGCAGTGTCAGCGATGGCATAGCCGATGGTGAATACTTTCAGATTTTTGGCAACCGTTGCATATTTGGCATGGAAAACTGCTTAGCCAGCGGCAGTAAGTTTCCCCACTTTACTCTGTGTGTGTGTGTGTTTGTTCTCCTTCTTCTTCTTCTTCAACTTCTTCTAATCTTTCAATCACTAGCTTTTTTGGGTGTGATTACTTCTTTCTTTCCTCTTTCTTTGCCACAAAAACTTATTTAAATATTTTCCCACTTTTCTGTTTTGTTTGATTCTCGTCCAGAATGGTCGGAAGTACGTGGCGAAGAGTGCGGTTTGGCTGGCATGGATGACTGATGGACCTTGATTTAAAGTGGTTATTTGTACTTACGCTTCCGTGACCCTTTCCCCAACCCCCACCCCTTACAATGACTTGTAGACTTTAAGTATTTCTTTTTTTGTTGCAATAATTTTTATTAAATTATATCAAAATTGTTTTCTTTATTTATAAATTTGCTATTGGTTGCATTTCCTTAGTTGTTATATATATTTAGATATATGTACACATATTTTAATTTATATATATGGTATTTTGTTTAGGAAAATAATAATTGTTTCTCTAAGAATTACTATTATTATTTTTTTTTATAATTATTTTCTACTTAATTTTAATATTTTACCGAATACCATTGTTGTATACGTTTAGTGTTTACAATTTAGTAAATACAATAAATATGTTTACATACATATGTATTCGTAAATGTGATTGCATGCATGTGGTTATTTACAAATAAATTCATTGTTTTATCTAATGCCTACTGCCCTTAACATTAATTCGTCTCGTTACAGTTGAGGAAATTTTAATATGGGCAGATGTGCGATTTAAATCAAGTTCTTAGAGATATTGAAAAGTCTTTAACTGAAAATTACCCTGAGCGCAGAGTAAAGTGCATTCTGTTCTACACGCAAGAAGACATATGATTGCTGCAACCATATTTGGTTGGGATAATCATAGTATGCATGTAGTCATAATTTCATGTTTAGCTACAGCTATGTTTTGATTAGATACAATCATAATTTCCAACTATAATAAGATGCCCTTCAATTGGCTTAGCAATTAATCATATTATGCTTGCAACAATCATATATGTATCTTCTTTGCCTGTATAATCCACATAGTGAGGGAATTCGAACAATGTCCTCTCCGATTTGTATAAAATTTCACATAGATCGAGCTCAAGTATTTTCGAGCTTCTTTTTGAAACATGAACCCAATGGGACTAATCGTAGCTAAGCTGTAAGGGTTCAAATTTGAAAAACTCCAACAATTTTTGAAAATAATTCCAACATTTTGACTAATGACAATTCCGATTTGAATGAAATTTCACAGATCGAGCTGGACAATTATTGAGCTTAAGTCTGGAAGGTGGGTTCAATGAGAAAGAACGGGTTTCCGACAAATGTAAATATTCCCCACATTTGAATACCCTCCACCAGGGTTTGTTTGTAATGCCCAAAAGGAACCCTACGGGAAATTGGTGACAATTGCTATAAACGTACATATCCTGGGATATATCACAGAACTGGTCCCAAAATGTTAATAAGTTGTCAATTCACTTCTTATTCCTTATGTGCGAATTCCAGAAAATCTAGTTGTTAATCTAGTTGAGATTAATACATTCGATCAAAATGATATCTGAGAGATCTCCGTGTCAGCTACGTTATGACTACCTCGATGCAATTAAACACAAAGCCCTCTGCCAACTATTGCAACAATTTAGATAATATTATACTATAATTTTCAAACCGAGGGTGTTTTAATTAATGTTCTTTGAGATCGGTTTTAAGACTGGACATACAAAAAGCATCGGACTTGTTTCTTGAGGTTCCAGGTCATGTCCTTTGATACCAATCCTAGGGCATGTCTGCTGAGGTATGGTCCAAATCATGTCCTTTGGGATCGGATTTAAAGTGGTAGTTTAGAACAGGCACACTTAGAAAAAAGTGAACCCTATAATGAGTTAAAATGAACTAAAATTTAGGAATATTGAACTTCGTATAGCGGTCAAACAATATTTCCTCTAATTAAGTTCAAACTTTTCCTTGAAAGCAGTACATGCTTTGAACGAGATTCTAGTTAAATTTTCCTCAAACCAAGTAAATATTTACTCAAACTGAGGAAAATTCCAGTACGTTTTTCATCAAACCAAGTATATTTTATTAAATCTAAATTAAATTTTGCTGAAATTTTTCTAAATCAAAGTACATTTTTCCTTAAACCAAGTCATTTTTTATTAAATTTAAGTAAAATTTTCCTAAAACAAAATAAATTTTTAATCAAACCAAGTAAATTTTTACTAAATCTAAGTAAAATTTCGCTGAAACTTTCCTAAAACTAAGTAAATTTTTACTAAATCATGTAAATATATCTTAAACTGAGGAAAATTTTTCTAATTTTTTCTTTAAAACAAGTAAATTTTTACTTAAACTGGGGACAATTGTACTTGACACAAGGAAAAAAAAAACTTAAAATTAGTTCAATTTAACTAAAAAATTCAAACAAATGGTTTTGCTTCAGAGTATGCAAAATTGATACAAAAAATGACAACATGAAATATTTCTCAATAGTTTTATGATACCTCTGTCATAAAGAGTTGACCTATTACTCTATGTTTGCTGCAAATACTTGAAGTATTTAAGAAATAAATCTTTGCAAACGAACGAGAATTGCTTCTTAGATTAATATTCAATAATTTTCTAAACAATTTCAGATGATTTTTTATAAGACCATTGATACTTAAATGTATGGAGAACTCGACGTACATTTCAGTAAACATATTAACTTAATTTTAGGAAAACAAAACACACATCTATGTATTAATTGTAAAACACACATCTTTATGTTAAAATTTCCTAAATGGAATTTTTTCCATAGAAAAGATTTCTGAATTTTTTTTCTACTTAAAACCTTGGAAATATTCTTTCACATAAGTATGAATTTACTCAATTGTAAGAATTTTTTATTAGATCCAAAGAAATGTTTTTAAGAAAATTTACTACCCTATTTCTAGTAAATGAACTATTTACTATGGCTTTGAAAGAGGAAAACTTTACTCATATTTAGTTAATGTTCCAACCTTTTTGGAAATTGTTACGGAACTGGAGTAAAATTGTTGAACTAAATTGTAGTATGGAGTTTACTCGGATTTGGGATTGGTATTTTTCTGAGCGCAAGATATATCACAGGGGGTAAATTCACCCCTTCCAACGACAAACCCATGTAAAAGGGACCGGTCCCCTTCATATATTTGGGTTAGAACCAGCACCGGTTCTTACCCACCAGGGACTAATCCTAGGACTTGTCCTAAGACAGTTAATTTTCCCATAGGGAAGTGATATAAACCCAGATTTTGATATAGCCCCCAAAACAAATATTCATCCGATTTACCTTAACACTGCTCTAAATTCTTCATTATACGTTGAATCCTGGCCAATTGAAAAAATTAATAAACCTAAGTAAAGATAAAGTATTGCCCAAAGCCAAAAATAAGATGATTTTGGCATTTTTTCATTATGAAATAATCCCCGAATTGAAAATGAAATAACTCCCAAAAAAATTAATTTTTTTTTAAATTTTTGGGGATTATTTCATTTCTTCGTTTGAGGTTATATTTTAACTTGAAACACCTAAAGTTAAAGTGAACTATATCGGTCTATGCGTTGGCAATGTCCCCGCTTTTTTTTGCACTATTACCGCTCTAATGCCTTATCTCGGATCTTGATCAATTTTTGCGTATCATGTAATATTTCAAATAGAAAGGGCATGATTTGGCTGCAAGTTTTGTTACAGCCCCATTTTGCTCTAGAACCCATTGGTGACATGAAAAATTGCCCAAAATTAAAAATAAAAAAATGGACCAAGTTAAAAAATGGGTCAAAAAATTAAAAATGAAACTATGTCCTAAAGTAAATTCTAAATTGCCATAAAACCTTGGAAATTTGTTATATGAATAATCGCCCAAAAATTTTAGTAGTTTTAAAATTGAAAATTTGCCTAAAAAATAAATCTCATTGGGCTATGCCCAAAGCCGACTACTAGAGTAAAATTCCGCTTACGTTTTGCATTTTCCCGTAATTATTTTTTCGATTTCCTGAGATCCTGGGACAGGACTGGAAATTGTCAACATATTTTTTGCTATTTAAAAACTAATTTTTTTTTCGAATATTCTAAAGGTGTTCCAAAGGATACAATTGTTCAAAAATTATTTTAAATACTTATTCGCTCCCTATGATACCGGTATAAATGGCAAAATAATGAGGAAAATATCTGTTAAAATACTTCAAAATGGCATGCTTCTATTTGTATTAGTTTAGCATTAACCTTATATTCTGATATATTAACTTCAAGATAGAAAATTAATATCGCCTAGCTGACACATATCTAATTAAAAGTAATCATTAAATTATTTTGGTACCTCTTACAATTTTATTGTGAAAACGTGGTGAAAAAATGTGAGAGAAATGGGTAAAACTCTCTGCTGAATTCCCGTGGGATACGGGAAACGGAAAATGTGAAAGTTTCCGGGATTTTCTGTAGGTAATCCCGGGATGCAAATCCTAGTTTCCTAAAGATTTTCTCTTCTGTGGTATGTCCAAAACTACGCTACGCAGAGTAAAGGTCTTCAGGCTTAACGATTTCCTCCTCTGAGGCATTTCCAAAGCAGTTGTAGGAATTATTGTAGGAAAATGAACAAACGCCCAAACGTTGTTGTAAAATAAATTGGGATTGTTCCCATTTCGGGCGATATGACCTATTAAATATTTGGACATTTGTTCACAATGAAAAATTGACAAAATTTCTAAAAATGTCAAATGGCCTCAAATATTTTTTTTGCCGAATTTCCATTTTTATACACTCCGCGAGAGTATTATGGCTTTGTGCACCCAAAAGGAAGCGAGATAGACCCATTGTTAAGTATACTGATCGACTTAGAATCACTTTCTGAGTCGATTTAGCAATGTCCGTCTGTCTGTCCGTCTGTCCATCTATTGTTGTAATCAAATTACATGTCGCAATTATAGTCCGATCTTAACAAAAATTGGCACAACTAAGTTTTGTGGATCAAGGACGAATGCTATTTAATCGGTTCAGATTTAGATATAGCCCCCATACAAATGTCGCTCCCGATTTGACATTTTCCGCTCTAGAAATCACATATTGTACCAGATTTTATTTAAATTTGGCACAACATTTTATAATCTAACTAGAAACACCGACGCTGAATGTGTGTAAGATCGGTTCAGATTTAGATATAGCCCCCATACAAATGTCGCTCCCGATTTCACATTTTCAGCTCTAGAAACGACATATTGTACCCGATTTTCTTTAAATTTGGCACAACATCTTATAGTCCAACTAGAAACACATGTGGCTAAAGTGGACTAGATCGGTTCAGATTTAGATATAGCCCCATACAAATGTAGGTCCCGATTTGTTTTTTGCCGCTCTAGAAATCACATATTTTCTTTAAAATGGGCACAACATTTTATAATACAACTAAAAACACCAATGGTGAAAGTGGGTAAGATCGGTTCAGATTTAGATATAGCCCCAATACAAATGTTGCTCCCAAATGTTTAACCGATTTTGGCAAAACTATACATATTATATTTCACCGATTTCGTTCCAGATTTCAATATACCCCCATACAAATGTCGTTTTCGGATTAAAATTTTTTTGCAAACACATACACAAACACATACACAGGATACAAAAATCCTTCCCATTTTCACTTTTTCACCGAATTAAATTGTATTCGGATTGAAAGTCTTAGTCTTTCCTTACTTGTTTTATTTACTTACTATATAATAGTAATGAAGTGACAACGGCATATATTGTAAAGTCATAAAGAATTTTCTCCTCCTGTTTGCCGTCATTCGTTCAACATTATACATATATTTTATCTGTGGTATATACACTGCCAAACATGTTGAATCTTCGTTGCAAGTATTTTCAAATATGTAAAATATTATTGGACGATTATTTACTTAAATTGTGGTAGATGCCATTGTACTATTTAAATTTAGGTGATTAGGTGCCTTTTCGGCTGTTTCTTCAAAGTTTTCACTTTTGATTTTGGCCAATTTGCACATGGGCGATTATTCATACAGTCGTCCGTCGTTAAGGTTTCCCGAATTGTTTGAGAAATATGTGTGAGTTATGAAAGGCCCAGTTTTTTGGGCGATTTTACACCCATTTTTGAATTTGTTTTTTTTGAACGATTTTTCGTAGCCCCAAACACATATCTTACTTATTTTCGAACCGAAATTTTGCTAAAAGTTTGGTTTAGATTCTTTATACATTTTTCATTATTTTTTCTTTGTTTTCCAGCATTTTGTGAAAAGAACCAAAATACACAATTTTGAAAAAGCCCACAATCCAATCTTCCACTCCTGAGTTTTGTTTCAATTCGCTCATGTGTATAGTGTTTTTTATACGAACAACGTACCAAAACAAATTAATTTTATTTTTCAACACGAAGTTTCGCGAAATTATGGAAACAATATTTACACTTACAGGATATTAGATTTCGAAGCTGATCAAAAAATTCCCATTTAAAAAATAATAATAAACGTATAAATGAATAAAAAAGTTTTAAATAATTTAAACAATTGTCACTCCGAATATGCCCCAGCCGATTTGAAATGTTGAAAACAAAAATAAATACTCGATTTATCTGGATTGTAGACAATTAACCGTTTTCCCTTGCGCTTTTCAATTTTTGAATTCTTGACTTCTATATCGCACTATACCCATTCATGTTAATTTCCTCAACTGTTTCGCTTACATTATAAACTACATACATACATATGTACTTATCACTTAACATCTGTATATAAATTCTTGTGTGTTTTGTGTATTCTTTAATTAACTAAAACGTAATTAGAAATACAATTCATTATCATTGTAATATGAATACATCTTAATTTACTCGATATATATTTAATCATACATCGTCAGACATATACATATATATTTATGTACAAAAGACATGCAATTGTCGATAATCTGGAACTAGAATGTATGTCAACAATGAATTTGGCTTTATTGCATTACAAATTATTATTATTGTGCTTATTATTGTATGTATATGGATATTGTTATCATTATTATTATTATTGTTATTACATATTAAGCTTTACAAACAAAATGTTAAATTGAATTGTGCAAAAATAATCGCAAACATATGTACGTACTCCATACAAATCGGATATGATGAACTAGAATTAGAAAACCAGAATGTATGTGTAGCTGTGACAGAGAGTTCTTCAAAATATTAAACGGACGTGGGCATGTAAACATAATGTTCTGTACACTGAAAAAAATAATCATAGTTTTACTAAGAATGAATGAATGAAACATTTCCTTCGTTTTGGGACCAGCAATTAAATCAACAGTTTATAAAAAATACACAGAAAGAAATAATGAGGCTGAAAATTGGTTTCTATAATTGAATTGAAATCAATTGAGTTAATTAATTTTTTAATCAATCATCTGTACAAATTCAAATTTAATTAATCACACTATGCAACAAAAAATTGTGTCCGAGATGTAAAACTATTTTTTGTTTCCATTGAGTCTAAAATATTTATGAATACATTTCTTGTTTATTTTTTTTACTAAAACTCCGATTTTCTTCGAAGTTACCATTAATATTTGTGCTCCCATTTTGGAAGTATAGGTCCGATGAAACTTGTTTATATATTCAATTAAAGGTAATTATGTTGGCTATAAATGTTGCAAATTCACGTTCACACAGAAACAGTGGTTCAGGAACAATCTACTAAAAAATAAAAAAAAAATGTTTTTTGCGAAAAAAAAAATATTTCTTTGCTGGCACGAAAACACCCAAAGAAAATAAAAAATCAAGAAATAAAAAAATTTTGTCATTCCGTTTGCAACACCTTGAAATATTCATCGGAGACTCCATAAAGTAAAGGGATAAAAATGATACCAATGATAATTGCTCAGAGACATAAAATAAACGGATTTTTCGAATTTCGTACTTTTGGGACGAAAAGGGATAAATATGGTACCACTAGAATCATGACTATTTAAACATTTTTTTAAATTTTAGCTTTATATACACTTGTAATCTAAGTGCACCTGAAGTTAAATAAAATTGTTACCGGACGAAATGGGACAAAAAGTGATAAAAATGGTAACAATGATACGACAATAGCTAGAATCACGAAATTAGGTGTGTACATTCCTCTAATTGCTTAGACACATAAAATACACGGACTTTTCGAATTTCATACTTTTGGAACGAAAAGGGATAAAAATGGTACAAACGGTACGCGAACAGCTAGAATCATGAAATTCGGTGTGTACATCCCTCTAATTGCGTAGACGCGTAATATGAAGGATTTTTCGAAATTCGTACTTTTAAGGGCTACAATTGAAAAAGAGGGATAAAAATGGTACCAACCAAAACCAAAATCATGAGATTCGAAGTATACATTCTCCTGACTGCGTAGACACGAAAAATAAAAAAGGTTTCTCCAAATTCGTACTTTCAAGGGATATAATGGGAACAGAGGGATACAAATTGTACCATCTAAACGGCTACTGCTAGACCGATGAAATTCTGTGTTCACATCCCTCTAATTGCATAGACACGAAAAAGAATAAGATTTTCGAAAGTCGTACTTTAAAGAGGGTAAAATGGGATACAAATGGTAACAACCAACCGCAGCTAGAATTATGATAGACTCGCAAAAAATATGATTTTTCGTAATTCGTATTTTTTAATTTTACGGCAAAAATTGGTAAAATCATGAAGTTAGGTTATCTTGCACCGTGTACGTGAGAGATAATGCAATTTCAAAATTTGTACTTTTGGAATGGCTGTAGATGAAAATGCACCCACTATCCGCCAATATTTAGGGTATTTAAGTTTTTTTTGAAGACTGCTGCCTTATATTCACTTTTTGAATTGACTTGAAGTACTATTTTGACCAAGGCTACCAATATGTTTATACTATATATATAAATATATTGTAGAATAATTAAAATTTTTATTTTATATTTTTTATATATTATTTTTATTTGTTTTTTGGCTATATTAAAAAAATTGAAAATCGGGAGCCTCTGTGGAATGCAATCCATGTGAAGGGTATATAAAGTTCTGCCCGGACGAACTTAACACCGTTTTTACTTGTTTTAAATTAAATTGAAGGCCATAACTTCTACATTTATCCATAGATTTTCTTTAAATAGACTTTGTTTTCTTCGTTAAGATTAAACAAGTAAGGGAAGTCTAAAGTAGGACGGAGCCGACTATATGATACACCCCACTTTCTATCCTATTATAATTCAATTCTGTAAAAAAGTGAAATTGGGATGGATTTTTGTATCCTGTAAATGTATGTGTTTGACAAAAAATTTTAAATCGAGAAGGACATCTGCATGGGGGTATATTGAAACATGGAACGATGTGACCCGCATTCACTATGTATGTTTATAGATGAAATATAATATATAAAGTTTGGCCAAAATCGGTTAAACATTTGGGAGCAAGATTTGCATATATATTAAAATTTATATCTAAATCTGATCCGATCTTACCCATGTTGTGCCAAATTTAAAGAAAATCGAATGAAATATGTGGTTTCTAAAGCGGAAAAAGTCAAATCGGGAGCGACGTTTGTATGGGGACTATATCTAAATCTGAACCGATCTAACCCGCTTTCACCACATGTATTTCTAGTTAGATTTTAAGGTGTTAAGCCAAATTTGAAGAAAATCGGGTACTATATGAGCATTATAGAGCGGAAAAGTCAAATCGGGAGCGATCTTTGTATAGGGGCTATATCTAAATTTGAACCGATCTGACCGATTTTCACCATAGCTATTTCCACTTTAATTATAGGGTACTGTGCCAAATTTGAAGCAAATCTAGTTTAATACGTGGTTTCTAGAGCGGAAAAATTCAAATCTGGAGCGACATTTGTTTAGGGGCTATATCTAAATCTGAACCGATTTTCTTCAAATTAAATAGCGTTCGTCCTTGATCCACAAAACTTACCTGTGCCAATTTTTGTTAAGATCGGGCTATAATTGCGATCTGTAATTTGATTACAACAATAGATGGGCAGACAGACAGACGGACATTGCTAAATCGACTCAGAAAGTGATTCTAAGCCGATCTGTATAATAAACGATGGGTGTAACTCGTTTCCTTTTGGGTGTTACAAACAAATGCACAAAGACATAATACTCTCGTGGAGTGTATAAAAATAAAATGTTCTGTTATTTGATTTGTAAGAAGTTTTGTCCTCTATTTAAACAAAAGTTTAAGAAAATTATGATTTTTTAAAAAATCTTTTGCGTCTATAAAGATTGTCATAACTTCTACATTTTTCTGCAGATGTTTTACATATACGAATTGTCTTTTTCATTGAAATCTCAGCTATTGAAAAATAAAACAAAATATTTTTTTCTGATTTTTTTCTGTTATTTTTTATGAGATTTTTTTCAAAAAAAATATTTTTATTTTAATTTGTTTGGAGACTGTTCCTAAATCTCTGTTTCTATGTGAAAATGAAATTCGTAACATTTATAGTCATCGTAAGTGTCTTTAAGTTAACATAAAAGCGGGTACTTATATTTCCAGACATGAGAGCACAAATATTAAAGGTACTTTCGGCGAAAATTGGAATTTTAGTAAATTAAAAAAATTTTTTGTGTTGATTTTAAGTCTCAGTATGCCTCAATTCGGAAAACTATTTTTTAGGTCTCGGATACATTTTTTTTATTTTTGTTGTTGCATAGTGTATTTGGCCTCCTCTGCTGCACCCACACTATCTGCAAATTATTATTTGCAAATAACCAAAGATGATAATTGAAACAAAATATTGCATATTTGTTTAAATACTCTATCATGTATAGTCATACTCATAGTCATGAATAGTCGTTTAATTGTTCGAAACATCATTTAATTAAAATTAAGCCTAACCTAACCTAAACTAAAATAAGCCATCACTAATTCAGTTTATGTTTCACATTTAATCTATGAATAGACACGAGTATGTACTTCTCCTCCTCCTCCTACTGCACACACGCTCACACTTATTTAGTATGTTTACTTATGTTTTCTATTTGTAATTTATTAATGCCTACATAATACATACACATACATACATACTAGCATAGTTTTTGTTCTTCTTATTTTATTTTGTTTAATCTTACTTAGTCTACTGTACAAGTTTTCATTTTGTTGGTTTATTTTGTTTTGTTTTTATTTTTAAAAATGTGTGATATTATTGATGATGTTCATATTTTTGTGTAATTGAATTGTCATAAATGTAAATATTTATTAACGTACATATCTGTGTTGTTTGTGTTTGGGTTTTGGTTTTTGTTCATGTCGCACAAACAGCTGGTATTTTGTGTCAATATTATCTGTTCATTTAGTAAGTGGTAAAAGTACATATTATGTTGTGGTAACCCAGCAAACAAGCAAAGTGCAGTGCTGCAGGCGTTTCTTTTTTTGGACACTTAACCAAACGGGAAATCGGCAAAAACAAATACTTTGTAAAGATAATTTTATATACATTCTCCGTACAGAGGAGTGTGTTCCACAAATCGGCTTAAATTTAATTTAAGCTACATACATTGTGATACGAGCAATTCCCTGGGAAACCGATCATTAATTTCAAGTTAGGTCTGTGATTTTCACTGAAATTGTGTACGTATGTTGATGCGTTTTCGCGATTCGATTTTTATACCCTCCACTTTAGATTGGAATTGAAAGTGGCCGAAATCGGCCCAGAGGGAATATTTTTTCCCTAAAATGGACTGAAATATTAAGATTATTTAAGCAAATTTTTATATGCGCTTGAAATTTGTTGCGTACATTCCTCTTGTAGCTTGAAAGCACCAAAAAGTAAATAAACGATTTAGCGACTGAAATGGGACAAAAAGGGATAAAAATGATACCAGTGATACGACACCAGCTAGAAACATGGAACTCGGTGTGTAGATCCCTTTAATTTTGTAGACACGTAAAATAGAGAGATTTTTCGAAATTCGTACTTTTAAGGGATACAATTGGAAAAGAGAGATAAAAATAGTACCAACCGAACCGCTGAAGTTGTAATCGTACTATTTGGCGTAAACATTCATCTGACTGTCTAGACGCGAAACTTAAATGAATTTTTCGCAATTTGTACTTTTAGACGGAAAATGGGGCGAAGGGGATAAAAATAGTACCAACAAGACGGTTGCAGTTAGAATAGTGGAAATCGGTGTGTACATTGCACTGACACGAGAAGTAAAGCTATGTTTTGACATTCGTACCTTTAAGATCAGAATTACAAACCGAACCATAATTGTCGGCGGCGGCGGCGGCTTTCGGCTGATTTACCGGCTCGTTCTGTCATTCGATCATCCCCGATTCATTCGATTCAATATTTGTTAATATTAGCCAATCTTCCCATAATTTCATATTATTATCTCATACAATTATTTTTGGGAGTGGAAATCCATCCCAAAATTGTTATAATATGGATGAATTTAATTTTTTTTTGGAAATACAACTTTTCATGTGAGACATATTTGACCAGACATTCTGAATATCAGAATCATTTCAAAGAATGGTAAAGCTCTACCTACTTTAACACACCAAAGAAGCACAATATTAAGGTTCATGTTCCAAAAGTATGCGAATAGTGCAAATGGTATTGTAGTCGGAGGACAGTGCAACTCCATGTCCTATATATACATGTGTGTGCCGACGAAGATCATCGTCGCGAGATTCGTGGCTTTCTGTCCTACACAAGAGTGGCCAAAGAAATGCGACTTTCAAGATAGACGTCATCATATACCAAATTCTAAGAAAGATCCATATATTGCCCAGTAGTAGGTTATCTAAGTCGACAGTTATATTTTCTTTTGTAATTTTAAGTGGGTTGTATATTTTGGTAGTAAGATTTGACGGAGTTAGACCAGCGTACGGCGGCGGCGGCTTGTCGGCTTAAAATCGGTCGGCTTGTATCTCTGTTTAGGATCAAAATTGGATAAATTTGGTACCGGTTGTAGCTATAATCAAGAAATTCAGTGTTTGAACTCGTTTGACTGCGTGGACGCGCAAAAAAGGATTTTGTCCGAATTGGTACCAAGCAAACGGCTGTAGATAGAATCATGAAATTAGGCGTGTACATTCCGAGGTGGACGCGAAACATAATGGATCTTCAGTATTAGTAATTTTCGTATATGGTACAGACATTTGATCGGTTACTGGAATCAGGAAATTTGCAGCGGGAGGAAATCGACTCTGACGGAATGTATGAATAATGAAGCATCACAATTTATTTAAAAGAGTTGACATAAATATGCCTTATAGTTTGAAATAGTAAACAAATAATAATGTGCATAAAACATATTACAATTTTCCTAATATGGTACAGCACTTATATGTAAGCTCGACAGCCTCTAATATTGTCGGTAGTACTATTATATAAGTATATAAGATTCGGCCCGGCCCGTTCTACTTATTTTAATTCAAAATTTTGAAAATATTAAATGTCACCATAATAAATTTACATTCTATAAAATGTAGATGCAAAAAGGTCTTGAGCCGGGACAATATCCCAGTTCAAATCGAAAATTTATTGCAGACCGAAATAAAACAAACGAAAAAATATATATTTATTTTTTAAAGATATCATATATTTTATGGAAGTTATTATAATCGGAAACTTTTTTGTCATACTATTTAAGACTATATAGGGATATAAAAACATATACAGAAAATCCATGAATTTTGTATACCCTCCACCATAGGATGAAGGTATACTAAGTTAGCCATTCCATTTGTAAAATCTTGAAATATCGATCTGGGGCCCTATAAAGTATATGTATGTATTCTAGCCATGTCCGTCCGTCTTTTGAAAGCATGCTAGTATATAAAATGAAATGAGTCAGGACGTCCAAATTTTACAAGAACACATCTAAGAGTTGTAGATCGGTTGGGATTGGGTTTCCAGAGGCAAAAAGTTTCCCTAACAAGGACAGAAAATACCTCCAATAACCCCTAGGTCTAGGGTGGGCCATTTAAAATTTTAAATTTTAACTACCGATTACTTTGACAACATGGTAGAATAACATTCATTTCTATTTTTCCATGCTTTATATAAGGTTACTTTCTATATATGTTTGTGTGCCACAAAATTTGAAATCAATTTTTAAAAGCTTTTTTCTCAACCAATTTTGCTCAAATTTTGCACACTTAATCATTTTCGATGACAATACAAGGAAATGGTAAAAATTTGACCAATTGTACGAAGGGGCGTGGTACCTCCCATACAAACCACAAATTAAAAATCTATTATTTTTGCTCCTGATAACGGTATTTGAACAAAATTTGGTACGTCGGTTTGGTGTGGATTTTTAAGGTGCTGCTGCAAATATGGGCGGGATTGTACAAAGGGGCGTGGTACCTCCCATACAAACCACAAATTAAAAATCTATTATTTCTGCTCCTGATAACGCAGTAATTTTTCCTTCTACAAAAGATAACTAAAAAAGAATTTCTAGGCCCAATAGAATTCTGCTTGCATAAAGCATGGATTTGAAAAAAAAAAATTTTTTTTGATTTACTAGTTATTTTCATGTTTATGTTTGTAATTTATTTGCAAAATGGGACGCATACGCTCCAACAAAATTGGGAAATACTAAAAACTTACTCCAAAGTAGTGAGACTTTTAGGCAAACTGTACGATATTTACGTGGAAAATATTCGAGAAGAAATCGACCTTCAGTTCAGCCTTCATGAAGGGCATTTACATATCAGTGGCTATGTCAATAAGCAAAATTGCCTCATATGGGGTTCAGAGAACCCAAATGTGACTATTAAGAAGCCAATGAATTCACAATGTGTGGATTTTGGCCTGTACTGAAAAATTGGGTTGATCGGATGAGGTACTGCCCAGCCAGTCGTGGTAGTCATATGAATGTTATGGTGTTCCATTATTAAATGACAAAATTCAACATTTCCTTTCAGATTCTAATTTAAAATTTCAAATGGCTACCCTATATTTCTAGTATTTAATTACAATTTATGAAGATTTCTGTTTTGTATTCACTTCATTGATCCTGCCAAATAAATTCAATCCTTTTATTGCGTGAGTTTCCACCAAATACTTTTAGGGGGTGAAATGAGACAAAAAATAAGGTGTAAAGTAAAATTCGGTGAGTACATCTTTCTAATCGAATGTACACGTAATATAAAGAGACTTTTGATATTCCTACTTTTAAGAGGAACATGAGGAAAAAGGGATAAAATTGGTATCAAACAAATAGCTGCAGCTAGAATAATGAGAATCGGTATATAGTTCGCTCTGGCTGCATCGACTCGAATAAAAAAGCGATCTGTCGATATTCGTACTTTTATGGTCAAAATGGGTAAAAGGGGATAACATTTGTACCGATTGTGTACATTCCTCTGACTGTATAGACGATCAAAATATAAATAATTTTCAAAAAAATTTACTTTTAGGGGAAATGTACTAACGGGAAGAAAGGACATAAAATAGGTACAAATCAAACCATTGAGCTCGAAAAAAAAAGCAATTCGGTGTATACTTCGATCTGGCTGCATAGATTCGAAAAATAAAATGATCTTTCGATATTCGTTCATTTAGGGTCAAAATGGACAAAAGGGAATAAGATGGTACGGACGAAATTCTGTGTTTACATTACTCTGACTGCATATATGTGTAAAATATAGGAATCTTTTAAAATTTGTACGTTGAGGGTGGAAATCTGGCTGCATAGGCGAGAAAAATGAAGTAATCTTTCTATATTCTTATTTAAGGCTAAATTGAAAAAAAAGGGATAAAATTGGTACTAAAGAAATGACTGACTGCAGCCAGAATAAATTTCCGAAATTTATACTTTTAAGGGATAACGGGGCGAAACCGGATAAAAATGGTACCAACCATGGATTTTCGATTTTTTTAGGATTGTTAGGATCAAAATGGTATAGAAAGTTATATAAAAAAATATTTTTGAAAGAAAGGACAAATATTTTTATTAATTAGACAAAAAAAATAATATATCCCTGTTTAATCGTGAATATTATAACAATAAATTGTCCGATTATTTGAAATCGATTATTTATTATTTTTACGTTCTATTATTTTTAAAAAACCATTAAACAGATTTAATAAATATTTAATTGTTGTCAAATGAACAAATTATTTTATACGAATTAACAAATGTTATTTGAGTTTATTAATGTGGCAACATTCATAAGCCACACTGTATATATTTTTCTCCGCCTGTTAATTTTTACCAAACTCTAACTCCTTTCAAACGCTTATGATACTTGCACTTTGTTTTGATAACTGGGTTATCTCACAAAACCGAATATGCTTAATGAACACACGACAGGAAAGAATATTAATAATTAATTATAATAAATTCCGCAATACTTGTACAATGTACATACATATGTATTTAGTTATTTTATTTTTATCAAACACTTCATCATAGTATTTGTAGTTTGTATTACTTTGTGGCAATACGTTTTTTTTGGGAAATAATTTATTGAAAATCTACACAAACAAATCACAAATAAAAAATTACTGTCAAAGAGTAATTAATATTATTCACTTTTTTATACAAAATAACAAAATAGCAAAACATAAATTATCATAAACAAAGTACGGACCACAAAATACAAACCGCAAACCAGAAACCATACACAAAAAAGGATGCACGTACAACCAACAATACTCTCCTCTGTGCTTAAATCACATTAAATACTGGCAAAATATTTGCCAATTAATTTAAATCATACATTAATTTTTCAGCATTATTCGGTTCTTCGCAATCGAATGAAGCCATCATTAAATCTGCAATGAGAAAAGAGAAAAATGATATGCAATTAGAATTTAATATGGCGATGAAATTGTTTATCTTTAATTTGTATAGGATTTTGTGGGTCATGAATAATTTTTTTTTGTGTAAACAAGACATATAAAATAATACTATTGTGGGCATAGTTTTTCAATCAGACCTTTGTTTGCAAACCTTTAGAGAAAGTGTTAAATTTAATTTTTTTTGAGGTTTGTTTCATATTTTTAACATTGTGATCTTCTTATTTATACAGATAGATTGCTTACATAATTAATTCTAAAGACAACATTACCAAAAAGGTCCCATTTTTATAATTTTTCCCAAAAATGGTGTAAACAGTATTTGATTGTAAATTTGTTTTTTTTTTCGTGCAGGTGCATTTCTGTTATTTTTTCCCCTTTTGAATCATTTTGGCCAACGTGTCTATCCGGTAGGTCCCTTCCAAAGTTTCTAATTTTTCAATAAAAAAAATATTTTCAAAAATTCTCAAATCGCAAAGCACCGATTAGAAAATGTTTATAATAGTTTATATAATATAGGAAATATCGACCTGAGACCCCGTAAAGTAGACCCCGTCTGTCTGGCATGTCCGTCTGTCCGGCTTTAGAAAGCAAGCTAGTATCTAAAAGAAAGGAGATAGGACGTCCAATTTTTCCACGAACACGTCTAAAAGTTGTAGATCGGTTCGGATTAAGAATGAGCGAAATCGGGCCAGAGGGAACATTTTTCCTCCAACAAGGACTGGAAATATCCCCAGTAACCCCTAATATTTCCAGTATTTAATCGCGTTTTTGAAGAATTCTGCCTTGATATTTGTCAAATTTTATCCTCTTATAGAGTGGACGCAAATCTTATATGATTCATAATTTCAGGGGGTGAAATGGAACAAAAAGGGATAAAAAAGGTACAAATTAAAGTACAATAGTAACGTGAAATTTGGTGTGTACCCCATCCCTCCACAAATCGCTTATACACTAAAAGAGTTTTTTTTTTGAAATTCGTACTTTTAAGGGATGTAATTGGAAAATAGGGATACAAATGGTAACCGCTGAAGTTGATATCATGAAATTATGCATTAACAAATGAATTTTTTGAAATTTTTACTTTTAGGCGAAAAAGGGACGAAAGGGGATTAAAATGGTACCAATCATGCGGTTGCAGCTAGAATGATGAATATCCTTGTATACTTCGCTCTGGATGCGTAGATTTAAAAAAATCAAGTTCGTACTTTTAGGGACAAAATAGGCAAAAAAATATAAAATTGGTACGGACCAAATGGCTGCTGCTAAAATTCGGAGTGTACATTCCTCTGACTGTATAGACGTGCAAAATAAAGAAAATTTTCAAAAAATACTTTTAGAGGAAAACGGGGAGAAAGCTGATAAAAAGGCTGCTGTTAGAATAATGAAAATCGATGTATACTTCTTTCTGGCTGCATAGACTCGAAAAATAAAACGATCTTTAGATATTCGAACTTTTAAGGTTAAAATGGGCCACCAATATTTCTTCAACCTCCCCACATTACCTGAGCATACCTACATTCTACCTTCAACCCTTAAGGTGGTCCCCATACGATTTTTTTATTTTTTACACCCTACACCACAGGGTATAATGTCTTTGTGCATTTGTTTGTAACACCCAATCGACTTAGAATCACTTTTTGAGTAGATTTAGCGTCCGTCCGTCCATCTATTCTTGTAATCAAAGTCCAGGTCGCAATTGTGGTTAGAACTAAATGAAACCTTGCACAATGACGTTTTATGGGATAAGGACGAACGCTATTTAATTTGAAGAAAATCGGTTCAGATTTAGATATAGCTCCCATACAAATTTTGCTCCCGATTTTACTTTTTCCGCTCTAGAAACCACATATTTCAACAGATTTTCTTCAAATTTAACAAAACGTCATATATTTTAATTACAAACAGCTCTGGTAAAAATAGGCCAGATCGGTTCATATTTATATATAGCTCCCATACGAATTTCGCTCCCAATTTGACTTTTTCCGCTCTAGAAACCACATATTTCAACAGATTTTCTTCAAATTTAGCAAAACAACTTATATTTTAACTAGAAACAACTCTGGTAAAAATGGGCCAGATCGGTTCAGATATATATATATAGCTCCCACACAAATGTCTCCCCCGATTTGATTATTTTCGCTCTATAAACCACATAATTCAACAGATTTTCTTCAAATTTGGCAAGACATATTATATTTCAACTATAAACATTTATGCCGAAAGTGAGTCATATCGGTTCAGATTTATATATAGCTCCCACACAAATGTCTCCCCCGATTTGATTATTTCCGCTCTAGAAACCATATATTGTAACAGATTTTCTTCAAATTTAGCAAAACAACTTATATTTTAACTAGAAACAACTCTGGTAAAAATGGGCCAGATCGGTTCAGTTCCAATGCAAATTTCGCCACTGAATTGATTATTTCCGCTCTAGAAATAGCATATTTCAACTGATTTGCTTAAAATTTGAAAGTGGGTCAGATCGGTTCAGATTTATATATATATATATATATATATATATATATATATATATATATATATATATATATATATATATATATATATATATATATATATATATATATATATATATATATATATCCCATATAAATGACTCTCCCAATCTATTTTTTTCCGCTCTAGAAACCACATATTTAATAGATTAAATTTGGGAAAGCGTCTTATATTTCAGAAAACCTATGCCAAAAAATGTCAGAAAGTGTCAGATTTATATATAGCTCTCATTCAAAGTTTGTAGTATATATACCCGGTTCAAATGTAACGACCTTTTTATACCCCACACCATAGGGTATATTGACAAGGTGTAGGGTATCATATAGTCGGCCACGCCCGACTTAACCTTCCTTACTTGTTATATTTTTTTATGACAGAAAGGCACACAACTGCCTCGGGGTCGCTTCTAGCAAATTCAAATGTATGACCAACCCCCAATATTTTTCTGCCACAATATTTTCTCAGAACAAACCTACCCTCTATCTCTAACCCTCTCTATCTAACCCCACACATTTTTTTATTTTAAATATTTTATTTAAAGAAAGGCCCTAGGCCATCCGTAGATGGGAGACATGTGAGAGTGACCCTTATTAGTTTTCCCTCACAAACATTTTCCATAAACATACCTGTCCCCTATCTCCACTCCTTAAGGGGGTTCGCATACAAAAACAATTCTTTTTATAAACTTTGTTCCTACCGCTCTTCCTGGTCTAAAGAGGCCGTGACCCCCATTAATTTTTTATTTTTTATATTTTTTTATTACAAAATGCCTAAAACTGACCCTAGGTCAACCGTAGATGGAAGGCATGTAAGAGAGACCCCAATTAGTTTTCCATCTCCAACATTTTCCATAAATATACCTGTCCCCTATTTCCACTCCTTAAGAGGGCTCGCATACAAAAACTAAATTTTTATAAAATCTGTTCTCACCTCTCTAATTGCCCAAGGGAGGCCCCTAGCGAAGTCGAATGTATGACCAACCTTCAATATTTTTCAGTCCTAATATTTTTCATCCCCAATATATTGTCAGAACAAACCTACCCATTATCTTCAACACTTTAGATGGGCTGCATACTTTTTTATATTTTTAATATTTTTTTATTAAAGAAAGGCCTAAAGCTGCCTCGCGGTAGCCACTAGAGGGGAGACATGTAAGACTCACCACCATTAATATTCCATCCTCAACATTTTCCCCAAACATATCTACCGCCTATTACCACTTCTTACGGCGAAAAGTTGATAGATTTCCTATTATGCTTAAGGGGACTCCCATAAAAGCAAAATTTTTATAAAATTTGCTACCAACGTTCTAGGGGAGACAACTATTAATTCAACGCCTCTATCGCACCGTTAGGAATTTGGGTATTTGATTATTTTTGGAGAAATTTTTTCTATATATTCATTATGTTGTCATAATTTTTGTATATTTGACGCAGTATTCAATATGAATTTGTTTTTCGAAAATAGTCACTTGTTTATGAATATTTCAGTATTTCATGAAATTAAGGATTTTTGTGGTCCCTTAATGCCTCCGGTGAAGGTGAGCGGCCACCTAAATCAACGATCAACAACAATTTTGTGTTGGAGGATATGATATAGTAGTTGACCCTGTGCCCGACTTTAGTCGTTCCCTGTTTGTCTTTCAATGTTTATGATTTTCCCAGTGCCTAATACTTGGCAATCTAATAAATTACGCCCCGCTAGGAATGAGGTTAACGCATAACATCACTCCCACTACTCGGCAAGGATGGACGTTCCACTGCCATTATGATTCATTCACATATATCCTTGAATGGGATGGACGGAGTTCAAAACAAGATAAGCAATTGTGTTATTAATAGTTGGAAATGGAATATAATCCATTAAGAATGGATAAAAACCCCGGCACGCAAACACAAACATACATAAATTTCAAGAGCAATAATATCTCAAGTTACTTAAATCAACTACAGCGTTGACGATGGCGACGGTGGCGCGGCTGCTAAAACAAAAACAAACCCATCAAAAAGTAAAAGTTGTACTTTTTGTTTATGTTTTGATTGAAATGTATATCATCCACTCAGCGAGATGACCTTGGTGGGAATGAGGATGGGAGGAGGTGGTGGAGGAGAGTGTAACCACCCACCACAAGATTAAGATTTATTCCTTAAGTTTCCTTGGCAAAACACATAAAAACCCATAAAATCAAAACTTTCGGATCAGACACAAACACAATAAAAATGAGTTACTGAACTATAGTTGTGGCTGCTGCTGGTCTTTGCCTGTGACTTCCTAGGACATCCATCGCCATTGTGATGATGATGTCATTTGTTGTTGTTATTTTTCGGAGAAATTCTTAGCAACCATAATAAATTATACTGGTGCTATTTGCTCTAAATATGTAGTTGGTCGGTTGGTTGGTCTCAACCTGGGAAAGAAAGTGTAGGAGGCGGGATTATTCCATTCAAACTAAAGTCGCCCTAATAAAGGGTGATTTTTTAAGAGCTTGATAACTTTTTTTAAAAAAAAAACGCATAAAATTTGCAAAATCTCATCGGTTCTTTATTTGAAACGTTAGATTGGTCCATGACATTTACTTTTTGAAGATAATTCCATTTAAATGTTGACCGCGGCTGCGCCTCAAGTGGTCCATCCGCTTAGTCCAATTTTGGCATTTCCACGTTTTTGAGTAACAGAGGCCCAATTGCTGCGAACGGCGACGAATCGATAATTGATGGTCATCATTAACATTGGCCGATACAGCTGCGATATTTTCTTCAGTTCGTACTCTACGTAAGCGTGTTGGTGGTTTAATGTCCAACAATGTAAATTTGGTGCGAAATTTAGTCACAATAGCCCGAATAGCCGCTTCAGTGGATCGATTAAACTGACCACAAAATGGAAGCGCGCGATGAACTTTCTTAACAGAGCACGCATTTTGATAATAAAATTCAATGATTTGCAAGCGTTGCTCGTTAGTAAGTCTATTCATGATGAAATGTCAAAGCATACTGAGCATCTTTCTCTTTGACACCATGTCTGAAATCCCACGTGATCTGTCAAATACTAATGCATGAAAATCCTAACCTCAAAAAAATCACTCTTTAGCTAAGTAGCTGACCTAGATATCACAAAAACTATAGATTCTGAACATATATTCCATATCACTAAAAGACCAGAATAGAGTATTTTGTAACATTTTAAATCCACTAAAAGCCGTTAGACAACCAACCATCACACTCAACAAGTCGCCCGTTTTTTTTCGGCGTTATCCTTTAACTAAAATTGTGTGTAAACAACGAAGAATAACGACTCTCGGAGCACATTTAAGCCATCATCAGCACATTGATGTTAGTGGTTTTGTGGTGGCTGGCCGGCTGGCGTTTTGCTTCCATTCAAATTGAGTGTGTGCGGGTGTTTGCTGCATGGCCAATTAATGGATTTTGTAGCCAACTATCGGGGCCACACAAAACATTTTTGCAAACTCCCAAAATTCTTGTCTGGTGTTTTATCTTTATGCAGCAACAACAACTAATAAAAAATTTGTTTGGTTTTGGAACAAACAGAAAAAAAATCGAAAATACAAACAATTTAAATGGTTTTATAGGATTGCGTATCGGATAAATTGTGCATTGTATGCCAACATAAAGGGTTATCAAGCTGGACTATTAAGAAAGCTTTACTTATTTATAGATTTAGATTATAAGTGGGAAACTATTAGAAATTCGTAAAGATTCGAACAATCAATAGCACTATGCAACAAAAAACAAGCAAAAACGGAGATAAGTTCGGCCAGGCCAAAGTGCAGTAACATTACAGAAAAAAGTAAATGTTCCTTTACTATAGCCAAACCAAAACAATTTTTAGTTGAAAAACAAGTAAGGAAGGTTAAGGTCAGGCGTGGCCGACTATATGATACCCTACACTTAGTCATAATACCCTATGGTGTAGGATATAAAAAGGTCATTACATTTGAACCGGGTGATATACGATGCAGCTATCAGAGGAGAATATACTACAAATTCCATACTTCTATCTGTATTTGTAAGAAAATTTGAACACAAACTATGAATGCAAGCTATATACAAATCTGAACCGATCTGACCCACGTTTAGCAAAGGTTTTCTAGTTGAAATATTTGACGCTTTCCCAAATTTTATGGAGTGTTAAATATGTGGTTTCTAGAGCGGAAAGAATCAAATCGGGAGCTATATATAATCTGAACCGTGAATGTGACCCACTTTCGCTATAGTAATTTCTATTTGAAACATTTGCTGATGTGCCGAATTAGAAGAAAATCTGTTCAAGAATGCTATTTCTAGAGCGGAAATAATCAATTCAGTAGCGAAATTTGTAATGGAGCTATATATATATATATATATATATATATATATATATATATATATATATATCTGAACTCATTTGACCCATTTTCACCAGAGCGGTTTTTAGTTGAAATTTTGCCAAATTTTAAGAAAATCTGTCAAAGTTTGTGGTTTCTAGAGCGAAAAGAGTCAAATCGATCTATCCTATTTTTGTCAGAGCTGTTTTTAGTTGAAGTATAAGCTGTTTTGCCAAATTTGAAGAAAATCTGTCAAAGTTTGTGGTTTCTAGAGCGGAAAGAGTAAAATCGGAGGAGACATTTGTATGGGAGCTATATATAAATCTGAACCGATCTATCCTATTTTTGTCAGAGCTGTTTTTAGTTGAAGTATAAGCTGTTTTGCCAAATTTGAAGAAAATCTGTCAAAGTTTGTGGTTTCTAGAGCGGAAAGAGTAAAATCGGAGGAGACATTTGTATGGGAGCTATATATAAATCTGAACCGATCTATCCTATTTTTGTCAGAGCTGTTTTTAGTTGAAGTATAAGCTGCTTTGCCAAATTTGAAGAAAATCTGTTAAAGTTTGTGGTTTCTAGAGCGGAAAGAGTCAAATCGGAAGCAACATTTGTATGGGAGCTATATATAAATCTGAACCGATCTATCCTATTTTTACCAGAGCTGTTTTTAGTTGAAATATAAGCTGTTTTGCCAAATTTGAAGAAAATCTGTTAAAGTTTGTGGTTTCTAGAGCGGAAAGAGTCAAATCGGAAGAGACATTTGTATGGGAGCTATATATAAATCTGAACCGATCTATCCTATTTTTACCAGAGCTGTTTCTAGTTGAATATATGGCGTCTTGCCAAATTGGAGGAAAATCTGTTGAAATATGTGGTTTATAGAGCGGAAAAAGTAAAATCGGAAGCAACATTTGTATGGGAGCTATATCTAAATCTGAATCGATTTTGTTCAAATTAAATAGCGTTCGTCCCTATCCCATGAAACTTCGTTGTGCAAAGTTTCATTTAGTTCTAACAACAATTGATGAATAGATGGACAGACGAACGGACATCGCTAAATCGACTCAAAAAGTGATTCTAAGTCGATCGGTATAATAAACGATGGGTCTATCTCGTTTCCTTTTGGGTGTTACAAACAAATGCACAAAGACATTATACCCTGTGGTGTAGGGTATAAATAGTTTTATAATAAATATAAAATTTGTATTTTTTCAAACCACGCATATAAGGTAAGGCTACCAATACGTTTACACTATATATATCGAAATAATACTTCAAGTCAATTCAAAAAATAAATATTCTTATATTTATATTTTCAAAAAAGCTGAAATGCCGCTGCTTCGCTTAGATAAATCTAAAATAGAAACTTGGAAACCTCCTACTAGATAGCATTCATGCACGGTCAAAGGAATGTGCTTGTCGATGTGCACTATTTTAGCTGAACTCCCTTCGTATGTATAATTTTTGTCATTTTCTACCCACTTTCGAACAAAATGTTACAGCTGAAGAGCCTTTTATATCCTCGATCTCATGTTTCTAGATGCAGCCGGCCACTTCATAACTTTTTGCACCTCTTTCCCAAAAAGTACACATTTTGAAAAATGACTATGGGTAACATGTGTTCTCGCTTCTCCCCTAAAAGCATGTACTTTATTTGGTACCACGTCCCGCACTCTCATTCTAAGTACAAATTTTGAAATATCCATTTATGTTCCGCGTTTACGCAATTAAAGGGTGATATATCATTTTTAGCACACCCCTTAAAAGTACAAATTTCGAAAAATCCAATGCGCTTCTATGTGGTGAGAGGAATTTACGTACCAAATTTCATGACTATAGCTGCAATACTTTAGTTGATACCATTTTTATACCTTTTTGTCTGCTCACCCCTTAGAAATACAGATTTCAAAAAATCTATTTAGATTGCGCTTCTACGTTGCCAAAAGTTGGTTACATTTTTGTCCCGCTCGGCCCTTAAAAGTACAAATTTCGAAAAATCCATTCATGTTGCAAGTCTTCGTTGTCAGAGGAACTTACACACCAAATTTCACGACTATAGCTGCAATACTTGTGTTGGTAGTATTTTCATCCTGCTCACCCTTTTTAAGTACAAATTTCAAAAAAAAATCAGTTAGATTTGCTCTTCTACGTTGGCAGAAGAATTAACACAACAAATTTCACGACTATAGCTGCAATACTTTAGATGGTACCATTTGTTATCCCTTTTTTCCCGCTCATCCCTTATAAGTACAAATTTCGAAAAGAATCCAAATTTCACGACTATAGCTGCAATACTTAAATTGGTACCATTTGTATCCCTTTTTGTCCCTCGTAACCCTTAAAAGTACAAATTTTGAAAAATCCAATTTTAATGCGCTTCTACATCGTCAGAGGAATTTACATATCAAATTCACGATTCTAGCTGCAATACTTTAGTTGGTACCATTTTTATCCCGCTCACCCCTTATAAGTACAAATTTCGAAAAGAATCCAAATTTCGAGACTATAGCTGCAATACTTAAATTAGTACCATTTTTTATCCCTCGTAACCCTTAAAGTACAAATTGTGAAAAATCCAATTTTAATGCGCTTCTACATCGTCAGAGGAATTTGCACACCAAATTTCACAACTATAGCTGAAATACTTTAGTTGGTACCATTTTTATCGCTTTTTCTCCCATTCACCCCCTACAAGTTCAAATTTCGAAAAAAATACATTTACATTTGCGCTTCTACGTTGTCAGAGGAATTTAGACACCAAATTTCACGACTATAGCTGCAATATTTTTTCTTGGTACCATTTTTATCCCCTTCTGTCCCGCTCGCCCCTTATAAGTACAAATTTTGCAACTCTAGCTGCAATACTTAAATTAGTACCATTTTTATCCCTTTTTGTCCCTCGTAACCCTTAAAAGTAAAATTTTTGAAAAATCCAATTTTAATGCGCTTGGTCAGAGGAATTTACATATTAAATTTCACGATACTAGCTGCAATACTTTAGTTGGTACTATTTTTATCCCGCTCACCCCTTATAAGTTAAAATTTCGAAAAAATACATTTAGATTTGCGCTTCTACGTTATCAGAGGAATTTAGACACCAAATTTCACGACTATAGCTGCAATACTTAAATTAGTACCATTTTTATCCCTTTTTGTCCCGCTCACCCCTTATAAGTACAAATTTCGAAAAATCCATTTATTTTGCAAGTCCACTTTGTCAGAGTAATGTAGATACCGATTTTCACGAATATAGCTGAAATACTTAAATTGGTACCATTTTTATCCCTTTTTGTCTCTTTTTTCCCAAATTTCGGAAAATCCCTATTTGTTGCTGGTCTGCATAGTCACTGCAAGGAACACACGAATTTCATGTTTCTAGCTATTGCTTTTTAGTCAGGACGAAGGTTCGATTTTATCCCTTTTTGTCCCAAAAGTACGAATTTCGCAAAACCCTTTCTTAGTCGACGTCTACGTCATATGTAGGAACTACCCTGAAAATTTCATGACCCTGGCCTGGCTTCAGCCGTTTGGTCTGTGGACTGGTCAATGATAAGTCAGTAACGCAACTCTTTTATATATATAGATAGCGGGTACTAAAGTTGGGTGTATTTCCATTCTATTTTAATTCCAAAAGTACAAATTTTGAAAATCCATTATAACTTCATGAGTCAACCAATTTTTGCCGTAAATGTAAAAAGTACGAATTTGAAAAAATATTTTTATTTTGCGTGTCTATGTAGTCAGATGAATGTATACACCGAATTCCATTATTCTAGGTGCGTCCATTTGTTTGATACCATTTTTATCCCATTTTCACTATTCTAACCCCTTAAAAGTACGACTTTCGAAAATCACTTTATTTTACGTGTCTACGTAGTTAGAGGGATGTACACACCGAATTTTATCATTCCAGCTGTAGCTGAATGTTCATTTAATTTTTCAAAAACCGGTTTTCGGGTTTGACATCTCTACTCTTATAACATGGATGCGACAAAAAAATGAAATTTTGTACTTTTTCGGGGTGGACTTGGGAAAAAAGGGATAAACATGGTACCCAGCAAAGTATTGAATCTCGAATCAACTTTAAACGTGATAACTGCATTAAAAACATTTTTAAATATCAAATTGCAGTTGATTTCGAAATAGTCGAAATCGGCTGGAATATCGAAATTCCAAAGAGAGAATGTTTTTGCAAAAATTACATTTTCGACCCTATCTAATATGTAACATGTGCGGGTTCATAAACCTTGCGTGAACTGAAATCAATAAAAAATAAAATTCATATAATCTCTTCAGTGTAGGATGACTTTCAAATTGTGTATTAGCGTGGGTCAAAAAGATTTTTTTTAATTTTTGTTCCCAAAACCGATTGGTTGTGGTCATTATACATGGGAAATATTATTTTGGATGGTATCTAAAACCTTTTCATATATATCGGCATCCACTTTAGTGTACATGCAAGGGTTCAATTAGGAAATATTATTATTGTTTTTCTATATGTATCGGCTTCCACTTTAATGTGCACGTGAGGGTTCAGTAGCCTAAATCGAACAAATATCAATAATGTAAAAATATTATTATCTCTGCAGTAGGCATTTGCGAAATTATTCCTTGGCGAATTTTGGTATAAATAAGATTGGTCTGCAGATCTCTGAATCAGTAGCAATTCGTTCCCCAAGAATCTGAAATTTTTACAGGAAAAATCTGCAGCAAAAACCTTCCCCTAAAAATGGCAAAAATTATGGTGAGTTGTGTTGGCGAAAGAAAAATTCCGTTCAAAATATTTAACGAAATACAATTACAGTTGATCCTGGTGGTTTTGATCGGTGTGGCTTTAGTCCATGCCGGCACTAGCAGCGGCAGTGGCAGCTCTGGTGGTAGCCATGGTGTCCGCGGTGGCCAACAAGGAGTTGGAGTAGGCGGTGTTCATCAAGGCGTTGGGGTTGGTGGCGTTCATCAAGGTGGTGGTGTTGGTGGCGTTCACCCAGGTGGTGTCGGTGGCGTAGGCGGCGGTCGTGGCAGCCATGATGTCCGGGGTGGCCAACAAGGAGTTGGAGTCGGCGGTGTTCATCAAGGGGTTGGGGTTGGTGGCGTTCATCAAGGTGGTGTCGGTGGCGTCGGCGGCGGTCGTGGCCACAATGAACATGTCAACCAACATGGTCAGGTCCACAACGATCGTGATGGTTATCGCAAACATGGCTATTAAGCTATGTTGCCGTTAAATGAATTAATTTATTTAAAATAAATATTCAGTAAGGGTTTTATGACCCCTTCAACAAGATCTAATACTATGCTTTTGAATTAAATGAGTAAATGAGTCTTGACACGACCCTTTTAAATATATATGGAAATGATTATGCAGTGCTACAAAAATTAAGGAAGTAGAAAGCCGAGAGAAGTTTTGTGGGTATTGTCGTGAAAAATTAGAATCTGGCTGTGAAATTTCCCAGACATTTCCAAAATCGGTGGCTGTGTCAATAAATAAAATTGTCGAATATGGAGTTCATCACGTGAATATTGAAAAGCCAATGTATCCACAATGAGTCACTGTTTGGTGTGGATTTTGGGCTGATCGGATGAGGTACTGCCGAGCCAGTCATGGTAGTCATATGAACGATGTTGTGTTCCATTATTAAATGACAAAGTTCAATCTTTTTTATAGCCGTTTATAATCTAAAATTGTGAAATGACCCACCATATGTACATGCTCGCCATAATATATAGTTTAATACAAGAAAATACCCTCAAACTTATTTGATATCCCTTTGCGAGTGTGTGTCCTGCTTGCCGAACTTACATTGTAAACAATTTTGCATTGTTTCCATTTTGCTGGCTGTTGTTTGGAAAATTGTTGTTGTTGCTCTTTGTTATTTAAATGTGCAATATAAAGTAAATATTAATCGTTTTACTACCACCACCACAACAGCAGCAGCAACAACAAAATGCAACAAATCTGGTGTGTGTGGCCAAAATTTATGGCCATTAAACGAATTCTAGAGCAAACTCTGCAGCCATTCTAAGCCATTTAATTTAAGTGTAACTTTTTAATATTATCTTATGAACGGTGCTTCAACTAGACCAGAATACATATAGTAATTTATATGAATGAACTTGGTCTTTAAACATTTAAATTTATCCAGCTTCAAGTTACACCCAGACCTAGCCGGAGGTGGTCTCTCCCACATATTTGCACTTGCACTTGCAAATAGTTTGCTCTGCAACATAAATACGGCCCTTATAAATCTGTGAATTTTAAAGTAAATACATATTTCTATTTAACAAACACTTGTATTTTTCTGGCAAATTTTTGAGTGTTAACTACTTGAAGGTGGTAACCTTCAGATTTTGTTTCTGGTCATAGTTGACCATCTCTACACGAAGAGAGAGCCCTATCAAATACAATGTATTAAGGGGCCAAGCAACCAGCCAACTAACCATCCATGCATAGCCATCGAATAGCGAGTGGTGTTGCAGAAGTTTGAACTCGGAACAGTTATTTAATAGAAGGAATTCAAAATTTTTCGTGGCCACTTATCCGCGAGGATGACAGTAACTCCAATTTCTGCTCATGCGATCATAGATCAAATCTTCTAGAAATTGAGGACAAAAACTAATTGATTGATGAGTGACATAGTCATTTCCGAATGGAGTTGAGTGAATAGAGCAGATTTTATTGCACGTAAGACCCAGTGCTCCCATTGTTGGCTCGCAAGCGATTTACTGACGCAATAGTTTCGTCGATTTCCATGAACGTTGCACAGTGGTTCAGAATCAAAATCCAACGGCCAAAATAACTTTTGTTCTAGTACTCATTTTTGAGTTCTGTAAAAAATTGAAATTAGAAAAAGGCCCAAGGATTAGTTTGAGGTATAAATATAAAAATAAGTAAAAACGGAGGTTCGGCCGGGCCGAACTTTATATACCCTCCACCATGGATTGCATTCCATAGAGGCTGTACATTTTCGTAGAAGTGCAGTAACATTTAAACGCATATTCGGCAAGTGTGTTGTGCTTCTCGTTCGTTTGTGAGAATCATTTCCTTAAAGAGACCGGGTTTGATGTTGAAAAGTCACTGCGAAACCACTTGACAAAACCTGTGACATGGTGGAAATCATAATAGTGGTAGTCCGCAGCCAAGTAATAAATGTCACCATGCCATTTGTAAATAAATTTGCATTCTATTAAATATAGATGCAAACTGGTCTTGAGACATGAGAATATCCCAGTTCAAATCAAATTACAGGAAAATGTTAATTTGTTTGTAATATAGCCAAATCAAAACAAAACAAATAATGAAAAAATAATTTTATAAATAAATATAAAATTTTAATTACTTTAATCCACTCTTATAAGGCAAGGCTATATCATATTTATATAATAATATAATATTTATATAATAATATAATATTTATATCGAAATAATACTTCAAGTCAATTCAAAAAGTTAATATAAAACAGCATTCTTCAAAAAAGCTTAAATATCCTAAATATTTGGGTATAGTGGGTGCATTTTCAGCTACAGCCGTTTGATTGGCTCCAAAAGTACTAATTCCAAAATTACACATTTTGAAAATCCACTATCTCTCACGTACACATTGTGAGATAATCTAACTTCATAATTCTACCCATTTTTGCCGCAAAATACAAAGTAAAAATCTTTTTATTTTGCGAGTTTATGCAGTCAGAGGAATGTATACACCGAATTACATGATTCTAGCTGCGGCCATATGGTTGGTACCATTTTTATCCCCTATTTTTACTAATACTAATTTGGAAAAACCATTTTATTTTCCGTGTCTACGCAGTCAGACAAATGTATACTTCGAATTTCATGACTCTAGCTGCTGACATTTGGTTGGTAAAATTTTAATCCCCTTTTTCCATTTTACCCCCTAAAAGTAGGAAGTACGCAATCAGAAGAATGTATACACCGAATTTCATTATTGTATAGGTGCAGCCGTTTGGTTGGTACCATTTTTATCCCTCTCTTCCCATAATACTAATACTAATACTAATACTAATACTAATACTAATACTAATACTAATACTAATACTAATACTAATACTAATACTAATACTAATACTAATACTAATACTAATACTAATACTAATACTAATACTAATACTAATACTAATACTAATACTAATACTAATACTAATACTAATACTAATACTAATACTAATACTAATACTAATACTAATACTAATACTAATACTAATACTAATACTAATACTAATACTAATACTAATACTAATACTAATACTAATACTAATACTAATACTAATACTAATACTAATACTAATACTAATACTAATACTAATACTAATACTAATACTAATACTAATACTAATACTAATACTAATACTAATACTAATACTAATACTAATACTAATACTAATACTAATACTAATACTAATACTAATACTAATACTAATACTAATACTAATACTAATACTAATACTAATACTAATACTAATACTAATACTAATACTAATACTAATACTAATACTAATACTAATACTAATACTAATACTAATACTAATACTAATACTAATACTAATACTAATACTAATACTAATACTAATACTAATACTAATACTAATACTAATACTAACTACTAACTACTAACTACTAACTACTAACTACTAACTACTAACTACTAACTACTAACTACTAACTACTAACTACTAACTACTAACTACTAACTACTAACTACTAACTACTAACTACTAACTACTAACTACTAACTACTAACTACTAACTACTAACTACTAACTACTAACTACTAACTACTAACTACTAACTACTAACTACTAACTACTAACTACTAACTACTAACTACTAACTACTAACTACTAACTACTAACTACTAACTACTAACTACTAACTACTAACTACTAACTACTAACTACTAACTACTAACTACTAACTACTAACTACTAACTACTAACTACTAACTACTAACTACTAACTACTAACTACTAACTACTAACTACTAACTACTAACTACTAACTACTAACTACTAACTACTAACTACTAACTACTAACTACTAACTACTAACTACTAACTACTAACTACTAACTACTAACTACTAACTACTAACTACTAACTACTAACTACTAACTACTAACTACTAACTACTAACTACTAACTACTAACTACTAACTACTAACTACTAACTACTAACTACTAACTACTAACTACTAACTACTAACTACTAACTACTAACTACTAACTACTAACTACTAACTACTAACTACTAACTACTAACTACTAACTACTAACTACTAACTACTAACTACTAACTACTAACTACTAACTACTAACTACTAACTACTAACTACTAACTACTAACTACTAACTACTAACTACTAACTACTAACTACTAACTACTAACTACTAACTACTAACTACTAACTACTAACTACTAACTACTAACTACTAACTACTAACTACTAACTACTAACTACTAACTACTAACTACTAACTACTAACTACTAACTACTAACTACTAACTACTAACTACTAACTACTAACTACTAACTACTAACTACTAACTACTAACTACTAACTACTAACTACTAACTACTAACTACTAACTACTAACTACTAACTACTAACTACTAACTACTAACTACTAACTACTAACTACTAACTACTAACTACTAACTACTAACTACTAACTACTAACTACTAACTACTAACTACTAACTACTAACTACTAACTACTAACTACTAACTACTAACTACTAACTACTAACTACTAACTACTAACTACTAACTACTAACTACTAACTACTAACTACTAACTACTAACTACTAACTACTAACTACTAACTACTAACTACTAACTACTAACTACTAACTACTAACTACTAACTACTAACTACTAACTACTAACTACTAACTACTAACTACTAACTACTAACTACTAACTACTAACTACTAACTACTAACTACTAACTACTAACTACTAACTACTAACTACTAACTACTAACTACTAACTACTAACTACTAACTACTAACTACTAACTACTAACTACTAATTTTTTTTTTTTTCATTTCCAAATTTGCAACTTATTGAACTAACCTCCTACATATTTCATTAATATTTATTACATTATTTATAATGGACCTAAAGTTTCATATTTCAATTAAAATGTTCCTAAAATGCAATAGATTTATTTATTATTGAAATATTAAATTTAAATTAAATCCTTGTTAATTAATATTAAAAACTTCTAATATTATACCCCTCGTGTATCCTCGAACAAGGGAAATGTTAACCCTCGTATATCCTCGAATTTTATATGAGAAAGACGACTATGAAAAAATGCTAACTAAAGTTGTTTAGCTTTTGGCCAAAAAACACAACTAAAAAGTGTGAGTGTGTTTTGGTATATATGTAAGTATATGTGCGGGTGTATCCACACACAGACATACACACCCATACTTACATGTGTAATATTTACGTATTTCTATGAATTCTGAGGGCATTTACTGCTGCCGCTGCTGGTGCTGCTCCTCCATTCTGGAGAGGGCGTACTTTATGTTACGTTGATGTGGGTCAAGTATTTGAAATAGCGTTAACATTGCTAACGGTCGAAGGATAAATTTATGGTAACAGCCAACAAGAAATACGATAATGTCCGTTTTTTGTGATGGAGGGGAGAACAACAACACACAACAACAAACACACACCACACATCAGCGAAGCAAAGTAACCGAAACATGATGTTTGTTGTTTTTCATGGTTTTTGATTTGTTTTAATAAACCATGATCGTTATTGGAAAGATGTACATAAAAAGAGCACATCCGTTGGAGAATAGCTCTGCGGACATCAAGTGGAATTGGTTTTCTTTTTGGGGGGCGTTAAAGGACTAACAAACATTTTTGCTGAAAACAAAAATGTTTAATCAGACAAGTTTAAATTATTTAAGGCAGTCTATATATACAATATTGTAGATAAGTATGTCAGTAACCTTGGATGAAAAATGTAATTATATTATGCCAAATATATGTACATGGAGACAATTCTTAGGCCAGGCGACAGCCAGGGAAAAGGGATCACAAACATTTATAATGTGTTTAACTATATCTTCTACGAAAATATAAACTTACAGGGATTAAAGAATCAACTTGAGAAAATTTCCTTACACCAAAAAGATATATTTGACAAATTAACTTTGTTTGTGATTTTCTTTTACGTTTGTTTGTTTACAGAATGCGATGGATTTACTCCCAAGACCTTTAGAAGTGATTGCAAACGTTAAAGTCCTGGTAGCTAAAAGACAAAAAATAAATAAATTCATTGATCGGACCAAAATAATTTTCGATTTTTTCTGATAAATAAATTTCCTACGATTTTCGGGTAATTGAAAGTTGTTTAACGACAAAGTATTTCGTGTAAAGATAACAATATGCATATTGTGATTTGTCGGATGAAAGTCAATGTTTATTCCTATAATTATTTCATGGTAAAGATAGTGAGCTGCTGTTAATAAAGTAATACATTTGTAGATAAATTTCCATTCCCAGTTATAATCAAATACTATATATTTTTTTAAAGTACTTCGATTATCCCCAAAAAATCCCTGAAATATTTTACGAAATTCCCACAAAAATCCCCTGCCCCCACTTCCTATTTTTTATCCTTTTGGCCATCATAAAATCCCCATGGTTGGGGGACAAATGTCCACATCTGGTAAGCCTGACTACGCGTATTTTATTCTATTCCTTTTATATGGAGCCTATGTCCAAGCATGCACATGCCCGCTTTATTACAGATGTTTCTAGGTTTAATATAACATAAAATAAAAAAAATTTAAATTTGTTTAAAATCAACAAAATTATAGTTTTAACTGCACATAGTTACGCAAGACCGTTTTTTAAGAGCCCTTAAGTCAAGATTTTGGGAGTTTTTGGCAAAACCTTCAAGAAATAAATAGTAAAATAAATAATAATAAATTTTGAAGGTAATTCTACTTCAGCTGTTTTTGTCGCTCTCTGTAATCCACATCGGAAATTATAATAAATCACTGCACGATGATGATCACGAGTTAATTCCATTTTTCTGCTGACATACAACGTTTAAGTAAGACTAAATAACACAAAGCGCACTCAAACATGTCAAACTTTCCATTGGTAACAACACAATATAACCCATCAAAAAGGGAGCATCCGATGGAGTGAAAAATATGTTCATCTTGTGATTCGGAAGTAACGGGAAATGATTCACTTTTTCACTACATTCAAATTCTATTTTAAAAAAATTGCTGCTAATGGTGATAGAGCAGCCGTTGCAGGAAGCATATTTTATTCGCATTTCAACATCCAAATGTGCATTTTCTCGCTGTTCTTTTAAACAACTTCCAAAAGTCGATAATATGCTAATATCTTGTAACATTTTACGAAGATGCTCACATGTCAATGGGAACGAATTTTAAAAATTAAATATTTGAATAAAAATTAATTATTTCAAGTACATTCATAAAATAATAATTTAATTATAAAAATAATAGAAATAAGTAAGGACCGGCTTTATGGTAACCCATTTGGGAAAAAGGTGACATCGGGTACGATTTTTGTATGGGTAGTACCCATTGGGCTATATATGTGGTCTCTAGAGCGCAAAAAGTCAAATAAAGAGCGAAATTTATATGTGAGTTATCCAAATCTAAACCGATCTGACTCTACATAGATGTTACTATTTGTATTATAAGGTACTGTTGCAAATTAAAAAAAAAACGAGTAAAATATGTGATTTCTAGAGCGGAAAAATTAAAATATGGAGCGATATTGGTATAGGCACTATATATAAATCTGAACCGATATGCTTTAAGTTAAATAGCGTTCGTCCTTGGCCCACAAAACTTAATTGTGGCACTTTTAGGATTGTATAAACATTGCGATCTGTACTTTAATTACAGGATTAGATGGAGGGACAGACAGATGGACATTACTCAAAAAGTGATTCTAAGCCGATCTGCATAATAATCGATGGGTCTATCTCGTTTTCTTTTGGGTGTTACGAAGAAATGCACAAAGACAAAATATCCTAGTGGAGGGTATACAAATATTTTTCCCAAGCCATGATTCGAACCCGAGACCTTCTGGTTGCAAAGAGGACACCTCTATGGCCCTATACGAAAAATTCGTTGCCCTTCTCTTGTGAATATGTTATGGGATACATATTAACTTGTTATCATCCTTTTAGAAGTTGTTCTAAAAAATTTCCTCAAATGCGAGAAAATGTGCTCCCTTCCGAAGTACTTGTTGGGAAAAAGTGATATCCATAAAATTGCATTTCTTAAAACTAATTGCATCAGATCCAGATATGTTAATTCTTGATCACCAAAAAATCTATATTTTTATTAAGTTTGTGATCTAAAATCGTTTTCTTGTTTTCATTCAAAATTACTTAAGATTTTTTTAAGGATGAACTACTTCAACATTTGTTGACATATTGCTTCTAAATTAGTCAATTCGACGCTTTGATGAACATAGTGCTTTCACATAAGTGTCACAGTAAATCTATCACTGTTTTCAAAGGACTTGTATCATTAAAAATTTACTGACATAGAAAGATGAATAATAAATAAAAATATATCTTTCTCGAAAATTTCTGCGTATGTATATAACGTTTGAAGGGACCGTTTTTGTCCAGTTTTCTAGTCGAAAAATATTTATTTTGTGGATTAACATTCATTTTTATTTTCGGGTTTATGTTTGGAATTTTCAAAAAGGGACGCTATAGGCTCAAACAAAAAAACTTACTTCCAAAGAAGTGAGTCTTTAACAAAAACTGTAAGAAATTTACGTGGGAAATTATCGAGAAGAGATCGGCCTTCAGTTCTGCCTTCATGAAACTCATTTTCATCTCGATGGCTATGTCAATAAGCAAAATATCCGCATGTGGGGTTCAGACTACCACACGTGACTATTGAGAAGCCAATGCATCCACAACGAGTCACTGTTTGTTGTGGATTTTGGACAGTGTTGATAAATTGGGTTGATCGGATGAGGTACTGCCGTACCACTCGCGATAGTCATATGAATGATATTGTGTTCCATTATTAAATGACAAAGTTCAATCTTTCAAATAAAACCAGAAAATTGAAAAAAATCAGTACTTTTTTTGATAGTCGATTCTAATTTAAAGTTTTAAATGACCCAATCTATATATACATTTCTATGACATTAAATTTTGCTCACAAGTTCCAATAAATACCTGCGACACATTTCAACAGGATATGGTTCAAGCGGATAAATAAACTTGCCTAGGTTAATTTAAAGCAGTACACGTCATTCTATCCTTGTTGGGTATAACTAGTGTATAACTAAGTTTCCTTTCTAAACTTTCAGCCACACTAAATGAACTGTCCATTTAAATTTGCTCTCTTTGTCATCTACTCTGCGCCAGCATGAACTATGCTATGATGTCCTTTGTCGTTGTGCTCTTCGCCTTGGTCACTTATAAATTATTCATGTTTATTAGTCCTATTTGTATCATCTCAACTCTAAGTACTTTGGTTTTATTATCATAACAAGACTTTTCACTACGTCTGGGCGTGGGTATGTGTGTACAGTGCAGATCTATTATGGGTGTGTGTGTCTTACTCCCTTTGGTCACAATTCAAAAGTGCCCAAGAGTGTTTGTGTGCGAGAGTGAGATTGCCACAACTCATAGACGAGGACAATATCAAAACTCAACACTTCACATAACTGCTCTAAAGTACACACACACACACGCATACACCAACCACATCTACTTGGGGACACTTGCATACCACTCACACATGCATGTACATGAGTACATGTGTAAACACATCAAAATTTATTGTTTTTTAAAAGGCCCCCCATTATGACTGGTGGTCGTTTGACTCAAAACTCATTAAAGCTCCAACCAAATTTCTCGGTTTGTTTAAGTTAGAAGGGCGACTGCGAGAGAGAGAGCGAGTGAGAGATAGAGAGAGAGAGGGTAGAGAACACACAGATGAAGAAATACTTCTCATAACTGTTCTGCGGCTGCTGCTACTTCTGTGGCATAAGGAAAGAAGGACATTCACTGCCTCCATTCATTTCGCAAAGGATGAGTTAAGGTCATAGTCATATTTTAGCCCTATTCTTCTGTGTATTTTTTGTTGGTTTTTTGAAAAAAGCTTTTAGGTGCTCACACATAAACTGGAGGCCGTTTGGTTGAATGCCACAAACAACCTCTTTGGAAATGAAGCATATAATGAAAAAGACGTTTTTATACTTTTAACATTTACTTACACACATATATATTTACGTACGTACAGAAGTACATATGGATGTAGGCAAACATGAAAACATCAGCCCTGAATGAGGTGTGCTGGAAGGATGTACAGCAAGAGGAGTGATTTGTTGTGGGTTTTGGGTGTTTTTTTTTGAAGCTGTACGTTTATGCCATAAAGGGACTTGGGGTTATTGTCAACACAAACTATCCTAAAAGAATTCTTTATTCAGTTGCCTTTTTTCGACTTTAACCAAACCGAACTTCAAGGACTCTTTTTAGCAGGGATTTTTTCTTGAAGAAATTCTGTTTAAAGTATGTCTTAAAAAGTGGTTGTGCTAGTGGTTCTTTTACACTTCGCTTACCACAATCAAAACAAAACTAGTCACAAAGTCGTTAACTTCATCCAGGCCGATTCTTACGAGGTAGGGCATATCAATAGGTAGCCGTTACAGAAAATATAAAAGCACTATGTTTCTATATTTAGCATTACAGGCTTCCTCCAACCGTTTTAACAGTTCCTCAGTGTACGTTTAAATCTTGTGCACATGATGAGATATTTCGTTGCAGACGATATTCGAATAGAAATGCTGAATTTCTCCAAGTCCAGCAGCATTAATAAACCAGCAAAAAGAGAGTATCCAAAGAAGTGAAAAATATGCAAAGGAACCACTTTTTCACTAGTTTTCATTTATGTTTTAAAAAATACAATTCGAACGCGAGACGTTCTCTGTGACCCCATACTAAAAATGCTATTCGTAAAATGTTACATATCATCGACTTTTTAGGAAGTTATTTAAAAGAACTTCATCAAAAGCGGAAAAAAGCATATTTGGATTTTGAGATGCGATTAAAATGTGCTTCCACTTTTTTGCTGGGAAGGTTATGTACTAATTTTGAAAATCCAGTATTTTTTTATTTTTATAATGTTGGCCGTAAAAAAATTTCATCGTGATTCTAGCTACAGCTTCTTGTTTCTTACCAATTTTATCCCGTTTTGATCCTAAAGGTACCAATGTCTTTATTTACACTCTCAGATCAATGTACACAACGCATTTCACTATTCTAACTGCAGTTGATTGGTTGGCACCATTCTTGTCCCCTTTTTGCGCCTAAAAGTACAAATTGAAAAAAATTCTTTTTTTCGCGTCTACACAGCCAGATGAATGTATAAACCGAATTTCATGATTTCAACTTCAGAGGTTTGGTTGGTATCATTTTTATCCCTCTTTTCCAATTGTATACCTTAAAAGTACGAATTTTAAAAAATCCCTCTATTTTATGTGTCTGTGCAATTAGATGGATGTATGACTTGTACAATTTTTATCCCTTTTTTCCCATTTCGGTAAATCTAAATCTGTTGCTTTCTGGTGCTTTCATGCTACAAGAGAAATGTACGCAACGAATTTCAAGTGCATATAGAGCAGAACTTTTCAAAAAGGACATGGCTAAATCGTCTTAGAAATTTATCACAATACATAATACATAGAGCCGACTATATGATACACTCCACTTTTTATCCGAATACAATTCAATTCGGTAAAAAATTGAAAACGGGAATGAGTTTTGTATGGTTCCTAATCATAGCCTAATATGACCTGATCCAATTTGTCAAATCGAGAAGAATATTTGTATCGGGGCTATATCCAAACATGGAATGAAGTGACACACTAGGTTCTTCCAGTTCAAGTATAACGTGTTATGCTCAATATGAAGAAATTCCCGGGCAAAAAGTCAAGCCGGGATGTATGTATGGGAGCTATATATATATCTGAACCGATCTGACCCATTTTCACCATGGGCGATTCTAGTGGAAACATAAGATATTTTAGCAAATTGGAGAAGGTCTGTTAAAATATGTGGTTTCTAGAGCAGAAAAAGTCAGATCGGGAGCGAAATTTGTATGGGAGCTACATATAAATCTGAACCGATCTGACACATTTTCACCATGGGTGTTTCTAGTGGAAACATAAGATATTTTGCCAAATCTGAAGACAATCTGATCCAATGGTTTCTATAGCGGAACAAGTAAAAACGGCATTAAGTTCGGCCGGGACGAACTTTATATACCCTCCACCATGGATTGCATTTCATAAAGGTTGTCGATTTTCGTTGAAGTACAGGAATATATGTATATTTTTTTTTAATATAACCAAACCAAAACAAATACAAATATTGAAAAAATAATTTTATAAATAAATATAATATTCTAAAATATAAATATTTATTTTACGTGTCCACGCAATTAGATGGATGTACACTCCGAATTTCGTCATTCTAGCTGTAGCCTTTTTTGTATTGTATTGTATCCCTTGAAAGTAAGAAATTGGAAAAATATTTTTCGTGTCTACGCAGTCAGACATTTGGTCGGTACTATTTTTATCCCCTTTTTCCATTTGAACCCCAAAAAGTACGAATTTCGAAAAATCCTTCTATTTTACGTGTCTACGCAATCAGAGGATTGTATACACCGCGTTTCATTATTCTAGGTGCAGCCGTTTGGTTGGTACCATTTTTATCCCTCTATTCCCATTTTATCCCTTAAAAGTACGAATTTGGAAAAAATTTTTTATATTATGTATCTAATCAATTAGAGGAATGTACCCACCGAATATCATGTTTCTAGCTGCTGTCGTTTGATATGTTCATTTTTATCCTTTCTTGCCCCATTCGTAGGGAGTAAGAATAGGAATCACTTTATGGAGCACGTTTTTGGTATAGGAGAAATGCACATACCCAGTATCAAGTAAGTACAAGCAGACAAATTGAAAAAAATATGCTTAACTATTCTAAAATATTAGCCGTTATTATGGGTATTTTTAGTCCTTATGAGGGAAAAATGTTTTCCTTTGGGCCGATTTCGCCCAGTGTCAATCCCAACCGATCTACGACTATAAGACGTATTTATGGAAAATTTGGACATCCTCGCTCCTTTCGTTTAGATGCTAGCATGCTTTTAACGGACGGACAGACGGACGGAAGGACGGACATGGCAAGATCGTCTTAGAATTTTATGACAATCAAGAATATATATACTTTATAGGGTCTCAGGTCGATATTTCAAGGTGTTACAAACGGAATGACAAAGTTAGTAAGCCCCATACTGGGTATAATAAAGTATAATTCTTGAAAAATCTTTTTATGTATACACCAAATTCATCTGCGGTCATTTGGTCGGCGCCATATTTACCCCCTAAAAAGTACGAATTTGGAAAAAAATACTTTTATATTATGTAGCTACTCAATAACACACCGAATTTCGTGTATCTAGCTATTGTCGTTTGATTTTTATTCCATTTTGTCCCATTTCACCCCCTACGAATAAGAATCACTTTATGGTGCACGTTTTTGTTATAAGGGGAATGCGCATACCCAATATCAAGTAAATATAAACGGACATATTCAAATATTAGACGTATTTTCAGTGAGGGAAAATTTGTTACCTTTTGGTCCGATTTCGTCTACTTTCAATCCCAACCGATCTACAAATATAAGACACATTTATAGGAAATTTGGACCTCCTAGCTCCTCCCGTTTAAATGCTAGCGTGCTTTCATCAGATGGAAGACGGACGGACATGGCTTAACTGTCTTAGAATTTTAAGACGATCATGAATATACTTTATTGAGTCTCAGGTCGATATTTCGAGGTGTTACCAACGGAATGACAAAGTTAGTATACCCCCATTCTGTGGTGGAGGGTATAATATTAAAGGTACCTTCGGCAAATAATATCGATTTCGAGTTTAGGAGGTCAAAGTACATCGGAAAATGTTATACACCTTTTGTTATTACATTTTTTCTTAGGAATAGCTCCAATGTTTGAGGATCACATCGATTTTTTTGCAGTCCATATATTCAGAAACAAATTTTGGACAAAAATGCAACATAAATAAAATACAGGGTTAATGAAATATTTTTCAAATCATCTTTAAACAATCCAAACATTATTTTCGCGGGGTGACTGGAAATTGTTTTTTCATTTGCATTGTATCAACGATACCGTATAGTTTATATGGTCTGCATAAAATTGCCAGGTGTGTTAGTATTAGTAGACTAAATCAATTGTGTAGGGTATCATACAACTTTTGCCATTCCTCATATATTTAGTCCTTTAATTCCTGTGTGAACATATGACCGTCATCTACCTCTATCTACTGCAAGGCTTTTCAATTCATTCCATGTTATGCCATTTTGCCTTTGCTCCATCGCTAGTTGGTGTCTCCAAGTGTTAGACGGTCTTCCAGCCTATCCCTACATGTTGTAAATGATTGTGATAATGTTCTGTTTAATGGGCCACACTTTTCCTAAGGATTGGTTCTTCAGCATTAAACATTTTTGTCCCTTTAAAAGTTTTCAATCCCTCTAGGAATAATCTAAACAAATTATATAGAGATCATTAAGAAACTTTTCGAGCAACAAATTTGATTTGAAGTCAAATTAGGTTACAATTTCTGATCTGAAATTAAAAACTGTTCTGTTTGAAACATTGTTTTGACCATTTCGAAATGTTTTTCTGTCTAATTGGTAAATTCTTATCGATGATTAAATTCTACGAAGAAATGCTTTAATGCCTTCAGTTTGTGATAACACAAACCTCTGCCCCTATTTAGCCTCCCAAAATCTATCCTTTTCTCACTCCCTCTCTCTCTCACACACTCAACACACACATGCGTTGCAAAATTTATGCGTTCGTATTCAACATATGACTCCAGTGGAAACATGAACATTTCTTGTAATGCATCGTGTCGTAAGTTGCCAACTATGTAGTTCCTCATGCCACAACACCACACTGAACACTGTGGCACTCACTATCCGTACCAGCACTAGTGCCAGCACATCCAGCACCACCATCAACATCTACATCTCCAGCTACCCATTTCTTATTGAATCAAAATCTGTGGGTTCCTTTTTGTTGCTTCCTAACAAAGTTTACATTTTTCAAATGTGTATAGATGTTGTTGTTGTTGTTGTTGCTGTCGATGTTTCATAGTTTCTTCTTTGGCAGATTTATTCAAGCACATCTGTTAACATGTCTGGTGCTACAAATTTTATGACATACTTACGAACAAACAAACAAATACAAATCGACACAAAAATACAAATACAAGCAGGCAAACAAACTGACAAACATACAGCATGTCTTCAATATCATGGATACAATTAGGGATGGCGAAATTTGGATATTTATTATAAAGTCCGGGATTTTGGTATAGGGAAAGAGAAACCGAGTAAACCCTTAAAGACAATTTAAAAATAAAATTTTGGTTTTGGGTTTGTGGACTTCTTTTTGTCTTTGCCATTTAAGTAGACCCATCGAAAGGCTAAGACCAAGGTACTCAACATTTTCACATATTGTAAATCTGAAAATCGAAAATCTTTCATCTTTTTTAAGAACATGAAATCCGAGTCTAGTCTTTCACTTATATACGTTCTATTAGAGATTATAGAAACGTGTCACATATTTTGTGTTCTTTTGCTTTTCCTTCACGTTGCCATGTCATGGAAAATTTCCTTTTTGAAATTCTTAATTTAATTTAATTTTAATTTTTCTTTCGGAATATTTTTTGTTTTTTTTTTTTTTTTTTTTTTAATAATTAAAAATATACATAAACATGATCTGATTTATGTCAAGTTCTTATCTCGAACGAGTTTATGTGCGAACGAACGCATTCTTTAACGTTGCGCCGCAGAACGTTCTACGCGGAGCAGATAAGAAGCATGTGTATTAGACTGAAATGAATTTATGTGAAGAATTGTCATTTGAAAACGCCAATAATATTGAATGCAAACAATACGAACCAAATTTTAAGATTGTATCTGCAGCACTCGTTTGGTCATTAAAGTGATATTGAACATTTTTTGTGGATAATAAAAAAACATAAGTTTACATTTATCCGTAGATTTAATTAAAAAAACTAGTTTTTATACCCTCCACCTATGGATGGGGGTAGATTTATTTTGTCATTCCGTTTGTAACACTTTGAAATATTCATCGGAGACCCCATAAAGTATATATATTCTGGGTTGTGGTTAAGGTTTGGGGTCCGGGAATTCCCCAATCGTTTTTCCCGGGAATTCCCGAAAAAAATTGGACGGGAATTCCCGGGAAAAGTGCAGTAACATTAAAAAACGATTAAAATTTAAAAATTTAAATTTCTCGGGAATACGGGAAATATTAAAAAATAATTTATTGATTTTTTTGAGCAATAATCTAGTTATAGTATATAAAAGGAAAATTGCGAAGACCAGATAGGGGAATACACACTTTTTGTGAAGATATTTGCATGATTTTTATAGTGAAACAAAAACATCATACTTACAATACTATGGCTGACATTAAATTTCTTGTTTTTCCCAAAAAATCGACGAACAAATGGTGAAAATCTTCTCAAAGAAGAATTTACTTTACATGTGGAACCAGTAAGAAATGGTCTAAAAATAGGGATAACATTTAAAATTGTTCACTTGGGAACATTGAAGAATAGAAATATTTAAATGACCATTTGTGAGAACTAAGCTATTCAATGTTTTTATTTATTATGAATTTAGTTAAATAATATTACCATTTTTAATGCTTCAGTTTAGAATATTTTTCGTCTTTTTCTGTAAAATATTTTCCTCTCTAGACGAATGTATCTTCTAAATTGAACACGTCAAAACATTCTCAATCAGTTTCCTTAAACGTTATTTTTTTAATTTTGAATCTAGTGTAGGCGTCGGTCCGTTGTGCTTGTGATGTAAATGTCCAATATTATGACTCCACCAATCCTTTCGGATTTGTGTAGAGTAAAATATGTTTAAAATGGAAAATAATTTCTTAAATATTTTAACAAAAACGTTCGTTTATAATTTGTAATATGTCAGTATTTTAACCCTGAACCCTAATGTTATTTTCATTTGTTAATTTTCGTTTCAATTATTTTCGTAATAACTACTACAATAATAAAAAATATTTATTTTTAGATTATTATTATTTTGTTCTGTTCTTCCTGATCTCTTGTGCCATATAGTTTTATTAGGAATTGCATTCATATTGAAAATTATCGAAAATGTACGAAAACCTGTAAATAGTGTACATGGACGTGTACGATGTACTTTAATGGGTTAAAAAGGCACACCAATGTTGATATTTTAAACCATATTGGACGTGCCTAAATTAAGTTATGAAATTCCCAGGATTAAGTTATGGAATTCCCGGGAATGAAACTTTTCATTCCCGTTTTCCCGGGAAATGAAAAACGGAAATCCCTAACCCTAGTCGTGGTAAAATTCTAAGACGCACAGTGGTTCAGAATCAAAATTCATCGGCCAAAATTCAATAACTTCTGTTCTACTAGACACTTTTGAGTTCTGCAAAAAATCAAAATTAGACAAGGCCCCAAGGATTATTTCGGAAAATTGGATATATTTTAAAAATCGGCTTAAAGTTGATTACGTATTTTTCGTATTTTTCGATTTTAAAGAAAATTAAAATTTTATTTTTTTTTTGTGTTATGTTTTTGTAACATATTTTTACGTATTTGTTCATAATGCGAAGAAAAAAATTTTAATTTTTTTTGAACAAATGTCAGAATTTAAACCAATACAACTTTTTTCCTTCAAAAGCCTTTAAAGAAATATATACATATATTGAAAGACTGAAGGGTTCCGCAATTTTGCAGGGTAACTTTTGCCTGCACGAAATTTAACCCTTGGAAGTCATTTTCGTCTCATTAAATTCTGAACTTTTCAGATTTTTTTCTGTCTATCTGTCTGAACGAACGAAATGAGCTAATGTGTCTTATGGTTGCAGATCGCTTGGGATTGAAAGTGGGCGAAATTAGCCCAGAGGGAAAAAATTTTTCCCTTACAAGGACTGAAAGTACTCCCCAATATTTAGACTACTTAAGCACTTTTTTTTTTTGAAAATTTCTGCTTATATGCACTGGAAATTTTTTGGGTGCAAAAAGTAAATAAAAGTTTTAGCGCGAAATGGGATAAAAAGTGCTAAAAATTGTACTAATGATACGACCACAGCTAGAAACATGAAATTTAGAATTGGAAAAGATGGATAAAATTGGTACCTACCAAACCGCTGAAGTTGAAATCATGAAATTCGGTGTGTACTTTCATCTGACTGTAAAGATGCGAAATATAAAGGATATTTTTGAAATTTGTACTTTTAGCCGGAAAACGGGTCGAATGGGGATTAAAGTGGTACCAACCAAACGGCTGCAGCTATAATAATGAAATTCGATGTGCACACTTCTCTGACTGAGAATAATAAAGAGATCTTCCGATATTCGTATCGTACAATCAAATGGTTGTAGCTAGAATCATGACATTCAGTATTTGCACTCGCCTGACTACGTAGACGCGGAAAATAAGAGTAACGAATTTTTCTAAATTCGTACTTTTAGGATCACAATGGCAAAAGGAGCGAAACTGGTACCAATAAAACTGCTGTAGCCAAAATCATGAAATTAGGTGTGTACATTTGGATCTTCAATATTACAACTTTTCCTAGCAGAATGGTACAGACATTTAGGCTGTGGATGGTATCAAGGAATTGCAAATGGGAAAATCGGGCTTGAGAGAAATATTATTACCTAATAATATATAGGGCACATTTTTGAAGATTTCTGACTAATAATTATATTAATATTTATATAGTAGAGGACTATTTATTTTATAATAATGAAGAATCACAATTTTCCTAATATGGTAGTGCACTTCTGTGTAATGTCGACAGCCTTCAATATACCGGTAATACTGTGGAATACACTCCGTGGTGCAGGGTATATATAAAATCCATATATTCACTTACCTAGTTTGTAAAGCAGTTTTTCGCTTTTTTTAACCAAATAATTCTTGTGCGCCTACGAAGAAGGCCATAATTTCTATATTTATTCATCGACCATTTACTTCGTTAAATTGTTAACTATCAAATAATAAAACGAAATATTTTTTTCCATTTAAGCCAGGGTCGTGCAATTTTCAGGGTCGTTCAGAGAGTTTTTCGAAATTCGTACTTTTAGGTGGTAAAATGGTCCGTCCTGATAGAACGGCAGTAGCTAGAAACATGATATCCGGTTTGTGGCGTTCTCTTATCATGCAAAACGGATGCATTAAAGGATGTAAAGAGACAAAAGGAGATAAAAATGGTAACAATTTAAATATTGCAGGTAGAATCGCGAAATTTTGTATGTAAACTCCTCTGACCACATGGAAGCGCTGTAAAATTCGATTTTTGCGAAATTTGTACTTTTTTAAATTTGTGCGCGGGACAAAAAGAAATTAAAATGGTACCAATTTAATTCTTTGGATACTGTTCCTAAACTACATTTTTCACGTGATATTCGCAACATTTCTAGCTATCATACGTACCTTTAATTGGCGAGTGCTAGTGGCATTTTATTTCCAAAATGAGAGTACAAATATTAATGGTACCTTCGACAAAAATCGGAATTTTTGTAAAAATTAAAAAAATACATTAACAAATTTATCTTGATTTTATGAACGAGTATGCCTCTGTACGCAAAAAAAAAATAGTTTTCGTACACAAAATTTTTATTTTTTGTTGTGTCTTTCTAAATACGATCCAGTCTAATGTGTATGTCGGGTTAATGAATCTCGCCAGATGAACCCAAATCAATCATTAAAATAATTATAAAATTTAAATGGACATCATACTGGACAATCAAATGTGTGTACTAGAAGGGGTAACGAACAAATAAATTTTTAAAAAATATATTCGAAGTGGTTACCTAAGCGCTACCTATATGGTGTTAGAATCATTCCTAGGAAGTTCATATGTTTTAGTTCATAGCAAAACATCTTATATTTCAACTAGAAATACCTGTGGTGAAAATGTGTTAGATCGGTTCAGATTTATATATAGCTCCCATACAAATTTCACTTGTCACTTCATTCCATGTTTGGATATAGCCCCGATACAAATATTCTTCTTGATTCGGATAGAAAGTGAAGTGTATCATATAGTCGGCCCCGCCTGACTTTAGCCATTCCTTACTTGTTTTTGTTGTGTCTTTCCAAATTCGATCCACCAAAAAATCAGGTCTCTGACACCAAATTTAATTATTTTTGTTGTTGTGTCTTTCCAAATTCGATCCCGTCTAATGTGTATGTCGGGTTAATGAATCTCGCTAGATGAACCCAAATCAATCATCAATTATAAATAAATTTCATTATAATATTTTTACATGTGTTTTTAATCGAACCCCATTTTAATGTGTGCGGGTTCATAAGCCTAAATCGAACAAATATCAATATTAAAAAATCAATATTATTATCTCTTTAGCAGACATTTGCGAAATTATTCCTTGGCTTGGATTTTTGGTATAAATAAGAATGGCCTGCAGAACTCTGAATCAGTAGCAATTCATTCTCTAAGAATCTGAAATTTTTACAGGAAAATCTCCAGCAAAATCTCCCTCCGCAAAAAAATGGCAAAAATTATGGTGAGTTGTGTAGGAGAAAGAAAAATTCCCTTCAAAATATTTAAAGAAATACAATTCTAGTTGATCCTGGTGGTATTGATCGGTGTGGCTTTGGTCCATGCCGGCACTAGCAGCGGCAGTGGCAGCTCTGGTGGTAGCCATGGTGTCCGGGGTGGTCAACAAGGAGTTGGAGTCGGCGGTGTTCATCATGGGGTTGGGGTTGGTGGCGTTCATCAAGGTGGTGGTGTTGGTGGTGGCGTTCACCCAGGTGGTGTCGGTGGCGTAGGCGGTGGTCGTGGCCACAATGAACATGTCAACCAACATGGTCAGGTCCACAACGATCGTGATGGCTATCGCAAACATGGCTATTAAGAGCTATCTATGTTGCCGTTTTTCTGATTATTTGTGAAGTATTAGATTTGAAAAATAAATAATCAGTAAGGAAAGAGCTTTCACGAAGCTCCAATACAAAATATGTTTTTGTCTTCGGAACCAGGGTGTGATTCTAATGGAACCGGTTTTGCTTTTGGCATCTCTACCTACAATACGAACACATACACTCACTTGTATACTTACAACTCTAGCAGCGCAACACATTTTTGTTTATTGTACGAGCCCAAGTGTGTGTTTGTGCATGTGCGGCTCTGTTGTTAGGGATCCTTAAAGGCATAGGATAGTGTGTCGGTGTGTGTGAGAATGAGTCCCAGAGAATGCGAGTGTGTTTTATGGAGCATTGGAGTCCTGTTTATTGTGTTGATACGATGAAGAAGTACAAGTGGCCTTAGGTTCACCATTCACCATACACCATCATCATGGAGCGTTAGGGCCCCGGCTAGTTTTGCAATTCTAATAAAGTCTTCGTTCGTTCGGACGGACGGTCGGTCGGTCGGTTGGTTGGTCATAGACACGTTTTTTGCACAACATTTGCACCTAATTTGTATTTTGTTCGTTTGCCTTTTTTCCATCCCTTTTCCATTCATTCATTTCCATCTTCTTCTGCTGCCAGTACATAAATAAAACATCTCAAATGTTAATTTGTCTGAAGCTGGGACCAAACCAAAAAAAGCAGCAGCAAAAAATCGAGGGAAATAATGTAAATGTAAATATGTTACTGGACTGGACTGCTGTGGATCGTATCTCATAAAATTGAAATTTGCTGTTGGGACAACGTATGGTTTCTAAACGAACGTATGCCCTGATTACTGGAATCTGTTTAAATGTTTAAAGAACATAAAAAACAATTTCTCAGACCGAAAAATGTTTTATTTAAATCAAGTGTTCATGCTGTTTAAACTTGGCAAGAGATTGGTCCGATGGGAGCGCTTGTGGTTGGTTGTATATACAGGTGTCCTCTACAATTGAATTCGTATAAAATATGTGTGGATGACGTTATAAATCGAAAATAATTATTTTAGTTGTCGAAAAACCAATATTTATACGCTCCACGAGAGTATTATGTCTTTGTGCATTTGTTTGTAACACCCAAAAGGAAGGGAGATAGTCCCATTGTGAATTATACCGATCGACTTAGAAACACTTTTTGAATCGATTTAGCAATGTCCGTCTGTCTGTCCATCTATTCTTGTAATCACGATTCAGGTCGCAATTGTAGCCAGAACCAAATGAAACTTTGCACAACGAAGTTTTTGGGGATAATGACGAACGCTATTTAATTTGAAGAATATCGGTTCAGATTTAGATATAGCCCCCATACGAACTTCACTCCCGATTTGACTCTTTTCACTCTAGATACCACATATTTTAACAGATTTTAGAAACACCTGTGGTAAAAATGTGTTAGATCGGTTCAGATTTATATATAGCATACAAATTTCGCTTCCGATTTGACTTTTTCCGCTCTAGAAACCACATATTTTATCGGATTTTCTTCAGATTTGGCAAAACAACGTATATTTAAACTAGGAACACCTATGGTGAAAATAGGTCAGATCGGTTCAGATTTATATATAGCTCCCATTAAAATTTCGCTACCGATTTGACTTTTTCTGCTCTAAAAACAACATACTTTAACAGATCCTCTTCAAATTAGCGAAATATCTTATATTTGTTCTATTAACAGCCATGGTGCAAATGGGTCAGATCGGTTCAGATTTATTATAGCTCCCACACAAATTTCATTCCCGATTTCACTTTTTCCACTCTATAAGCCACATATTTTAACAGGTCTTCTTCAAATCTTTCAAAATATCTTATTTTTCAACTAGAAACATTCATAGTGAAAATGGGTAAGATCGGTTCAGATTTACGTATAGCTGCAATACAAATATCGCTCCCAGATAGACTTTTTCCGCCCCAGAAACCACGAATTTTCACCGAATTTCTTCGAACTGAGCATAACACGTTATATTTGAACTGGAAGAATTTATTTTTAAAGTTAGTCTCTTTTTATTCCATGTTTGGATGTAGCCCCGATACAAATATTCTTTTCGATTTGACAAATTGGACCAGGTCATATTAGCTTATGATTAGGAAAGATACAAAAATTCTTCCCGTTTTCAGTTTTTTGCCGAGTTGAATTGTATACGGATAGAAAGTGGAGTGTATCATATAGTCGGCCCTGCCCGACTTTAGCCTTTCCTTACTTGTTTTCTTTGTTATTGTATTTATATCGCTGGTTAGTTAACAGCATCAAAAATTTTGCCGAAGGACTATGTTTAACATTTCCTTATGGATCTTCAATATTAGAATTTTCCCTATAAAAATGGAAAAGACATTTAGGCCGTAGTTGGAATCAAGAAATTGTAAATGGGGAAAATCTGACTTGAGGGAAATTCTTTCTGCCTAATAAAATTTAGGGCACATTTTTATACACTCCACGAGAGTAGTATGTCTTTGTACATTTGTTTGTAACACCCAAAAGGAAACGAGTTAGACCCATCGTTTATTATACAGATCGGATTAGAATCACTTTCTGAGTCGATTTAGTAATCAAATTACAAGTCGCAATTATAGTCCGATCTTAACAAAAATTGGCACAAGTAAGTTTTGAGAATCAATGACGAACGCTGTTTAATTTGAAGCAAATCGGTTCAGATTTAGATATAGCCCCCATACAAATGTCGCTCCCGATTTTACTTTTTCAGCTCTAGTTACCACATATTTCACTCGATTTGCTTCAAATTTGGCACATTACCCTATAATTGAACTGGAAACAGCTATGGTGAAAATGAGATCGGTTCAGATTTAGATATAGCCCCCACTTTTTCCGCTCTATGAAGCACATATAGTACCCGCTTTTCTTCAAATTTGGCTTAATACCGGATCAGATTTAGATATAGCTTCCATACAAATGTTGCTCCCGATTTGACTATTTGTACCCGATTTTTTTTAATTGGCACAACATCTTATAATCCAACTAAAAACACCTATAGTGAATGTGGGTAAGATCGGTTCAGATTTAGATATAAATTTATTTATATATATTTTTGTCAAACACATACATTTACAGGATACAAAAATCTCTCCCGGTTTCACATTTTTATAGAATTGATTTGAAATTGGATAGAAAGTGAAGTGTATTATATAGTCGGTTCCGTCCGTCTTTAGCCTTTCCTTACTTGTTAAAGATTGCTGCTAATATTCACTTTTTGATTACACTTGAAGGTTTATATTTAGATATAGTAGCGGACTATTTAAATTATAATAATGAATCATCATAATTTTCCTAATATGGCAGTGCACTTCTGGCTAATGTCGACAGCCGGTAATACTGTGGAATGCACTACTGGTGGAGGGTATATAAGATTCGGCCCGGCCGAACTTAACTCCGTTTTTACTTGTTTAGTTTATATTTGGCATTTGCAAAATCAGACTCGTCCGATGCGTGTTCGGTACGCCCAATGAGCTGAATATTGTTTGGCAGGGGATGAAGAATTTTACCGAAAAATCTTATTTTCAGATGAAGCTCAACGGTGAGATTTACCATGCCATGTTCAACGAAGTTTTGTTTGCAAATACTTAAGAGAATGACATGGTCGACATTTGGTTTTAACATGACGGGGCTACATGTCACACAGCCAACGCAACTATCGATATTTTACGCACTGTTTTTGAAAATCGAATAATCGGCCGAAATAGTGATGCCAATTGGACGCCTCAAAGCTGTGATTTGAAGTTTTCGGATTATTTTCTGTGGTGGAGCCATTTAAGATAATTGTTACCATTCACAGACAACTGAAGCGTCGAAACATGAAATCGAAGTTGCCATTGAAGAGATTCAAGCCGGAACATGTACTGAAAAACTGGGTTGATCGGACGTGGTAATGCCTAGTCGTTCGTGGTACTCAAATGCATGATATTGTGTTCCACTATTAAATGGCAAAGTTCAACTTTTCCAATAAAACCAGAAATTTGAAAAAATAATCAGTGTTTTTTTCTTTTATAGCTGATTCTAATTTAAAATGTTACATGTCCCGTTGGTTTATCAGAGCTGTCGCATATGGGCATCTTCCAAAAAAGGTCTACCAAAAAATGAAATCAGACCGCACCAATAGCTTTTAACTTTATTTTTCCTAATTTCGACAACTTTTTTATTATGAAACTTGAAATTATCTTGCTTTCTTTTATTTTTATTAAAAGTTGAAGTGTTATAACGAAAATTACTAAATTTTTTTACTACGTCCGTTTTGTCGCGTCCGTATTTCTGCTGTACGTAATTAAAAATAAGAGATAATTCTCATATTTCATAAATCTTCGAACAAAAGGAAAAACAAAGTTCTCAAAAAATCGCTGAACTTTGTATATTTCTAAAAGTCCTTCAAAAGTACTTCTGATTTTTGTAGCGTTTTTTTTTCGTAAAGAACCGATAGCAATTAAAGAACTGTCAAACTGACTCAGCAAACTCATAGAAGCTGAAGCAATACAAACATTAAGTTCGGCCGGGCCGAATCTTATATACCCTCCACCACGGAGTGCATTCCACAGTATTAGCAGCAGATTAAAGGATGTCGACTTTACATAGAAGCACAGTACCATATTACGAAAATTGTGATATGTTTATGCACATTACTATATTTGATTACTATTTCAAACTATAATGTATACTTATGCGCACTATTTAAAATCTACTACTATATATAAATAAAATACTGAAATTGTGAAAGTGAACATGCCTAAATATTAGGCGATTGTCAGTCGCCATTAGGGAGAAGCATTTTCAGATACAGAGAAAGTGACTGTATTATTTTGATAAGAAATCCTCCCATCTCTTTAAGTGATATAATTTATCACTTAAAAGTACGAATATCGAAAAATACCTCTATTGTACAAGTCTATGCAATTAGAGGGATGTACACACCGAATTTCATGCTTCTAGCTGTTGTCGTATCAAAGGTACTATTTTTATTCCTTTTGTCCCATTTCATCCGCCAATTTTTTTTTTGTACTTTTTTGTACTAGTCTAAATTTTAGGGGTATTTTCAGTCCTTGTTAGGGAAAATTTTTTCCCTCTGTGCCAATTTCGCCCGCTTTCAATCCCATTCGATCTGCAACCATAAGACACATTTACGAAAAATGCCAACCTCCTAGCTCATTTCCTTCGGAAGTTTGCGTGCTTTCAACAAACAGACAGACGGACATGGCTAAATCGTCTTAGAATTTTACCAGGATACAGAATATGTATACTTTATAGGGTCCCAGGTCGATATTTCAAGGTGTTACAAACGGAATGACAAAGTGAATATACCCCCATCCTGGAGGTGGAGGGTATAATGAGGAAGATATTTTAAATAAATTTCCATATATTTTTTTTTTTTTTAAAAGAAAAAAAAAATAATCTATGTTTTTAATTTTTATATAAATTTAAAAAATTCCCCTGAAAAAAATTCGCAATATCTTTTAGGCATCAAAAGATATGACTCTTCCTCAAAATATGCCAAATTTCGCGATTGTCATAGTTTTCAAATTAAAAACAATAATTTCGTCTCACATAACGTATTACAATACCAAACACGCTCATCAATTTACACCAAATCGGAAGACCTTCGAAAATGTCTCGTATGTTTAACATTGAATTCCTCCTAACTAGAATAGTTTGTTATATGGGCGGTAGGGGTGGTCCTCTTCCAACTGCACCCATTGCCTCGCCATATATAGTGTGTCCCGTACTACAAGGATAGGCACAATTTCGTGGCAAAGTTGCTATTGACTTAGAATATATGGACATTTGTCATTTGAAAAATATTGAAAACTGTACACTGTGGGGTGGTGTGAATGGAAAACATATTCTACGTCAAATTGCACTACATCGTCTACATGTGCAACAATCATCTCTTCTTCTGGTATTTTTACGTTAAATATCCCAATATATATTAACGCCAGCAGTAACTCGATAGAATTTCATTCTTTTGTTGGTTTCGAGCTACAACGTTCTGACAGTGAATCAGTTTTAAACTCAAAGATTTTTCAATTCAAATTTGACTAAAAATTGGTATTTGTTTATTATACACTCACTCTAGAGAGTAGAAGTGTATATATCATTTGGGATAGAACAAGTGTGTAACGCATTGAAGAAGTGATTTAAGATCCTAAATAAGTTTGGCACAAATTATTTTAACGGCTTTTTAAGCAGTTTGATGCACGACCATCCGTCTCTAGTATCATTTTACTTATCGCCATTTACTTAGTTATCCCGTCATTAAATATTTGTTATTTGTTCATAATTTAAGCCCAAACATTTCTCAAAAATCACATCTTTCAACAAGTTGTTTGTTGTTGTTGTTCTCTACAGATGGATGCATGATGTCTCACTAACCAAAATCATTTCAGTCGTTGCACAACCCCTTTGTCCATTCGACATCACCACCAGCACGTATCCACTGACTAGGGACATCGATGAAGAAATCATTTATCAATTTCATCTGTGAAGGACTATGTTTAAATGTTCCACATTGCACTATAATCACGCCGTATTGGCTTGTGTGTGTGTGTGTGCGTGGGAGTCTCATTAAACTTTCATCCGGCTGCCACCGTAGAAATGTAACAATCAGTCATCATATTACGGCCACAAATAGGAAACTTCATTAATTTTTTGTGCCGCTGCAGGTTTTGCCTTTCTTTTTCACACAAACGTAGCGCGGCTCGCACCATCAACTCCATTCAGGCTTTGTTGCATTGTTGCACATTGACAAATGCCATTGGCGTTTGGTTGTGGCGGCGGCGGTGGCGATGGTTGTGTTGCATTCATCGAAATGGCTTTGGAATGCTTTTGTTGTTGTTGCATTCGAACAAACAAAGGAAACAAACTTAGTTAGTTTCGCTAAGCAAACACACTCAGCCACACAACTACAGCTACACATAATTACAGTCGCACTGGCACAATCACACATGACACGCGTACATGAAGTGCACTTTTGTGCAATTTTGTTGCGCAAAAGTACTTTGGTAAGGATCATTTGCCAGAAGAGTCAACTTCTAAACGTATCGACTAAACCAACCGCAACGTTAAACAAGAACCTAGAAAAACACACTTGAGTGAGGGAGGGAGTGAGTGTGTGACAGGCAACGTTACGTAACGCAAAGCGACGCCGCAATGCACTGCAAGCGCGCGCGTGTGTGCCACCAATAATGGGACAAACGTCACGGCCTGATAGTGTGGATATGTAAATCATAGATTCACCCAAGCTCACAGCACACATTGGTGGCCGTGGAGGGAGGTATGATAAACGTGAGAAAAGACATGTGGCCAACAGTGGTTCCAAATCTAATTTTTGGAATTAATTCTGAAACTTTTGAATGGAAAGACATGCAAACAGAGTTGTTTTCCAGATGATTTGTACAATTCTGTATGGGGGTTATCCTCCAAAGTTGGTCATCACAACGGCCATGGTGAATTTTGAAATTATTATCAAAAGAACTTGACACTGTTATAGTACATGTTTAAGAGATATTTGAGTTACAAGAAAATATTTTCATAGTTTTAGGTGAGGATGGTTTTGTATTTTGCAAACTATTAATTAGTTATATTGGCAAAATAAATCTAAATAAATTAGAGAAAAGATTGGTGAAAAGTCTTACTTCAACTAGAAATTATAGTCGTCTAAAAACAAAACTTTCAAGAAGGTCCCATTTTATTCTTTATTTCCAAAAGACGCCAATATTATTTCGCTTGTAAATTTTCTGTTCTTGTAAATCTTTTGTTTTTCTCCTGCTGGTGCAACTTACGTTTATCATGAAGTGTTTAATGCTTTTCTCAGATAATTTTGGCCGAAGGACCTACTACTGGGTAGTTTCGCTCCAACATTGCTAATTTTTCATTACAAAAACGATTTATTTGCAAAAATTCTCAAATCGCAAAGCAATTATTTCAAATCACGCAAACGTAAATATAAGGCAGCAATCTTCAGCATAAATACCCTAAACATTGGGGAATAGTTTGAACATTTTCAACAACAAAAGCCATTAGGTTGGATGTATTTCCATCAAATTTTACTGCCAAAGATATGAATTTTTCAAATCCTTTATGTCTCATTTTTTCCATTTTTGGTCGTAAAAGTAAAAAGTTTGAATTTAGATGAATGTATACACCTAATTGCATGATTCTAACTGCGCTCATTTGGTTGATACCATTTTTATCCCCTTTTCCCATTTTACTTCCTTACAACTACGACTTTGAAAAATCTCTTCTCTCTTCTTCTTTCATCATTCTAGCCGTTTAGTTGGTACTATTTTTATCCCTCTGTTCCCATTGTACCCTTGAAAAAACGAATTTGGAAAACCCTGTTTATTTTACGTGTCTACGCAGTCGGAAGAATGTATACACCGAATTTCAGAGTTCTGTCCACGGATATTTGTTAGGTACAATTGTTGTCCCCTTTTTCCATTTCCCCCCCCCCTAAAAGTACGATTTTCGAAAAATCCCTATATTTTACGTGCCTACGCAATCAGAGGAATGTGTACACCGAATTTGAATATTTTAGGTCCAGCCGTTTGGTTGGTACCATTTTTATACCTCTATTCCCATTTTATCCCTTAAATCTACGAATTTGGAAAAACCATTTGTTTTTTCGTGTCTACGCAGTCAGAGGAATGTATACTCGAATATCATGACTCTAGTCTAATTCCATGACTCTAGCTGCGGCCATATTTGGTTGGTACCATTTTTATCCTCTTTTTCCATTTTACCCCTAAAAGTACGAATTTGCTAATCGTACTTTTATATTATGTATCCACTCAATTAGAGGAATGTATACACCGAATATCGTGTTTTTACCGGTTGTTGTTTGCTAGGTACCAATTTTATCCCTTTTTTGCCCCATTTTACATCCAACAAATAAAAATTACTTTATTGTGGTCGTTTTGCTATACGGTGAATGCGTATACTAAATATCAAATAAATATAAGTAGACATATTCAAAAAATTATGAAATACTCTAAACATTATTTTCAGTTCTTGTGAGGGAAAAGTTTTTCACTGTGGACCGATTTCGCCCATGTGCAATCACAACCTATTTACAACTATAAGACATATTCTGGAAAAAATTGAAGTCCTAGCTCCATTCGTGCTTTCAACAGACGGACGGACATGGCTAGATCGTCCTAGAATTTTATGACTATCAAGAATGTAAATACTTTACAGGGTCTAAGGTCGATATTTCAAGGTGTTACAAACATAGTATTCCCCCATCCTGGAGGTTGAGGCTATAATAAGGGGAATGCATGTATGTGTCATAAATTTTACTATAAGGCGAACATCATTCGAAAAAAAAATATCCCTCGGTAACGATTATGCCCATTTTCATTCCCAACCGATCTGCAACTCTAAGACATATAAATAGATAATTTGACATGGCTAGATTGTCTTAGAATTTTACCACCACCCAAGGTGTTGCATACGGAATGAACCTAATGTGGAGAGTAATTGATTTGGAACCACTGAGCGCTCTAGATAAATTTTTGGGGGGAATATGAAAAAAATGAAAGAATCTTCTGGGACTCCTACAAGGCTAATTTTGATGAAATTTTACACAAGTGTAATTGAAGTGTTAATGAGTTTGGGCGGTAGTAGACACAAATATAAAAATATTTTTTTTTTGAATTGACTTGAACTATTATTTCGATATATAGTGTTAACGTATTGGTAAAATTGCCTTGCAAAATGGGGCTATTTACTTCCAAAGTAGTGAGTCTTTAACGGAGACTGTAAGAAATGTACGTGGAAATTTTTTTGAGAAAAGATCGGCTTTCAATTCAGTTTGTTTGTCAATTTGTGAATCGATTTGATGAAAATGGATCGTTATTGGACAAACCAACCCGTGTAAACTCTCTTCCAGTCCGTTCAATCGAAAACAGTGCTGTTGCGACTAAGAATGTCAAATAACATCCATCAACTTGTCATCGTTCTCAGGAACTGAACATTCTTCGCACTTCTTTGAGAAGAATTTTGCATAATTTGCTAAATTGTGTTGATCGGATGAGATACTGCCGAGCCAGTCGTGGTAGTCATATGAATGATATAGTGTTCCATTACACAGTGCAACACGAAAAAATATAACTATATACAGACACCACTACCTGATAAAAGACCAAAAATGAAGAACTCGTGTCTCCCAAATATTTGGGGCCTCGGTGTCATTTTTGCAAAAAAGTGATCTCTTTCTCAGACAAACCGTTTTGAATTTTGATTTACTCTCTGGGCAAAGTTGTAGATCTTTTCATAAATATCATATAAAACCGAAAAACTTCATCTTCCAGGTCAAAATTGAAAAAAAAAAATCGATTTTTAACCTTTTTACTCTGTTCAGGTCCATAGGTAGCAAGAGGTTCCAAAATCAAGGATACAATCAACTACAAAAATGTACCTAAGATGTCAACAAACAACTTTCTAGAACATATGAACATCCTATGAATGATTTTTAACACCGTTTAGGTAGGAAAAATATATCTTGCAGGATTGTTTCTGTTATTCGTCAGTCCGACTGTAGTGCGTATGAGTGATAGTATCCTTAGTCAACAACACGTATACGCTACCTATACTCACTAAAGCCTATAAGATTTCTTCGGCAACATTTGCGACGTTTACCGTGAAGATGTAGTTTTTATTTTATATCTTCACAATTTTTGTTCTTTATGACAAGAGCTATAACTTCTAAAATTCCAAACGGTTTGCAAGATATGAGCCTGAGAAAATGATTACGTTTTTGCCAAAATGACATAGAGGCTCCAAATCTTTGGGGACCATAAGAAAGTGAATGGAAGACACGAGTCTTTTTTTGGTCTTTTATCACGTAGTGGTGTCCGTATATGGTTATATTTCCATTACTTCAAAATTACACACAGTGTTATCCATACACTCTAAAGTTTTTTAATTTATAGAATTCCCAACTGTACGATTTCTCCTCAGGTCTGTCCGACTTTATTCATAAAAATTTTAGTTTTTTCGTTTGTATTTTTTGGTCTGAAATCAATATTTTATTTGAACTGGGATATTGTCCTGGCTCAAGACCATTTTGCATCTATATTTAATAGAATGCAAATTTATTTACAAATATTCAATTTGGCTTTATTGGAAGGATTATTTTATGCCATTAATGTTTAAATATGATTTCGGGCATGTGGCCGCCGCGGCTGGCTCGAATATAGCCAGCATATGGGGCCGTATGTTGGCAATAACGCCACGAATGTTGGCTTCCAAGTCCCCTAACGTTTCTGGTTTGTTGGCGTAGACGAGCGACTTCACATATCCCCAAAGAAAATAATCCAATGGTGTCAAATCACACGATCTTGGTGGCCAATTGACAGGTCCATTCCGCGAAATTATGCGGTTAACCGAATTAATTGCTCTGATGGACGATTATGTCGACCATAAAATGGACGGAGCTTGCGGTGAACTTCGCGAACTGAACCATTATTTTCGAAATAAATTTGCACGATTTGCAAGCGTTGTTCTTTTGTCAACCTGTTCATGATGAAATGGCAAACCAAACTAAATATTAATCACTTGACAGCTGACAAAATGGCAGCCAGTTAAAAAAGTGATGCCAACTTAAAGTTCTATACCCCAATAAAAACACCCTTTAGTATAAACATGATGAAAAATATAAAGATATACAACAATTTTGATGAAGGGCTATGTATAACATTTTCTGATATATTGTGGCTAAACTAAAAAACATTTAAACATTTTTTGATGGATACATTTTTTGAATCTATATATAACAAGTAAGGAAAGGCTAAAGTCGAACGGGGACGGCTATATGATACCCTTCACTTTCTACCCCATTAAAAAAGCGAAATCGGGAAGGATTTTTGTATGAGTCCTAATCAGGGGCCATTGTAACCCACTCTCATAATGTAAGTTTCGACGTAAAATATATTCCGATAAACATTTGGGAGCGTCATTTGTACGGTGGCTATACCTAAATCTGAGCCGATCTTACCCACTTTCACCACACGTGTTTTTAGTTGGATTATAAGATGTTGTACCAAATTTAAATAAAATCTGTTTTATGGAGCGGAAAAAGTCAAATTGCGACCGACATTTGTATGGGGGCTACATCTATATGCTTCAAATTAAATAGCGTTCGTCTTCGATCCACAAAACTGACTTGCGTCAATAGGACAATAATTGCGACCTGTACTTTGATTACGACAATAGATGAACAGGCGGACATTTCTAAATCGACTCAGAAAGTGATTCTAGGCCGATTTGTATAATAAACGATGGGTCTAACTCGTTTCCTTTTGGGTGCTACAAACAAATGCACAAAGTGTGTCTTTTTTCTGTATGTACCTTATATGACGCCAAATCAGCTTGAATTTGTACTGTAGCTAATTTGTGGACAAGGGATGGCTCCTGTATATAAAGGGCGGTTCAATTTTAAGGGCCGATGTTGATTTTGAATAAAATACAAATTATTTATGAAATTATTGTCATTTCTTTTTATTATGATAATATTGGTATGGTTCAATTATGTATGGAATAAAATATCGGCCAAATGGCCGCCGCGACCTCGGCGGCACACCTCCTTCCGATGACGATTTACGATGACGCTGAGGCATAAATGAGGTTCTATGCCATTAATGTGCCGAATTATCTCATCCTTTAGCTCTTGAATGGTTGCTGGCTTATCGACGTACACCTTTTCTTTCAAATAACCCCAAAGAAAGGAGTCCATCGGTGTCAAATCACATGATCTAGGCGACCAATTGACAACGCCACCACGTGAGATAACACGGCGATTGAATTTGTGGCGCAAAAGAGCCATTGTTTCATTAGCTGTGTGACAAATGGCACCGTCCTGTTGAAACCACATATCGTCCACATCCATATCTTCCAATTCGGGTCATAAAAAGTTCGGTATCATCTCACGATTTGGAAAAAACGGCCCGATGATGCCGCCAGCCCATAAACCGCACCAAACAGTCACTGTTTGTGGGTGCATTGATTTTTCGACAATCACTCTTCGATTATCATTCGCCCAAATGCTACAATTCTGCTTATTGACGAATCCACTGAGGTGAAAATGCGCCTCATCACTGAAGATGATTTTCTTCGAAGTGCACGATATGAATTTTGATTTGAATCATTCATAATAAACCTGAGTAACATTAACGCGTTGCTCGATTGTATATCATGGTTCAAATTGAGTTAGTCTGAAGTTGAGAAATGTCAAATGAAATGCAGAAAAAATCTTGACGTTTAGGTGTGGTTCACATTCAACATCGGCCCTTACAATTTATCCACCATATCCTAGGTCATAATAAGACGTGGTACCGCCCACACAATATATACCCCCATGCCAAGGCGGAGGGTATAAAAAGATTAATTTTGATTAATTAAATTTAAAAAATAATTTTTTGGATTCCTAAAATAACGAATGCGATTAATACTTGTAATCTTCCGAATAGATGTTAACCCGGCATATCACACCGCCAGACATTGTGCTCGATGGCAATAAACAAATGCGTGCATCCTCAGAGATCAGTCGAACAGAACCACTAGGAGAGGGCTTCATTATAATTGTAATGGTTGTTCACTATTGTTTTATTTGTTGTAGAGGTGGAGGTATGTGTGTGTGTTTGGTCTATAAATCCACAAATAATAAACTGTAAGTTCTCGTTTCTTTTGTCTCAAAGCGACAACAAACAAACTATACACACATCCAAACATACCACACGCATACATACCTATGTATGTATTGGTTGTACAAACATGTACAATATACACTCGACTTCACTTGCCATGCAACATGAATGCAATGGGACACTGAAGTGCATCCTGAATTTGCTGGAGGCATTCTAAAAGTGGTAGTCGCAACAGTGGTAGTGCTGGTGTTTGTGTGTTGGTGTTATCTAAATAAAATATGTATGTATGAGACCAACTAGTTGGAGAACTTAAGTAGAACATCTCCCGATTTTAATTAATTTCCAGAGAGAAATGTTTAACATTGTATTGGTTGGTAAATGGACGAATTTGCCACATGAGTTGGGCGAGTTGTAGGCTTCCAGCAGAACACGTGCGGAGCGGCCCATATGCGACCACAACAAATGTATAGACACAACAACATCTAATTGTTTTGAGTGTGTTGAAGTTTCGCAAAACACAATGCATTTATTGTACAAGTACACAACAATGCACACACTCGAACTGGAACGCTGGCAATGCATTGCTATGCACAGTGGGGGATTTTTTTGTATTCTTTTTTTTAATTTTAACAACAATATAATATTCAGAAATGTCATCGATGAATTTCAGTTAAAGCTACAGATCTTTAACTGACCTGGTCAAATAAAGACCAGTCAATGGCTAGACAGGAAAGTTTGGGGGCAATTTCAAAAGACTTCAGACTTTGGTGACCAATTTTCATGACCATTCGGGATGAATGCGTCTGAATTTGGTTGATAGAACGCTCAATTTCCTTGCTCAGTCCGTGTGGGTGGACTTAAAACGGAGACTTCAAGAAATCCCAACGAAAAAAAACAGAAGGCGGCTGTAGCGAGAACTATCTACTGTCATTTTGCAACTACTCCAACTCTAATAATATATAAAAAATAAAATAAAAAATAATTTGTTGTCCCATCATTGCATTTAAAATTGCCCCCTACTGTGCCTGCAGTGGTTCTTGTTTGCTGGTGGTGGATGGTGGCCTTTATTGATGTTTCCAACTGGTCTCTGTTGTTACATTCGAATGGCCGCCACTGAGTTGCGATAGTTGGAGAACATATATCGTCTTCGTTCTCTCTCTCTCCCCCCACAGTGAAATTGTTCGTTGTGGTTTCAGGATTATAAAATTTTATTTAAAACATTGCCCCACATTCGCACAAAAGCACACATACACAAACACCCACACACGCATGTACAATTGCAAAGTGCTTTCACTTCGTTTGCCTTCTATTAATCAGCGTTACTCATACGTCATGTGGGTGATTTGGAAGTGCGAGCTGCTTGTGCTGTTGTAGAAGCCTTCAAATACACAGTGGTAACTGAAGAAATAAAAAAAAAACAACACGAATGGACATTAGGATAAGTTTTTTATTTCTTATAATAAAGAAAGGAAAGCCAGACGACTGTATGATACCCTACACTCTCTATTCCAAAGCAAGGAAGGACCGATGTGACCCATTTTCTCCCTTTACTCGTTTTTGTGTGAAACCCCCCTTTATGCTGTTTTTCGAATGTATGGACACACTGAATTTCATTACTTCAGCTACAATGCTGTGGTTGATTGTAGATTAAAAAATAAATAAATTTCAATATATCTCGGCATTAAAATGAAATAATAAACAAGTAAGGAAAGGCTAAAATCGGGCGGTGCCTGCTATATGATATCCTCCACTTTCTACCCATTACAATTGAACTCGGTAGAAAAAGTGATATCGAGAACGATTTTTGTATGGGCTCTATATATATGTGGTCTCTAGGTATATATATATATATATATATATATATATATATATGGTCTATGTGTACTACATATTATACCCATCGACATAGAATCACTTTTTGAATCCATTTAGCCATGTCCGTCTGTCTGTCCATCTATTCTTGTAATCACGCTATAGGTCGCAATTATTGTCCGATTCTAACAAAACTTGGCACAAACGATTTGTGCTCGTCGAGGACGGACGCTACTTAATTTTAAGAAAATTGGTTCAGATTTAGATATGTCCCCCATACAAAATTTGATCACGAATTAACTTTCTCTGCTCTAGAAGCCACATAAATTAAGCGACTTTGATCAAATTTTGCACAACGCATTATATCTAAGTTTAAAACACCTGTGGAGAAAATGGGTCAAATCGGTTTAGATTTAGATATAGCCACCATACAAATTTCGCTCCCTATTTGACATGTTCTGGTCTAGAAACCGTTAATTTTAACAGATTTTTTTCAAATTTTGCATAACACCTTATATCGAAGTTAAATCAAGTAAGGAAATGCTAAAGTCGGGCGGGCCGACTCTATGATACACTCCACTTTCTATCCGAATACAATTTAATTCGGTGAAAAAGTGGAAGGAGTGGGAAGGATTTTTGTATCCTGTAAATGTATGTGTTTGACAAAAAATTTTAAATCGGAAAGGACATTTGTATGGGGGCGACATTTGTATGGGGGCTATATCTAAATCTGAAGTGGATTATAATACGTTGTGTTAAATTTAAAGAAAATCGGGTACAATATGTGGGTTCTAGAGCGGAAAATGTCAAATCGGGAGCGAGATTTGTATGGTATTTGCCTCAAATTAAATAGCGTTCGTCCTTGATCCACAAATCTTATTGGTGCCAATTTTTGTTAAGATCGGACTATAATTGCGACCTGTAATTTGATTACAACAATAGATGGACAGATGGACATTGCTAAATCGACTCAGAAAGTGATTCTAAGCCGATCGGTATAATTAACAATGGGTCTATCTCGCTTCCTTTTGGGTGTTACAAACAAATGCACAAAGACATAATACTCTCGTGGAGTGTATAAACAGCTGTGTTGAAAATGGGTCAAATTCGCACAGATTTAGATATAGCTCCCATACAAATTTTGTTCTCAATCTCTAGAAACCAGATAGTAAGCGATTTTCTTCAAATTGGGCACGTCACCTTATATTCAAACCAATGCAAAAATAGTTTCCGACATCACTTTTTCCCCCGAATTCAATATTACTGGGGTAGAATGTGGAGAGTATCATACCAGCCCGACTCTGGGATTTCTGTACTTGTTTATTCATGGCCTTGAAATCATAGTTCAGACTCTTCTACCGATCGCACTACTTTCATAGGAAGCACAAGAAGCTAGAAACAAGTGCTACAGGTTGTATTGCCACCTAAGTGTAGCGGTGAAAAATTAAATGAAAACATTTGAAACAGGTTTCTGCTCAGCCCTACTAAAATCAGAATTAGAATTGCTTATTTCGCCAACTATTGTAATGAACACTAATAGATCTCATGATACACAAACTGACGATGAAACTGAAGATGGATATATTGAGGAACTAGAGGGTTATAACTCTGGCGACGAAAATGTGTGTATTTTTTAAGTCATGGAATTAAAACCATATACGGATACCACTACGTGATAAAAGGCCAAAAAAAGACCCGTGTCTCACAGTTTTGCCCAATGTAATGCACTTTTTTATGGGCCCCAAAGATTTGGTTTTTGTGTCATTTTTGCCAAAAGTTCATATCTTGCAAACCGTTTGGAACTTTGATTTACTTTACTTAAAAAACTTTTAACATATAAAATCAAAAAAAACTTCGTCTTCAAGGTCAAAATCGCTAATGTCTTCGAACAAATCTTATAGGCTGTAGTGTGTATAGGTATCGTATACGTGCTGTTGATTAAGGATAATATCAGTCATACGCACTGTAGTCGGACTGACCATTAACAGAAACTAGTGTTGGTCTTTATCGTTCACTGAACGGACCGGACCTTTTCGTTCCGATCCGATAAAGGAACTCGTTTAGTCTGTTCGTTCCTTTTGGATCCTTCGTTCATATGACTCATTTAGTCATTCATTCAAACGTCACATCTGTTTGTTTACGCGTTCAGTTTTTGTCACGAACGTAATACTATAACTATGTATAATTTAATTTAATTAAATATATATATTGATGTTTGTGTTTAAATTACAAAAATTACTAAATACATGTTTTGTGTATGTAATGTGACCGATTTGGCAGCACTAAGAAAAAAATGTTCGACAACAATTTATCAGTGCTCAATGGTAATACAAACGAAAACATCAATGAACGAGAGTTGGATACAAACAAAAGAATAAAGGAACGAAGTGAACGATGTAAGTGAAATAACGAAAAAGCAGGAACCAGTTCCAATCATTCCTCCAAGGGAATCATTCAATTGAACGAATTCGTTCCGGAACGAGACAACTCAAATAGAAATAGTCCTGCAAGATATTCAGATCATATGTTATAGAAAGTTTTTTATTGAGATCTGAGGTACAATTTTGAACTGTTTGTTACCTATGGACCTGAACAGGGGAAAAATGTTAATAATCGTTTTTTTATTTATTTTTGCGATTTTGACCAGCTTTCTATAGATAAATGTATAAGTTATACTCCTCTTTGAAGTCGTAAGAACATTGTGCAATTATCATGTCTTTATACACTCGACGAGAGTATTATGTCTTTGTGCATTTGTTTGTAACACCCAAAAGGAAACGAATTAGACCCATCGTTTATTATACAGATCGGCTTAAAATCACTTTCAGAGTCGACAGTCTGTCTGTCCGTCTGTTCATCTATTGTTGTAATCAAATTACAGGTCGCAATTATAGTCCGATCTTAACAAAAATTGGCACAAGTAAGTTTTGTGGATCAAGGACGAACGATTTTTAATTTGAGGCAAATCGCTTCAGATTTATATATAGCCCCCATACAAATGTCGCTCCCGATTTGACATTTTCCGCTGTAGAAACGACATATTGTACCCGATTTTCTTTAAATTTGGCACAACATCTTACAATCCAACTAGAAACACCTATGCAAAAATTCGGTAAGATCGGTTCAGATTTAGATATAATAATGTCGCTCTCGATTTGACATTTTCCGCTCTAGAAACCCCATATTATACTCGATTTTCTTTAAATTGGCACAAGATTTTATAATCGAACTAGAAACACCTATGCTAAAAGTGGGTAAGATCGGTTCAGATTTAGATATAGGCCCCATACAATAGTCGCTCCCGATTTAACATTTTCCGCTGTAGAAACGACATATTGTACCCGATTTCCTTTAAATTTGGCACAAGATCTTATAATCTAACTAGAAACACCTATGCAAAAAATCGGTAAGATCGGTTCAGATTTAGATATAGCCGCCATACAAATGTCGGTTCCGATTTGACTTTTTCCACTCTAGAAACCCCATATTATACTCGATTTTCTTTAAATTTGGCACAACATCTTATAATCCAAGTAGAAACACATATGCAGAAATTAGGTAAGATCGGTTCAGATTTAGATATAGCCCCCATACAAATGTCGCTCCCGATTTGACATTTTCCGCTGTAGAAACGACATATTGTACCCGATTTTCTTTAAATTTGGCACAACATCTTATAATCCAACTAGAAACGCCTATGCAAAAATTCGGTAAGATCGGTTCAGATTTAGATATAGCCCCCATACAAATGTCGCTCCCGATTTGACATTTTCCGCTGTAGAAACGACATATTGTACCCGATTTTCTTTAAATTTGGCACAACAGCTTATAATCCAAGTAGAAACACATATGCAGAAATTAGGTAAGATCGGTTCAGATTTAGATATAGCCCCCAAACAAATGTGGCTCCCGATTTGACTTTTGCCGCTTTAGAAACCACATATTGTACTCGATTTTCTTTAAATTTAGCACAACAGCTTATAATCCAAGTAAAAAACCTATTGTGAAAGTGGCTAAGATCGATTCAGATTTAGATATAGCGCAAATACAAATGATGCTCCCAAATGTTTAACCGATTTTGGCCAAACTATACATATTATATTTCACATATTTCGTTCCAGATTTCAATATACCCCCATGCAAATGTCCTTTCCGAGTTAACATTTTTTTGCCAATCACATACATTTACAGGATACAAAAATCCTTCCCGTTTTTACTTTTTCACCGAATTAAATATGTATTCGGATTGAAAGTGGAGTGTATCATAGTGTCGGCCCCGCCCGACTTTAGCCTTCCCTTACTTGTTTTCTTTAAAAGTAAAAATTTTGAAATATCCATGTGTGTTCCGCATCTACGTGCTTAGATGCATTCATATACACACCGATTTTCAGTATTTTATCCCAATAGTTTAACTTATACCCTTTTGCTTTTAGAAGTACACATTTTCCAAAAGTTCAATTTTTCTTGCACGTCTGAGAAATTTACACATCGAATTTAAATCTTCAAGCTCAATTCTTGACAGGGCCATTTTATTCCTGTCTGCCAACTTTTTGCCTTGAAAGTCAAAATTTTGAAAAATGCGTTTATGTTGCTTCTGTTGATACTATTTATTTCTCTTTTGTTCTGATTTTTGTTGAAAGTACTATTTTGGAAAAATCCATTTATGTTGCGCGTCTATGTGGTTAGAGGATTTTTAGCAATCTAGTTACAATAGTACCATTTTTATTCACATTTGTCCCGCTCACCCCTCAATAGTACACATTTCGTAAAATACGTTTATCTTGTCAGATAAATGCAATACTTTTGTCGGTACAATTTTTATCCCTTTTCCACTTAAAAGTAAAAACTTCGAAAAATTAATGAATGTTGCGCGTCTAAGTAGTAAGTGGAGCGGTCACATTGGATTTTATGATTATAGCTGCAATAGTTTTGTTAATACCATTTGTATCCCCTTTTGGCCGGTTGTGCCCTTAAAAGTAAAAATTTTCGATTCACAAATATTGACCTCTTTGTTTCTGATTACATCCACTGTGCGACATGGCATTTATGGTTTTTTTAGAACTTAACATAAATTTTAATGGATTTATTTTTTTTCGTTGATTGTTTTGTTTGTTTACTGGTTGGTGGTGCGTTCGTGCGCTTATATGGAAATTATTAAAATTTATGAGCCATTTATAGCTATCATTTGCATTTTGTGGATTTATTTCCAATGCTTTCCAATGGTCCGGGTAACACCAATCCAATATAACTCATACGTCATGGTGTTTAATTAATTGAATTCAATTTCATTCAATTTTTATATCGACGCTATAAAAACACGATTGTGCTGTCTTTTCCTTTTCAAATATTATATGAATATTCAATATGAACTTCCAGCGAATGTTTCCCAAGAAAAAGGATACGCCTGTCGATACAAAATTGTATTGAAATCGTTGCCCTGGCAAATCCTGGCGTGTCTGACACATCCTTGAGCGGGGTGTTAATCTGCGAAGCTTCAAGGATAACTATCGGCATAACTTAAGCTAAGACTTGATGACAAATTCCCCGCTCCTCCCACGATTATTTTGAGTGACTTAAGTTTTGTTTTGATTTCGTTTAAATACCCCTTAAAAAGTGTTTGTCTTTTTGCTCCAAGTGCCGCACTTGGCTATTGGCCTGAATATTCATTAGCCATGGTGGGCTTGGCGACTTGGCTTGACTCCTTTGGAAATTCTTAATTAAAATTCTAATTTGTTCGCTTATTTCGTTGAGGGAAAGTGTGAGCTTTTAGAAACAAACTTTCGCTAAGAGTCATTTAAATATCAACAGCAGCAACAACAACAAAACAAATCAAAAGAATGCCAAACTAAAAGAGTTTCAGCAAAACTTTCAAAGGACTGCATTAACTTATGCGCAACAAAAAAGCAAAGCGAAGAAATGCGGAGCGCTGGAGCTGGGGCAAACGATGCCGATGATGACGATGATAATAATTTTACTGGTCCTTTGAGATATTCTTGCGCCTGCATTTGAACGAGGTAAGTCGGTCAGCTATCTATCGTGCACCGTGCATTCCTTTCACATGACTTTCCTGGTCCCGTCGCACTTGTTCTCGTCCTCGTCGTCGTCATATTCATGTTGGAATTGTTAAAGTCAAGTGGCTACAGTTTACATTTGAATTGTTTGCAATACAATATACTCGCAGTAGTAGGTACTCGCTTCCAACAAATGATACTCCCTCCTCTATGTGTGCACAGTGGCGCCAAGTTGAACAAAAAGACACACAATCTAAATTGATTGCGAGACAAATCACAATTTCCTCGGTGATAAGTGTGTAATTCAGCTATTGTTGCACAGTGGGTCATTCAGTTAGCACTATGAAAAAAAAATACTATAAAATTCCAATAATTCGACAAATGGAATTGTGAAACGGAACAGAAATTTGCATTGGGATCTTCGATTTTCAAAAAAATATGAAATTGCAGACATCGATCAAATACCACGGGCCAGAAATCATGATAGTCAAGTAATAAATGTCACCATGCAGACGAGCTACAAAGAGAGATTTTTCGAAATTTGTACTTTTAAGGGAGTAAAGAGACAAAAAGGTATAAAAATCGTACCAATTTAAGTAATGCAGCTATGATCGTGAAAATCGGTATTTACATTTCTCTGACAACGTAGACTTGCAATATATAGATTTTTCGAAGTTTTTTACTTTAAGGGGCGAGCGGGACAAAAAGGGATAGAAATGGTATTGCAACTAGAATCGTCATATTCCGCTTGTATATTCCTCCAATCACGTAGGCGGGGAAATATAAATTAATTTTTTGAATTTGTACTTTTAAGGAGTAAACGGGACAAAAAAGGGATACAAATGGAACCAAATAAAGTGTTGCAGCTAGAATCATGAAATTTGTTATATAAATTCCCTTGACAATGCAGAAGCGCAATCTGAATGAATTTTTCGAAATTTGTACTTTTTAAGGGTGAGCTAGAAAAAAAGGGCATAAAAATGGTACCAACTAAAGTATTGTAGCTACAAACGTCATATTCTGCGTGTATATTCCTCCGGCCTAGTAGACGGGCAATATAAATTGATTGTTTGGAATTTGTACTTTTAAGCAGTGAGCGGGAGAAAAAGGGATAAAAATGGTACTAATTTGGTATGTAAATTCCCCTCACCGCATACAAGTTCAATATAAATATATTTTTGCAGATTTAAGGGTCGAGCGGGACAAAAAGGGATAAAGGTGGTACTAAATAAAATGCATGATTTTAGGTGAGTTGAGTTGTGCCAAAAATGGGCGGTATTCGAAAAGTGGGCGTGGCACCTCCAATACGAAGTTAAAACCTATTATTGAATATTGTCCGTTCTATAACAGCTACAATACTGAACTTTTGCGTGAGTTCAACTATCATAGGCGGTATTGGGAACGTGGGTGCGGCACGAAGATAAAACCTATTATCGAATATTGTTAGTTCTAATTGATTTTGATTTGATTTGATTGTTTTTATTTACTCCACGAGAGTATTTTGTCTTTGTGCATTTGTTTGTAACACCCAAAAGGAAACGAGATAGACCCATTGTTAATTATACCGATCGTCTTAGAATCACTTTCTGAGTCGATTTAGCAATGTCCGTCTGTCTGTCTGTCCGTCCGTCTGTCCATCTATTCTTGTAATCACGATACAAGTCGCAATTGTAGACAGAACCAAATGAAACTTTGCACAACGATGTTTTTCGGGATAAGGACGAACGCTATTTAATTTGAAGAAAATCGGTTCAGATTTAGATATAGCCCCCATACGAATTTCACTCCCGATTTGACTCTTTTCACTCTAGATACCACATATTACAACAAATTTTCTTTAAAATTGGCAAAACATCTTATATTGTAACTAGAAACACCTGTGGTAAAAATGTGTTAGATCGGTTCAGATTTATATATAGCTCCCATACAAAATTCTCTCCCGATTTGACTTTTTCCGCTCTAGAGACCACATAATGTATCAGATTGTCTTCAGATTTGGAAAACATCTTATATTTCCACTAGAAACACCCATGGTGAATATCGGTCAGATCGGTTCAGATTTATATATAGCTCCCATACAAATTTCGCTCCCGATTTGACTTTTTCCGCTCTAGAAACCACATATTGTATCAGATTGGCTTCAGAATTGGTAAAACATCTTATATTTCCACTAGAAACACCCATGGTGAATATCGGTCAGATCGGTTCAGATTTATATATAGCTCCCATACAAATTTCGCTCCCGATTTGACTTTTTCCGCTCTACAAACCACATATTGTATCAGATTGTCTTCAGATTTGGCAAAACATCTTATATTTAAACTAAGAACATTTATGGTGAAAATAGGTCAAATCGGTTCAGATTTAGATATAGGCCCCATACAAATTTCGCTCCCGATTTGACTTTTTCCGCTCTAGAAACCACATATTGTACCCGTTTTTCTTTAAATTTGGCACAACATTTTATAATCCAACTAGAAACACCTATGCAGAAATTGGGTAAGATCGGTTCAGATTTAGATATAGCCCCCATATAAATGTCACTCCCGATTTAACTTTTGCCGCTGTAAAAGCCACATATTGTGGCCGATTGTCCTTAAATTTCGCACAACATCTTATAATCTAACTAAACAAAACTGTGGTGAAAGTTGGTAAGATCGGTTCAGATTTAAATATAGCCCAAATTCAAATGTTGCTCCCATAAGTTTAACCGATTTTGGCCAAACTATACATTTCATATTTCACCTATTTCGTTCCAGGTTTCAATATTTCCTCATACAAATGTCCTTTCCGATATAAAATTTTTTGTCAAACACATACATTTACAGGATACAAAAAACCTTCCCGTTTTCACTTTTTCACCGAATTGAATTGTATTCGGATTGAAAGTGGAGTGTATCATAGAGTCGGCCCCGCCCGACTTTAGCCTTTCCTTACTGGTTTAGTCTTACAAACGAACAACGCTTGCAAATTATTGAATTTTATTATCAAAATGCGTGCTCTGTTAAGATAGTTCATCGCGCTTCTTCTGTTCAGCGAAGAAGATCATTTTTGGCTCAATGGGTACGTAAATGGTCAGAATTGTCGATTTTGCAGTGAATATCAGCCAGAAGCATTGCAAGAGCTGCCAATGAATCCAGAAAAAGTCACAGTTTGGTGCGGTTTATGGGCTGATGGCATCATTGGACCGTACTTCTTCAAAGATGATGCGAATCGTAACGTAACTGTGAATGGTGGACTTATTGAGAGGCGAGTTCGGTGAACATTTTATTTCACGTTCGGGACCGGCGAATTGGCCGCTTTGTGGGGCTATGGTAAAGCTCATGTCTGTACAGACAAGCCCGCTTCAATTGACGCATTGGAAGACAACATTGAAGAATTTATTCGTGAGATACCGGCCGAAATGTTGGAAAGAGTATGCCAAAATTGGACTAAGCGGATGGACCATTTGAGGCGCAGTCAAGGTCAACATTTGCATGAAATAATCTTCAAACATTAAATTATATGGACCGTACTATCGATTCAAATAAAGATTTCATACATTTTTCTGAATTTTATGTGTTTTTTTTTTTGAAAAACTTTCCTATAGCTTTTAAAAAATCACCTTTTATAACACCTAGAGTGCTGAAATGTTGTGTGCGTAGATCCAGTGTAAATAGTTGTGCAAAGTCAAGTGGGCGTGGCCCTTCCTATATGAAATTAAAACCGATTTTAGAGTATATTCGACACCGAGATGGCCCGAAAGTGGCCGCGACCCTTCCCAGACGAAATTAAAACCGGTTTAAGACTATATTCGACACCGAGATTCCTATATTTTTGTGTGTGTTAATTTATTTGTAACCTTCTTAGACAATTTTGAAAGATGAGGAATTTTTGATTTGAATTTTGTAAAATTACACGTTTCCTATGGATTTTCTTAGCACAATAGTAAAGAAAGTTTACAAAAAGGAAATATTCACATTTGTGTGGGGGCTATATCTAAATCTGAACTGATCTTACCCACTTTCAGCATAGGTGTTTCTAGTTCGATCATAAGATGTTGTGCCAATTTTAAAGAAAATCGGGTACACTATGTGGTTTCTAAAGCGGAAAAAGTGAAAGCGGGAGCGACATTTGAATGGGGGCTATATCTAAATCTGAACCGATCTTACCCACTTTCAGCATAGGTATTTCTAGTTCGATTATAAGATGTGCCAATTTTAAAGAAAAACGGGTACAATATGTGGATTTTAGAGCGGAAAAAGTGAAATCGGGAGCGACATTTATATGGGGGCTATATCTAAATCTGGACCGATCTTATCCAGTTTCAGCATAGGTGTTTCTAGTTCGATTAAAAGATGTTGTGCCAAATTTAAAGAAAATCGGGTACAATATGTGGTTTCTAAAGCGGAAAAAGTGATATCGGGAGCGACATTTGTGTGGGGGCTATATCTAAATCTGAACCGATCTTACCCACTTTCAGCATAGGTGTTTCTAGTTCGATTATAAGATGTTGTGCCAATTTTAAAGACAAACGGGTACAATATGTGGATTTTAGAGCGGAAAAAGTGAAATCGGGAGCGACATTTATATGGGGGCTATATCTAAATCTGGACCGATCTTATCCAGTTTCAGCATAGGTGTTTCTAGTTCGATTAAAAGATGTTGTGCCAAATTTAAAGAAAATCGGGTACAATATGTGGTTTCTAAAGCGGAAAAAGTGAAAGCGGGAGCGACATTTGAATGGGGGCTATATCTAAATCTGAACCGATCTTACCCACTTTCAGCATAGGTATTTCTAGTTCGATTATAAGATGTGCCAATTTTAAAGAAAAACGGGTACAATATGTGGATTTTAGAGCGGAAAAAGTGAAATCGGGAGCGACATTTATATGGGGGCTATATCTAAATCTGGACCGATCTTATCCAGTTTCAGCATAGGTGTTTCTAGTTCGATTAAAAGATGTTGTGCCAAATTTAAAGAAAATCGGGTACAATATGTGGTTTCTAAAGCGGAAAAAGTGATATCGGGAGCGACATTTGTGTGGGGGCTATATCTAAATCTGAACCGATCTTACCCACTTTCAGCATAGGTGTTTCTAGTTCGATTATAAGATGTTGTGCCAATTTTAAAGAAAAACGGGTACAATATGTGGTTTCTAAAGCGGAAAAAGTGAAATCGGGAGCGACATTTGTATGGGGGCTATATCTAAATCTGAACCGATCTTACCCACTTTCAGCATAGGTGTTTCTAGTTCGATTATAAGATGTTGTGCCAATTTTAAAGAAAATCGGGTACACTATGTGGTTTCTAAAGCGGAAAAAGTGAAATCGGGAGCGACATTTGTATGGGGGCTATATGTAAATCTGAACCGATCTTACCCACTTTCAGCATAGGTGTTTCTAGTCCCATTATAAGATGTTATGCCAATTTTAAAGAAAATCGGGTACAATATGTGGTTTATAAAGCGGAAAAAGTGATATCGGGAGCGACATTTGTGTGGGGGCTATATCTAAATCTGAACCGATCTTACCCACTTTCAGCATAGGTGTTTCTAGTTCGATTATAAGATGTTGTGCCAATTTTAAAGAAAAACGGGTACAATATGTGGTTTCTAAAGCGGAAAAAGTGAAATCGGGAGCGACATTTGTATGGGGGCTATATCTAAATCTGAACCGATCTTACACACTTTCAGCATAGGTGTTTCTAGTTTTATTATAAAATGGGTATAAGGTGTTTCTAGTTCGATTATAAGATGTTGTGCCAATTTTAAAGAAAAACGGGTACAATATGTGGTTTCTAAAGCGGAAAAAGTTAAATCGGAAGCGACATTTGTATGGGGGCTATAGTTAATTCTGAACCGATCTAACCCGCTTTCGCCACAGGTATTTCTAGTTTGATTATAAGGTGTTAAGCCAAATTTGAAGAAAATCGGGTACTATATGTGCTTTATAGGGCGGAAAAAGTCAAATCGGGAGCGACATTTGTATGGGGGCTATATCTAAATCTGAACCGATTTCCTCCGACCTGTAGAGTGCGAACAAGCTTAGATGGACAGCAGACGGATGGACAGACGGACTGGCAGACATTGTTAAATCGACTCAGCCGGTGATTCTAAGCCGATCGGTATACTTAAAGGTGGGTCTATCTCGATTATTTCTTGACGTTACAAACATTTGGCGCGAAAGTAACTTATAATACCCTAGTCCACGAAGTGGTGTAGGGTATAACAATATGAAACCTGATTTTAATTTCCGTCTGTTTTTCTGACTGGCGAAGCAGGCGGGGGTTCAGCTAGTAATCTATATTTAACAATTTTCCTTATTTCTTTGCACCACTGTATAATATACAGTGTATATCCCCCCGTTCCACTGTACTATGCACTGCTGGTGGCAATTGGTAGCGTCACAACTTGAACTAAAGTTAAAACTCGGTGCGACTTAAAGCCTTCGACTGCAATGCGAAATAGACTCGACTTGCATTCGATGTTGATGATGATGCTGCTGCGGCTGCATCCGCAGCATATGTTTGTGCTGTTGTTGTTATAAGCTCACATTTCGGTCTACACAAAGTTTAAACAGCGAGCGGCGGGAGCTTCTGTACTGCGTTTACTGTGAGAGTAACGGTGAATGTGTGTGTGTGACTGTGTGTAAAAATGCGGCGAGTGTTCGCCGTTTGCCGGGGTATGTGTTTATGAAAGAACAAATACAAAAGAACATCATCGCCATCACCATCGTTTGCCATCAAGTAAAATACCATTCGGGGAAATGAGTGCAAATTGCTGTAGTTTAAACAAAAGAACTGCGGGGCTTGTGTGTCGCTGCTGCTGTGTATCTATGTATGTATGCATCTGTCTCTGTGGAGTGTGCATATGTATGGATAGAAGAAAACGCCGTTCTAGCTGCTGCTGCTGCGACCGCTGTTGCTGCACCGAGAGACACACACAGAGAGCGAAAACATATGACTTTTACTTTAGTTTAGTGAACGGAAATAAAAACTTTAATGTTTGTATTGTTCGACTAAAAACCATCTGAATATATGCAGGGGGCGGAGAGGGGGAAGCGCAAACAAACGAATTGTTTGAATGGGGCAACATAGTCTGTGGAAATATGAGGATGTTTCTATGTATGTGTAAAAGTTATTTGTCCATACATACATATGTATGTATGTATGTGTGCGGATTGGTGTGCATTGCCCACTGTGCGTTTGTTGGCGTCTGTGTTCGCTCCTATATCTATGGATTATGTTTGTGGGTAAAGAATGGTTCATACAAAATCTGAAATTAATTTAATGTTGTTGTCTCGAAGAAGAAGAAGATAATTTTAGAAAACGAGATTTATTTTTTCATAAAGTCACATGGAAACATTGTTGCTTAGACGTAAGGGCGGGAGTGGGACTACGAAAAATTGTCCAATGAAAAATGACACAAAAAAGTGAAAACTGCTCAAAACACCATTCAAAAATGGGCTTTGTGTCCGAGACTACGCTGCCCATAAGAAATGCATGTGAAATATGGGACGAAGTTCGCCATTTTAGACTCACAGTTTTAGCTGTGTTCGTTTTAGTTAATTTTCGGTTCCTCGAAAACGTTCTATGAATACCGGGTTTCCCGGTTTTCTAAAAACTGCGATATAAAAAACCCACGGTAGGACTCAGATGAAAAATCCGGTTGACCCGGTTGTCCGTCTCCGATTTGACCACTGAACATTTATATTAAAAATTGCAGTTTTCGCCTACCTTTAATATTTGTATTCTCATTTTGGAAATATAGATCCGATCGATGTTCAATTAAATGTAATTATGATGGCTATAAATGCTAATGTCGCTTTCACGTAGTGATAATGTTTGCAAAAAAATGATTTACGCTATTATGTGTATACAATAAAAATATAAATATTTTTTAAACAGTTAAGCTTATGTACCCTCCACCATGGATTGCATTCCACTGTATAACCGCAAATTAGAGGCTGTCGACTTCACTTATAAGAGCAGTGCAAATATTAGGCAAAATTATGATATTTTTATACACTCCACGAGAGTATTATGTCTTTGTGCATTTGTTTGTAACACCCAAAAGGAAGGGAGATAGACCCATTCTTAATTATACCGATCGGCTTAGAATCACTTTCAATTCCGTCCGTCCATCTATTGTTGTAATCACGATACAGGTCGCAATTGTAGCCAGAACCAAACGAAACTTTGCACAACGAAGTTTTTCGGGACAAGGACGAAAGCTATTTAATTTGAAGAAAATCGGTTCAGATTTATATATAGCTCCCATACAAATTTTGCTCCCAATTTGAATTTTTTTCCGCTCTAGAATTCACATATTTTAACAGATTTTCCTCTAAATTCGCAAAACACCTTATATTTCAACTGGAAACACCTGTTGTAAAAATGTGTTAGATCGGTTCAGATTTATATATAGCTCCCATACAAATTTCGCTCCCAATTTGAATTTTTCCGCTCCAGAATCTACATATTTTACCAGATTTTCTTCAACATTGACAAAACATCATATATTTAAACTAGGAACACCTATGGTTAAAATGGGTCACATCTGTTCAGATTTACATATAGCTCTCATACAATTTTCGTTCCCCCAGAAATTACGTATTTTCAGAGAATTTCTTAAAATTGAGCATAACTGGAAGAACGTATTGTGAAAGTTAGTCACTTCATTCCATGTTTGGATATAGCCCCGATACAAATATTATTTTCGATTTGACATTAGGAAACATAAAAAATGTTTTCCCGGTTGTCACTTTTTTACTGAATTGAATTGTATTCCGATAGTGTATCATATAGTCGGCCCGCCTGACTTGTGTTTATCCCTCTTTGTCCCTCAAGCACAAATTTCGACAAATCCAATTTGACTGCGCATCTACATGTTCAGAGGAATTTACATATCAAATTTCACGATTCTAGTTGTAATACTTTAGTTGGCACAATTTTTTTCCCTTTTTGTGCCGTTCACTCCTTTAAACTACAAAAATGCATTTATATTGCGATTCTAGCTATAATAATTTAGTTGCTACTTTTTTTTATCTCTTTTTGTCCCACTCGCCCCTTATACGAAAAAGTTTCAAAATATCCATTTTGATAGCGCTTCATGAATTTGCATACCGAATTTCACGATTCTAGCACTTAAGTTGGTACAATTTTATCCCTTTTTGCCCCGCTCGCTCCTTAAATGTACAAATTTCGTAAAATCCATTTATGTTGCAAGTCTTCGTTGTCAGAGGAATTTACACACCAAATTTCGCGACTATATCTGCAATACTTAAATTAGAACCATTTTTATCCCTTTTTGTCCCACGCAACCCTTAAAAGTACAAAATTTGAAAAATCCAATTTTAATGCACTTATACATGGTCAGATTAATTTACGTACCAAATTTCACGATTCTAGCTGTAATACTTTAGTTGGGACCATTTTTATCACTTTTTGTCCCGAACAAACAAATTTCGAAAAATCTATTTACGTTGAAAGTCTACGTTGCCAGAGAAATGTAGATACAGATTTGCACGAATATAGGTGCAATACTTATAATAATAATTCTTTATTTCTTTTCTCCACATCGTTATAAAAATTATATTTTTAGTTACTATAGGTAATAATTTTAAACCAAAATAAATAAAGAAATGTTGCTTGGTTCCATCGAACCGTGAGCTTGAAAAAACGTATGCTTAAATAATTAATTTAGTAATTAAATTCCAATCAATCAACATCTGTCTATATACATAGGCTTCCTTCAGAAAATGATAAAGGTTCACCCAACAAAATCCTTCACATCCATTTAAAATATAAATTAATTCATTGTCTTCAATATTAACTTTTCTAAAGTTTTTGTACCTAATATGATTAAATATTGGACAGCGGCCGATAAAATGTGTCAATGATTCGTGTTCTCTAATGGAACATAACTTGTTAGCTTCATCACGATACGGGTCACCGTTTAGATACATCAGATCACCTCTGGCTCTAAGAATAAATGAAATTTTTAATTGATCCAATAAGTGGTGATAAGCAATGTTCCAGTTACTTTTGCTGGTGTATATATTTTCAGACCATATACTATGCGATTCCAAACGATCTGATAGTTCCTTGAACCATGAAATATTTTTCCCTACTATTTTTAGCGAAAGTTTATGTTCAATCAAATAATGTTTTCGTTACATATTTTAGATGCATTGCATTCGTATATATATATATATATATCCTGGTTCATAACCAGTTTCCAAGGCAATAACGTAATTTGGTGTGTTTTCAGGAATTTTCAATATCCGTTTAATAAAATAGCGATAAAGTTTCCCAACTTCCTCAAAGTAACCGTACCCTCAAATCTGACATCCATAACTCTGCACTGAGCGGCATACCTAGAGAAACAATTTCCATTTGGCTCTTAGTGATATAACCTCTTTCCCTATGAAGTTCCTCCAAGTTGCATTCAAACAATTTTTGGCTGCATCATTTTTCCTCGCTATATGTTTCACGAATGCCAATTTTGGTGTCAAAGTTATTCCAAGGTATTTGTATTCACTAACAAATTTTATGTGTTCTCCCTTATACATCCACTTCTCATTTGCCGATGTTCTACCTCCTTTTTTGAAAATCATTATCTCCGATTTGTCCCGATTTACCTCCATACCCCAGTTGTCACAGTATAATGCCAAATTGTTTATCATATCTTGCAACTTTCCCGGCTCTGCTAGAATTACAATTACTGCAATACTTAAATTGGTACCCATTTGTATCCTTTTTTGTCTCTTTCCTCCCTCAAAAGTAAAAACCCTCCTTAGTCGACTCTATGTCATATTGGGGAACTACCCTGAACATTTCATGACTCTGGCTTCAGCCGATTGGTCTGGGGCTGGTCAATGATAAGTCAGTCAACTCTTTTATATATATAGATTATTTACTAGTTATTATTCATATGATAAATACGATGAAAAGTAAAAAGTACAAGCATTATTTTATAGCAAAAATTTGATTTAAATGTATGATAAAGTCCGGATTTTCCTTGAACTGTCCTTTATGCACTCGTTTTGTAATTCAAACAAACGCTAGAAACAATTGTTCTTTGGTTTATTTGAATTGTTGAACGAATGAACAAAAAAAATTATCCGACATAAGTATTTCCTACCCTTCCACAATCTCATCGCTTTGTGCCTTCGGCGACATGTTTGCTCTACCCCGTATCAATGTGTGGGTATTATGAGTAAGTCCTGCGATTGGTAACATCTTTGAGGGTATAAATAAGTGCATGTTCTTGGCTGATAGTCTCCGATACAACTACTATTCTATTATCAACTACTTACTTTGTACTAAATATGAAATAAACATAGCGCTGCCTTAATTCAAAAAGGACCTAATTGACATTTTTTCGACAGCGCGTCTTAAACATATTTCGATAAATTTCAGTATTTTTTTATCCGAATATGTAAATAATACGATTTCGAAAAAATGTCAGTTACGACCTTTTAGAATTAGGGTGACGCTGTATTGATCTAAACGATAAGTGCTCTGAGTCACTTCTTTCCTTGAATTTAATAAATAAAATAAATGTAGCCTGTCATATGGTCGGTTGTGACCGACTACTACGACTCGACTTCTTGCTGCCTGTGATTGCTTGTGTGTGAGTCGCTGGCTTTCTTTATTTTTTTAATATGCCCCTGAGGCAGTCCACACCCCCACCCGCAGCCACACGCAGCAGCAACAACAGCCAAAGTATTTAAGAAACTTTTTTCTTTATTTGTCCATATTATTATTATTCCTTTGTATTTACTGGTGGATTTGTGGAGTGTGATCATGTTTTACTGCAGTTTTACCGGAACACTCTGGTGGTGTCAGCTCAGCTTCGTGGGGGCAAGTCAGTGACCTATAATCCCCTTGGTTGACATCTGTAGTCGCCATAAAAACGGACGCCGTCACCGCCGTCTTCGCATTCTGCTGCACAATGTGTTGCTTTATGATAATTATGAAACCGATGAGTTTACAGCCGCCCAGACTTGGCGGCAACTCTTTGGGGGCGGCTGTCGCTATTCATTAATAAAATTGTGGCAATTGTTCGTTGCAATTGGTGGGCTATGGCAGGGCATTTTTTATCATTGTTTTCTCAACTTTTGTCGAGGATTTTTGGAATTTTTTCGTTGTATGTCATTATGAGCGTATAAGAGGGAGTAAAAAGAGAGAGGGTGGTATGAAGAGTAAGTAAAGTAAATACCTTCATTTAAATCATAGTTTGGATAGGGAGAATTGACAGCAGTTTATTATGCTTGGGTGTCTGGCAACACTAGGCTACAGGAAAATAAATATATTGTATCCGATGCAAAAAAAAACTATTTTTTGTGTGCATCAACACAAATATTTTCTATGGATATGTTTGTGAAGTTAAATAGATTGGCCGGATATGATCACTCCTCCTGGCCAGAAATTAACTTGAAAAGGGCAAAATGTTGGCCACACCAATGTTGCCCTTTACATATCATTTCCAAAAGTTAAGAGGCATCTTCATCGAATTCGAAAAAAATGGATTGCCGAAAGGAGCCATGACGTCCAAATTTTCCATAAATGCGTCTTATAGTCGTAGATCGGTTGGGATTGCAGGCGAAATCGGACCAAAGGGAAAAATTTTTCCCTCACAAGGACTAAAAATACCCTTAATAACACGTAATATTAAAGAGTATTTAAGCATATTTTTTTCAATATATCTGCTTGTACTTACTTGATGTTGGGTATGCACATTCCCCCTATAACAAAAATGCGCACCATAAAGTGATATTTATTCGAAGGGGGTAAAATGGGACCAAAAGGGATAAAAATGGTACATATTAAACGACAGCTAAACACACGGAATTCGGTGTGTACATTCCTCTAATTGAGTTGATACATAATATAAAATTATTTTTTCCAAATTCGTACTTTTAAGGGGTAAAATGGAAATATAGGGATAAAAATGGTACCAACCAAACGGCTGCACCTAGAGTAATGAAATTCGGTGTATACATTCCTCTGATTGCGTAGGCACGTTAAGTAAACAGATTTTTGGAGATTCGTACTTTTTGGGGTTAAAATTGAAAATGGGGATAAAAATAGTACCAACCAAATGACCGTAGCTAGAGTCATGCAATTCGGAGTATACATTCCTCTGACTGCGTAGACACGAAAAATAAAAGGTTTTTCCCAAATTCGTACTTTCAAGGGATGTAATGGGTACAGAGGGATAAAAATAGTACCAACTAAACGACTACAGCTAGAATGATGAAATTCGGTGTGTACATCCCTCTAATTGCGTAGACAAGTAAAATAAAAAGATTTTAGTAAGTCGTGGCTAAAATAGGAAAAAGAGGATCAAGATGGTACCAACCAAATGACCGCAGCTAGAATCATGAAATTCGGAGTATACATTCCTGCGTAGACACACACATGAAACGGTTTTTCGAATTCGTACTTTTTTACTTTTACGGCAAAAATTATTTGAATCATCAAGTTAGGTTATTTTGCATTATTTACGTGAGATAATGGATTTTCAAAATGTGTACTTTTGGAATTAAAATAGAATGGAAATACAACCAACTGTAGCACCCAATATTTATGGTATTTAAGCTTTTCGAAAATATAAATATAAGAATATATATTTTTTTAATTGACTTGAAGTATTATTTCGATATATATAGTGTAAATGTATTGGTAGACTTTTCTTGTAAGCGTGGTTTGAAATAATAAAAACGTTATATTTATTTATAAAATTATTTTTTCAATATATGTATGGATATATTAAAAAATATATTTTTCTGTAATATTACTGTACTTGTACGAAAATCGACAGCCTCTGTGGAATGCAATTCATGGTGGAGGGTATAAAAAGTTCGGTCCGGCCGAACTTGACGCCGTTTTTACTTGTTTAATAATGTGGTTGAATAATGTGGTTCTATTTATTTATAGACTTTTCCGTTTATTAATATTCTTATGACAAAAACAAGTAAGGAAAGGCTAAAGTCGGGAGGGGCCGATACTCCACTTTCTATCCGAATACAATTCAATTCGGTAAAAAAGGGAAAACGGAAAGGATTTTGTATGTTTCCCAATCATAGGCCAATATGACCTGACCCAATGTGTCAAATCGACAAGAATATTTGTATGGAGGCTATATCCAAACATGAAAAGATGTGACCCACTTACACAATAGGTTCTTCCAGTTCAAGTTTAACGTGTTATGCTCAATTTAAAGAAATTCGGTGAAAATATGTGGTTTCTGGGGCGGAAAAAGCCGGGAGCCAAATTTGTAAGGGAGCTATATGTAAATCTGAACCGATCTGACCCATTTTCTCAATGGGTGTTTCTAATGGAAACATTAGATATTTTGCCAAATTTGAAGAAGATCTGTTAAAATATGTGGTATCTAGAGCACTAAAAGTCAAATCAGGAGCGACATTTGAATGGGAGCTATATATAAATCTGAACCGATTTAACCACAGGTGTTCCTAGTTTAAATATAAGACGTCTTACCAAATTTGAGAACAAACTGATAAAATATGAGGTTTCTTAACCGGAAAAAGTCAAATTGGGAGCAAAATTTGTATGGGAGCTATATCTAAATCTGAACCGATCTGACTAACACATATGTTTCCAGTTGAATTATAAAGTACTGTGCCAAATTTGGAGAATATTGCTTAAAATATGTGATCTCTATAGCGCAAAAAGTAAAATGGAGAACGAAATTTGTATGGGAGCTATATATAAATCTGAACCTATCTGGCCCATATTCACCATAGATATTTCCAGTTTAATTATAAGGGACTATGCCAAATTTAAAGCAAATCGAGTAAAATATGTGGTTTCTAGAGCGGATAGAGTCAAATCGGGAGCGACATCTGTATGAAAACTATATCTAAATCTGAACCGATTCCCTTTAAAGTAAAGAGGGTTCGTCCTTGGACCGCAAAACTTAGTTGTGCCAATTTTTGTTAAGATTGCAATATAATTGCGACCTGTACTTTGAGTACAAGAATAGATGGACAGACAGACAGACATTGCTAAATCGATTCAAAAGGTGATTCTAAGCCGATCTGTATAATAAACGATGAGTCTAACTCGTTTCCATTTGGGTGTTACAAACAAATGCACAAAGACATAATACTCTCGTGGAGTGTATAATTAGTATACCCCACTCCTGGAGGGTTCGCTAGCCACTTTCTAGAACTACTTACAGTATCCTTGTTGTATCGAGAGATATCTCCAGATATAGCCACTGATCCTGGCCAGAAATTCACTTAGAAAATAAAAGTAATGTAGGTTCAATTTTGGATACAGGACGAGAGATTCTTCCTGCGAGTACCTGTGGTATCCTTGCTGTAGCTGAAGGTATCATCGTTCCAAATATGATCCTTCATCCTTTCCAGATTTCCTCTGGCTCCAACAATATTTTTCAATGTATTAATTTTTAATTAATTTTGCTACGATAGAGTATTCTCCTGGCAACATATACTCAAATTTTCATCGTCCTGGTCCTTTTAGTTTTTGAGAAAATGTTTCTTCCAAAAATTCTCAAATTCCATTTTGCCTACTCTATTATACTTGGATTGTGTCTTTTTTCAAGTTAAATACGTATTTAACGTCACACACATAAAAAGAAGATAAATTTTAATAAAATTAATTACTACCAGAATTCCCATACCCTCCCCCGATTTGGAAAGGACTGAAATTAACCACTTGCTGTTGTATTTTTTGGGGGGGTTTAATCTTTAACACAATGTAAACAGATATTAATGTTATTGTTTCAACTTTATCTGGGGGTAGACAGAACAGACTACAGGATTACAGACTGAAACGAAAACAAGACAAGGATGAGCGTTACAAGCAAAGGATGGACATTTCATGCGGCAGTTGATAATTTCCTACATCGTGCTAGTCATCGTCATCTCCATCGCCACCATTAGAGTCTTCGCAAATCAAGTGTATTTAAGGCTTTTTCTTTCCAGTCTGTTTTTTGTTGTTTTCTTGTAATGCTATTTAATGAATTTCAACATTTATTTGGAACCGTAAAACAAGGACTGAACCACTGAAGTCCTTGAGTGGCATTAAATTTTAATTAAAACTTTTTGCTCGGTTCGTCGTACGAGCAGTAGTGTGACTCTGGCCGTGGTAATGCCATGAAGGCCATAAACTCCTTCCTTGAAGTTGCTTATATTTCCAGCCCTCTATATGACATAATTTATTGAATTTTAAATACAAAAGGGAAATGTTAATGTACCACGAGAATATATGGACAACATCATGCATGAAATTGTTGTGTCATACGCTCGCACATGGAACATGGACGAACTTTTCGGAAGGATACATTTATGTGGCAGACGTACGTTAGCAGTATAAGTTTTTCTTGGTCATGTCTGTAGGGAAGATTGCATAGCTTTTAATAGCACAGCTACAAGTTCAGAAAGGGGTGTTCAGGGAGGGAGTACTCTAATGAAAATCCTATTTAGCCTTTGTGAGACATGATAATAACCTCTTTCAATGGTCTGTGGTTTTCTAAATTTCGTCAAAATTAAATTGTAGCTTTTAACAGATTTACCTCGTTACAGATGTATTTATTAATACATTTAAATTGATTTATGCTCATACTTCGTGCGAGAAGGAGAAGCAACGTCTCAGGGTTGGTAATTTGGAAGTCATATTGAATATCTATTACTTAATGACAATGTTGGACTTTAACAAGTAAAAAGACGTTAAGTTCGGTTGGGACGAATCTTATATACCTTGCCCCACGGAGTTCATTCCACAGTATCACCGGCAGATTAGAGGCTGTCAACTTTAGGAAAATTGTGATATTTTTATACAGATCACAATATTTGTTCGTTATTATAATATTAATAGTCATCTACTATATAAATATAAAACTTAAAGAGTAATCAAAAAGTGAACATGAGGCAGCAATCTTCAAAAGTATGCCCTAATTATCAGGTGCTTTCAGTCGTTATTAGGTAGAAACAATTTTTCTCAGGGTCGATTTGCCAATTTGCAACTTCCTAATTCCAGCTACAACGCAAATGTCCTTACCATTTTGATAGAAAAAGTACTAATACTGAAAATCCCATATGTAGAATGTACAAACCTATTTTCACGTTTCATTTTAACCCTAAAAGTACGGATTTGGAAAATGCCCTTTTACATTCCGCGTCTGCGCAGTCGGGCGAATTTTATGATTCTAGCTACAGCCGCTTGATTGGTGCCAAATTTAATCCTATTCGAAATTTTTATATTACAGCTTTCAGCTGGTACTATTTCCATTCTATTTTAATTCAAAAAGTACAAATTTTGAAAATCTCTCTCGTAAACAGTGCAAGAAAAGCTAACTTCATGATTCAACGATTTTTTGCCGTAAAAGTAAAAAAGTGCGACTTTGGAAAAATTTTTTATTTTGCGTATTTATGCAGTTAGAGGAATGTATACACCGAATTCCATGATTCTAACTGCGGTCATTTGGTTGGTACCATTTTTATCCTAATTTTCCTATTTTACCCACGACTTTCGAAAATCTCTTTATTTTACGTGCCTACGTAATTAGAGGGATGTACATACCGAATTTCATCAGTAGTCGTTTAGTTGGTACTATTTTTATCCCTCTGTACCCATTGTATCCCTTGAAAGTAAGAATTTGGAAAAAAACCTTTTATCTTACGTGTCTACGCAGTCACAGGAATGTATACTCCGAATTTCTAGCTGCGGTCATTTGGTTGGTACTAATTGTATCCATCCATCCATCTATTTTTCGTGTCTACACAATCAGAGGAATGTATACACCGAATTTCATTGCTCTAGGTGCAGCCGTTTGGTTGGTACCATTTTTATCCCTCTATTCCCATTTTACCCCCTAAAAGTACGAATTTGGAAAAAATACTTTTATGTTGATAATCTCTTGCTTCTAGTTGTTGTCGTTTAATATGTACCATTTTTATCCCATTTTGCCTCATTTCACCCCCTACGATCGTCTTAGAATTTTATGACGATCATGAATATATATACTTTATAGGGTCTCAGGTCGATATTTCAAAGCGTTACAAAGGGAATGACAAAGTTACTATACCCCCACCCTGGAGGTGGAGGGTATAAAAAATGCTTTAATAATCAAAATATTAGGGAATTTTTTCAGTCTTGTTAGGAAAAAAAAATTTCCCTCTGTTCCAATTTCGCCCAGTTTTAATCCCAACAAACCTGCAACCGTATGACACATTTACGGAAGATTTGAACATCTTAGCTCATTTCATTCGGCAGCTAGCGTGTTTTCGACAGGCAGACAGACGGCCATAGACCGTCTTAGAATTTTACCACGACCTAGAATATATATAAAGGGTGATTTTTTAAAAGCTATAGGAAAGTTGAAGATTATTTCATGCAAATGTTGACCTTGATTGCGCCTCAAACGGTCCATTCGCTTAGTCCAATTTTGGCATTTCCACGTTTTTGAGTAACAGAGGCCCAATTGCTGTGAACGGCGACGAATCGATAATTGATGGTCATCATTAACACTGGCCGATACAGCTGCGATATTTTCTTCAGTTCGCACTCTACGTAAGCGTGTTGGTGCTTTAATGTCCAACAATGTAAATTTGGTGCGAAATTTAGTCACAATAGCCCGAATAGCCGCCTCAGTGGGTCGATTAAAGTGACCATAAAATTGAAGCGCGCGATGAACTGTCTTAACAGTGCACGCATTTTGATATAAAATTCAATAATTTGCAAGCGTTGTTCGATACATGGTTAAATTATAGACCAAACTGAAGATGTTTGACAGTGAAAGAAAACACGAAACATGCGTCAGCTGGTCAAACCAGTGTTGCCAAAAATAAAATATAATAGCTAAAAAATCACCCTTTACTTTATGGAGTCTCCGATGAATATTTCAAGGTATTACTAACGGAATGACAAAGTGAGGTGGAGGGTATAAACTATAGTGGAGAGGTTGAACGAATTTACCATCGACCTCCACACAGACAAAATGACGAGAACCGCCAGAATCAAATTACACCGGCCAGATTTTTACTTTCTGAATTCCAATTATTGTCTTCTGAATTTGAAATTTAATTCAATTTCTATCGTCTGATAGAGGCTATGAAATTTATTCAACAATATATACTGACTGCATATCCTCCATGAATCCATTTTTTCATTCTGCTACATCACAAACCCCTAGTCCCTGTTCTTCACGCTCCCCCCTCTTAAGTAGCTTTCAACGCTGTTGCGGTGAATCTCTTGAAAAAAGAAAAAACATAAACTCGAATGACTTTTAGAAAGAGTTTTTCTATCCTTTTCACAAATTTGCCGCTTTTCTCCTACTTTTAATCCCATTCACTTCCTCTGTCGTTATGTTCTTTCGCATATCTTGATAAATGCTTATTTATAACAAAGACGGCTGCCGGCTGGCAGCGTTTAAAGTTCCTTTACCGCTTTGGGGAAATGACTTTTTTAATTTCCTGTTCAAGCAAAAGGCAGCTAAAGTAGTTATGCACAATAAAATTAAAGAAAGGATGAAATACAACAGCAACAACAACAAAAAAGAAATTATTAAGAATTTCCACAATTTGCGCAAACACACACAGCCATGGTAGGGGATACAATACTATGTTGATTACATCACATTCGTAGATCTATTGCGAGCGTTTGCATGCGGAGCATGTGGAACTCTATTGTTCATAATAATTTCCATTTGGCTGAGGATTAAGGAAAAGTTTTTCCTCGGTGTTCCTGTTCGTTGGCAGTACCTTTATGCGACTACTGCACAATCTGATGGAACATTTACTGAGGCACTGTAAGCTTGTATATGGACAGCATCAGGCGAGAAAAGTATGGAGGATGTGACAATGGTTAAATATCCACTTCTTGTGCATATCGATAAAGATAAAAAGGTTGGATATATAATAAAATATTGGGGACAGATGTTGACTTCAACTTTTAATTCCTTAAACCATCCAAAAAGATAAGAAGAAACACAAAAATCTCATGTGATAGTTTTTAACATTGCAAATTGGGCAATCGCCTATTTTTTAGAAATTAGTCCAAAGTACACTACTATTTTTCGACTTTAAAGAAAAGTAAAATTTGTATTTCTTTATTTTTATGTTTTTTTTTTTAACATTATTTTACATATGAGTCATTAAATGTCAAGCGGTACGGTTATTGACCTCGATAGCTCTGATAGTTTTGAGAGTTTGTGTATGTATTATTCTTATAAAAATATTGTATAGGTATTTTTGAAAAAAAAAAATGGAATTTTTTTGCACGAATTATGGCCAATTTAAGAGTGAAAAAACACATGTTTTTCAAAAAGGTGGATTTCATTCAATCGCCTGTAACTCCTGAAATACTTAACCGATTTTAATGTACTGTACATTGTTTTGAAGGCAATTTCAATTACATGACATTTAATCGTATAGCCGCGTTATATTTTTTAAAGTTTTTACAATTATATTTCTTTTATTTTGATTTTCGAAACAATTACATTTGAAACTTTAAAGTGTGAGTTTGGAAGTGGTGAAATGATGGCTTCTACAGGGTTTTCCAACAAGAGCTTTTATTTTGGTATTCATAGTATAGAGGAATTTGTGCCGTTAATAATGAAAAACAACATCAGCCAAATGGCCACCACGACCACGCTTACAGGACCATATCCTTTTCATGAAATTTTCCATAACCAAATCGCAAAGTGGCTTCCCTATGTCCTCGATAGACTCACGAATTCTATCTTTGAGGTCTTGAATCGACGCTGGGCTGTTGGCGTAGACCTTATCTTTCACGTGGCTCCAAAGGAAGAAGTCGCCAGGTGTTTAATCACAAGATCTCGGTGGCCAATTGTGATCACCTCTTAGAGAGATAACACGGTCCGGAAACTTTTCCCGTAAAAGAGCAATGGTTTCGTTGCTTGTGTGGCACGTAGCGTAGAAAATTATCCAGATCAATACCATCCAACTCCGATCCAAAATCATTAATCATCTCTCGATAGCGCAATCCATTCACCGTAACTGTTGATCCAACCTCATTTTCGAAAAAATAAGGTCCAATGACTCCGCCGGACCATAAACCGCACCAAACCAAACACGATGATCAAAGTCCAGGTCGCAATTGTGGTTAGAACTAAATGAAACTTTGCACAAAAAGTTTTATGGGATAAGGACGAATGCTATTTAATTTGCTTAATCGGATATATATATATATATATATATATATATATATATATATATATATATATATATATATATATATATATATATATATATATTTATATATATTATATACACAAATGTCTCCCCCGATTTGATTATTTCTGCTCTAGAAACTACATATTTTAACACATTTTCTTAAAATAAATAAAACAAATTATATTTCAACTGGAAACAGCTCTGATAAAAATGGGCCAGATCGGTTCAGATATATATACAGCAAATTTCGCCACTGAATTGATTATTTCCGCTCTAGAAATAGCATATTTGAACTGATTTGCTTCAAATTTGGCAAACCAGCTCATATTTCAACTACAAACATCCATGGCGAAAGTGGGTCAAATCGGTTCAGATTTATATATAGCTCCCATATAAATGAATCTAATTCTTTCTGCTCTAGAAACCACATATTTAGCAGATTTCCATCAAATTTGGGAAAGAGTCTTATATTTCAGATTTATACCCCTATGGTGTAGGGTATATTGACTAGGTGTAGGGTATCATATAGTCGGCCACGCCCGACTTTAACCGTCCTCACTTGTTAGTAATGGCGTAGTTTCTATTTGTTAAATGTCAAAAAATAAAAGCTTCAAAAGTGACAGCTAACGAAACACCGGGTGATTCAAAATAACAACTCTTGTTGGAAAACCGTGTATTTTTACGATTTTCTTACAAAATCAACCAGAATTTAATTGAAAGATCTTCAGAATGATTATTAACAAAATGTTTAAAAACAATGAAAAATCAATGAAAAAATAGCCGATGGAAAAAATTATTTTTTGCTTTATTTTTTGTAAAATATAAAAATATATATTTATCCATTACCTACTTTTTCTTATATTTAATAAACTACTGAAAAAGTAATCATTCTCAAGAGTTTTTTAGTTATATAAGAATTCGTGACTTTTTCCAAAAATGCGTATACAATAGTTTTATGAGAATAATATATACACAAACTTTCAAAACAATCGCAGCTATTGAGGTCAAAACCGTAGTGCTTGACATGTAATGACTCATATTTGTTCATAATACAAAGACAATTTTTTTTTGTATTGTAGATTTTTACTTTTTTGGCATAGTTTCTGCAAATTAACTCCGATTGGCATAAAGTTTAGCATGATGATAAAGCAAATTTGCTCACTTAGCTGCGTACTTTATTTTCAAAAGTTAATGAAAAAATGTTTAATTCTCGTTTTAGAACTAAAAATCAGACTTTTTGCACTAAATGTTTTCAATCTTCCAAGGGTGTAATTTTGAGCAAACAAAAGTTACCCTGCAAACATTTAGAACCTTTCTAAATATGTATTATTCAAAGGCTTTCGAACGAAAAAAGTTATGTTGGTCCAAAGTCATATTTTTTTTCAAAAAGGATATTATTTTTTAATATTTATTACAAACAAATATCATTTGCCACAAACACAGGTTTGGAGCCATAATGAAGATGCGAAACCTCAATTTCTAATAAAACACGTTCGAGTGCAAAATCTTTCAAATTCTGAGGGAAACAGTTCGAAAAAGTCGAAGAAAAAACTTACGTTTTTTTTTAATTTTCAAAATCTGAAAAATGTGAAAATCTATAATCCAAGTCTATAGTGCAACACGAAAAAATATAACCATAAACGGACGCCAATACGTGATAAAAAACCAAAAAAGACCCATGTCTCCCCAGATTTGCCGAAAGTCATGAAGTTTTTTATAGGCCCCAAAAGTTTTGGGGCCTCTGTGTCATTTTTGTAAATAAAGCGAACATTTTCTCTCATATCTTGCAAATCGTTTGGAATTTTGATATACTCTCTGAGGCATAAAAAATTCATCATCAAGGGCAAAATCGCAAAAAAACTTTAAAAAATATTTTTTAACCTTTTTTCCCCTGTTCAAGTTCACAGGTAGCAAACCGTTCAAAATCCAAGAAAACAATCAACTACAAAAATATACCTAAGATCTCAATAAACAACTTTCTGGAACAAATGAACTTTCTAGGAATGATTCTTAACACCGTTTAGGTAGGAAAAATATATCTTGCTGTGCTCTTTCTGTTTCTGTCTGGTCAGTCCGACTTCAGTGCGTATGAGTGATATTATCCTTAATCAACAACACGAATACGCCACCTACACACACTACAGCTTATAAGATATGTGTGACGGCAAAGATGTGTTGCAACGACTTTTCTGCCAGTGTAAGGTGCGGGAGACACATTTTTGTCTTTTATCACGTAGTGATGTCCGTATATGGTTATATTTGTTCGTGTTGCACTGTGTAATTATACCCTCCACCTCCAGGATGGAGGTTACTAATGTTGTCATTCAGTTGGTAACACCTTCAAATATCGACCTGAGACCCTATAAAATATATATATATATATTCTTGATTGTCATAAAATTCTAAGACGTCCAAATTTTTCCATATAGTCGTAGATCGGTTGGGATTGCAACTGGACAAATTCGGTCCAAAAGGGAACATTTTTTTCCTCACAAGGACTGAAAATAACTATAATAACCCCTAATATTTTTGAATATATAAACAATTTGTTTCAATATGTCCGCTTGTACTTACATGATATTGGGTTTATGGGCGCCAAAGATTTGCGACATCGGTGTCATTTTTGTAAATTGTGATAATTGTCTCAGGCTCACATCTTGCAAAACCGTATAGAATTTTTTTTACTCTCTGAGGCAAATTCAAAGTTCAAGGTCAAAATTACAAAAAACTTTCATATATTCGATTTTTAACCTTTTTCCCCTGTTTAGATCCATAGGTATTATACCGTTCAAAATTCAAAGCATCAAACAGCTACGAAAATTTACCTAAGATGTCAATAAACAACTTTCTAGAACATATGAACTTCCTAGGACTGATTCTTAACAACGTTTAGGTAGGAAAATATATTTTGTTGGGCTCTTTCTGTTATTGGTCAGTCCGACTACAGTGCGTATGAGTGATATTATACTTAACCAACAGCACGTATACGCTACCTATACACACCACAGCCTATAATATTTGTGACATTTGCGATTTTCTCCTTGAAGATGAAGATTTTTGATATTATATGTTGTTCTTTATGACAAGAGCTACATCTTTGCATCACAGAGCAAATCGAAATTCCCAACAGTTTGCAAGATATGAACCTGAGAAAATGATCACTTTTTTGCAAAAATAACGCCGAAGCCTCAAAACTTTGGGACTCATAAAAAAGTCCATGACTTTGGACAAAAGAAAGCACGAAAAATATCAACTGCAGTAAGGTTAGGAGATCTTGTCTCTTCTTCTAGGAGATGTTGTCTCTTCTTCTAGGAGGTGTTGTCTCTTCTCTACTTCAATTTTTTACTCTCTGCAGCAGGCTTACCTTGAGTCCGCATTGCACATAATCACTCTTCCCTAATATACATACCCATTCGATTGAATTCATGTGTATAACTTAGGAATATTTAATTCAGTATGGTTTTTTTTGCTTTCAAAAGTTAATTTAATACTCTAATGAATAAAACCTTTTATCGGCAATTATTTTATAATCTAATTGCTGGTAATTGGATTCATGAAGTAGACTTACTCGTACATGCAGCAAATGTACAGGATAATAAAATATTAAGGAAATTAAGAAGAAGAAGAAGAAGATTTTCTAAATGCCAAACCGCAAGTAGATGATGAGTTGAGAAACGAATTACAGATATTAGGATATTGAACGGATGGTGAATAGTAGATGATGAATTGATGAATTCCCATGGGATGCTAACATTAAATAAAGGACATCGTAGCGTATGTGGAACATCATTAAAACTACAAGAATGATGGACATAAAAGATGGACATAAAGGTATATGCTTTAAGTCCTGTTTACATCACAAAGGACATTTCATTTTCTTGTTGTATTTGGAGAAATGTAAAACACACATATATATGAATGTGTACATATGTCTGTTTAATATGATTGTATAAACTGTTAACCAACTAGTAGAACACCAATAGTATGTAGAAGAAAAATTATGTTCATTACATTCATGCACGGCTAGAGACGGATATATAATTGATCTCTTGACAGCAAATAAAATACCAAAAGGTTCGCTGACTACACTATAACTTATGGATCCTGGATGATTAATGAACTACCTAGACCGAACTAATATTAAGTGGAAAAACTTTGATACTTGTGAAAATAAAGGTGTAGCGCTAATATTCGTCCGAACGGCATCATTGATCGCCAAATTTGTGACATTTGGAGTTCACTAATATCACATATAGATGCGACTTTTGGAACACAGTGTGACTTTTTGCACTTTTATGATGTCACAAAACAAAAGTTTTCCGATCTTAATGATTTTTTAGTTTTAATATACAAGAGTACATCTGTCGCGAAAATGAACTCACGAACAGCGAAACAGCAATGCGAATGACAATGGTTATCGAAAGTGCACTAATACAATTTTTCCACGCAGGTTTGTGTTTTGTAATTTTTTACTGACATTTTCCGTGTTATGGAGATCTTGTGAACATATCTTGTGATTATACCCTTACTCTGCAGTGTAGGAGGGTATATATACTCTCGTACTCTGTAGGTAGTGTAGACCCTAAAACCCTACGTATGTGTGGACTAAATCCGTTTCAGGACTTTTTAAGTTTTTGAGTAATGTCCGTCTATTTGGCTGGCTGTTGTACACGGTACCTCTAGAAAGGAGTTAAGAAATTAATTCAATCTTTGCACATGGTAATATTTTTCCCGAACTTAGTTTAAGTTCGAAGATGGGCGAAATTGCCACGCCCCTTCTGGTACCTCCCACACAAATGATCCACAAAGTGGAAGGAAATAAAACCGATATTACTTCAGTACGGGTAGTCAAAATCAGTTGCAATTTGATATTTGAAAATATTTTTGTAATCACATTAAACAAAAAAATATGTATGCTTTGGCCACGCCCCTTTCTAGTCCTTCCCACACAATTGTTTCTATCCTAGGTAAAAGTAAATGTTTTATAATTTTTTTATATAATTTAATTTTGTGCAGATAAAAGTTGACCTGAAAAAACAAGGAACCTTTCACCCCTTTCCAAATATGTATATATTTCGTTAAAGGCTTTTGAAGGAAAAATGTTGCGTTGGTTCAAAGTCAGACATTTGTTCAAAAGGGATATTTTTTTTTAATATTTATTACAAACAAACCATATTTGGCACAAACATAGTTTTTACGTCATAATAAAGATAGGAAACAACAATTTCGTATAAAAAATTGAGTTGAAAATCTCATAAAATGTGTGAGAAACAGTTTGAACAATTTATTTTTTTTAAACCTATATCTTTTTAACGAGTAATCAGAAAAAACCAGGGGTGTTTTTAGTGGGTAGTAAAAAATGTAAAACAAGTAAGGAAAGGCTAAAGTCGGTCGAAACCGACTATATGATACACTCCACTTTCTATCCAATTACAATTCAATTCTGTAAAAAAGTGAAATAGGGAAGGATTTTTGTATCCTGTAAATATTTTACATCGGAAAGGACATCTGTATGCGGGTATTCACCATGTATGTTTATAGACGAAATATAATATGTATAGTTTGGCAAAAATCGGTTAAACATTTGGGAGCAACATTTATATATATATATATATCGGAACCGATCTTACCCACCTTCACCACAGCTGTTTTCAGTTTAATTATAGGCTACTGTGTAAAATTTGAAGCAAATCGAGTGAAATATGTGGTTTCTAGAGCGGAAAAAGTCAAATCGGGTGCTATATGTGTATGGGGACTATATCTAAATCTCAACCGATCTAACAGATTTTCATCACGGCTGTTTCCAGTTCAATTATAGGCTACTGTGTCAAATTTGAACCAAATTGAGTGAATTATGTGGTTTCTAGTGCGGAAAAAGTCAAATCGGGTGCTATATGTGTATGGGGACTATATCTAAATCTCAACCGATCTAACAGATTTTCATCACGGCTGTTTCCAGTTCAATTATAGGCTACTGTGTGAAATTTGAACCAAATCGAGTGAAATATGTGGTTTCTAGAGCGGAAAAAGTCAAATCGGGTGCGACATTTGTATGGGGGCTATATATAAATCTGAACCGATCTCACCAATATTCACCACAGCTGTTTCCAGTTCAATTATAGGCTACTGTGTCAAATTTGAAGCAAATCGAGTGAAATATGTGGTTTCTAGAGCGGAAAAAGTCAAATCGGGAGCAACATTTGTATGGCGGATATATCTATATCTGAACCGATCTGACCGATATTCACCACAGCTGTTTCCAGTTCAATTATAGGCTACTGTGTAAAATTTGAAGCAATTCAAGTGAAATATGTGGTTTCTAGAGCGGAAAAAGTCAAATCGGGAGCAACATTTAATGGGGGCTATATATAAATCTGAACCGATATGCCTCAAATTAAATAGCGTTCGTCCTTGATCCATAAAACTTACTTATGCCAATTTTTGTTAAGATAGTCATAATACTCTCGTGGAGTGTATAAAAATGGTGGAAATCAAAAATATTTTTTTGAAGTGACCGATTTGTCGTGGAATGCCCCATATATGTATACCTTATAGGGTCTTAGGATGGTATTTCAAGGTGTTACAAACGGAATGACAAACTTTGAATGCCCCCACTCTGTGGTGGAGGGTATAAAAACGTAATGTGAAAGTCGACTATATTGGTCCATATTTCGTATCCTTCCGATTTACACCATTATGGCTGTATTTATACACTCCACGAGAGTATTATGTCGTTGTGCATTTGTTTGTAACACCCAAAAGGAAACGAGATAGACCCATTGTTAATTATACCGATCGTCTTAGAATCACTTTCTGAGTCGATTTAGCAATGTCCGTCTGTCTGTCTGTCTGTCCGTCCGTCCGTCCATCTATTCTTGTAATCACGATACAGGTCGCAATTGTAGACAGAACAAAATGAAACTTTGCACAACGATGTTTTTCGGGATAAGGACGAACGCTATTTAATTTGAAGAAAATCGGTTCAGATTTAGATATAGCCCCCGTACGAATTTCACTCCCGATTTGACTCTTTTCACTCTAGATACCACATATTACAACAGATTTTCTTTAAAATTGGCAAAAATCTTATATTGTAACTAAAAACACCTGTGGTAAAAATGTGTTAGATCGGTTCAGATTTATATATAGCTCCCATACAAATTTCTCTCCCGATTTGACTTTTTCCGCTCTAGAGACCACATAATGTATCATATTGTCTTCAGATTTGGTAAAACATCTTATATTTCCACTAGAAACACCCATGGTGAATATAGGTCAGATCGGTTCAGATTTATATATAGCTCCCATACAAATTTCGCTTCCGATTTGACTTTTTCCGCTCTACAAACCACATAATGTTTCAGATTGTCTTCAGATTTGGTAAAACATCATATATTTCCACTAGAAACACCCATGGTGAATATCGGTCAGATCGGTTCAGATTTATATATAGCTCCCATACAAATTTCGCTCCCGGTTTGACTTTTTCCGCTCTAGAAACCACATATTGTATCAGATTGTCTTCAGATTTCGTAAAACATCTTATATTCCCACTAGAAACTCCCATGGTGAATATCGGACAGATCGGTTCAGATTTATATATAGCTCCCATACAAATTTCGCTCCCGATTTGACTTTTTCCGCTCTAGAAACCACATATTGTATCAGATTGTCTTCAGATTTCGTAAAACATCTTATATTCCCACTAGAAACTCCCATGGTGAATATCGGTCAGATCGGTTCAGATTTATATATAGCTCCCATACAATTTTCGCTCCCGATTTGACTTTTTCCGCTCTGGAAACCACATAATGTATCAGATTGTCTTCAGATTTGGTAAAACATCTTATATTTCCACTAGAAACACCCATGGTGAATATCGGTCAGATCGGTTCAGATTTATATATAGCTCCCATAAATTTGGCACAACATCTTATAATCTTACTAGAAACACCTATGCAGGTAAGATCGGTTCAGATTTAGATATAGCCCCCATATAAATGTCGCTGCCGATTTGACTTTTTCCGCTTTAAATGCCACATATTCTAATCGATTTTCTTTAAATTTGGCACAACATCTTATAATCCAACTAGAAACACGTATGCAAAAATTGGGTAAGATCGGTTCAGATTTAGATATAGCCCCATACAAATGTCGCACCCGATTTGACTTTTGCCGCTTTAAAAGCCACATATTGTGCTCGATTTTTCCTTAAATTTCGCACAACATCTTATAATCTAACTAAACAAAACTATGGTGAAAGTGGGTAAGATCGGTTCAGATTTACATACAAATGTTTCTCCCATAAGTTTAGCCGATTTTTGTCAAACTATACATTTTATATTTCACCTATTTCGTTCCAGGTTTCAATATATCCTCATACAAATGTCCTTTCCGATATAAAATTTTTTGTCAAACACATACATTTACAGGATACAAAAAACCTTCCCGTTTTCACTTTTTCACCGAATTGAATTGTATTCGGATTGAAAGTGGAGTGTATCATAGAGTCGGCCCCGCCCGACTTTAGCCTTTCCTTACTGGTTTTGAAATTGATGATTAACCTCGGAATACCTACCAAAAAAGTGGGCTATATGGGTGCATGTTTTAAAATAGCGCCCAATGTACCTTCAGTTTTTATTATTGAAGCTCTAAAACTCTTATATTGTGTCGGGTTTTGATAAAATTTTCAATATCATGGTTTATTTCACATAGGGACACCTATTATAAAAGTGCAACATGTTTTCTTAGAGCCCTCTACAAATGGACCCTTGTTTCATATAGATCCCACTCATATATCTCCCAATTGTACTATTACCTCTCTTTGACCCCCTCCTAGGAAATTGCATTTTTTCGACTAAAGTTTCAAAAAAATAAAATATCTGGTTTATAAAAAGAGACATTTCTTGCTTACTTTTCTCGGGAAACACTATTTTATTTAATACCCTTTTGTGCGCGAAATATCTCTCCATAGCGTTCCCCATGCAAATTACATTTTGCACATACCTGTTGTCATTGTTTCGCTTTCGTTGCCCCAATGGCTGATACATAAATGTACTTTAGCGTAACAAAATAAATGTTCCTTGAAACCAAAATGACAGTTTTCATTTCTGGCAACAATTGTATTGTGTGTGGCATGTTTGAATGCATCCCGCAGCCAGAGAACATGAGCCGCACAAAACTGAGCGTCCGGGCGGAAAACATGTTAAGGATACTTTCGAGTGGCACAACAATATACATATGTATATATATAGACGTTTATATGGATTTACAAACATATGCAACAATGACACCAGCAAAAATAGTGAAAGACTATCACTACTCACTGCCACACATATCAAATAATGTGGGGAGGGTGTTGGCGTAATAACTGCAAAATTGCAACTGCAACAGCAGGCACTTGAGCCACCGTTGTGGCAAAATATCCTTGACAACAGCTAGCAACACAACTGCTGAAAGTATTAAGAGGACACATCTACAATTTACCCTACACCGGTGTTGTTGCAACACAATGTTATGGTGTTCATTTCATGTAAAATCACTTTTCTTTGTCATATTTATGCCAAATTTTCTTTGGAATCCTTTCATTTTCGAATAACCAATATCCATGTTATGGCTGATCATCTCCCACGAAGATTCCATAATCTTTCAATTTCTCTATTGAATTTTTCAATTTCGATTTGTTCACTTTGTGATTATGATTGTATTTCTATTGACCAACCGACCGACTGACCATTCAGAAATAACAGACATCCATCCTTAAGGCACCAGCTCAACGCTGTATTTGATTTGTATCATTCATTCATTCTTCAATACAATAACCGAATATATCGAATAAGTGCTCAAAGATAACAATGTTGCCACATGATGTAGTACCACGTACTATTATTGTAGAATTCCTCAACAACAATCGCACAGTGGCCTGAATTTGCTTCTTGGTAGGAAATATTTTGATGTTGCTTTATGCAGAAGTGAATTATACCACAAACACCCCTGAATCCTAGAGCAAACAAGGAGGATCTTCTCCCAATCGCTTTATAATTTTTGTACTCACTGAAAAATATCTCCGAATATAAAACTAAAATTCTAATGTGCCTATTGGTGCTTCTCATACAATTGATTCTGACCGCTCTCAGAGCGTCAAGTAGTGTCTGGAGGCACTGTTGTGAATGAAAAATTACCCTAGTCCAACTCCGTTTTTCGATAATATCCTTTAAAGAGTTGGAGATAAGACTAAGTGCCATGATTATTACACCGTGCGTCAATTTTACATTTTTTCATTGGATCTAAACGAGACCATATACACATGAACCTTGAGATCGTATGTAGAAAAGCTGTGTAATTAGTGATTTAATGATATTCTCTCCTTTTTACAGGACTTTTAATTGCAGACGGATATTGAAGTTTAAATAATTGTTTGAAAGTGAAGAACGTTTGCTAAAAATACTTCAAATTTAATGTATATATCTGTATTAGATTAGCATTAACAATTATTTCAGGTATTAGGGTTTCTATAGTCGTTATACTCACTTGCAATATTAACACACCCCTTCTGGTACCTCCCACACAAATAGACATAAACCTTGGTTAAGATAAAACTAATATTTATACACTCCACGAGAGTATTATGTCTTTTTTGCATTTGTTTGCAGCACCCAAAAGGAAACGAGTTAGATCCGTTGTTTATTATACAGATCGGCTTAGAATTACTTTCTGAGTCGATTTATGTGATTTTATGTCTGTCTGTCCATCCTTCTATTCTTGTAATCAAATTACAGGTCGCAATTATAGTCCGATCTTAACAAAAATTTACACAAGTACGTTTTGTGGATCAAGGACGAGCGCTATTCAATTTGAGGCAAATCGATTCAGATTTAGATATAGCCCCAATACAAATGTTGCTCCCAAATGTTTAACCATTATTGGCCAAACTTTACATATTATATTTCACCTATAAACATACATGGTGAAAGCGGGTCTCATCGTTCCAGGTTTCAATATACCCCCATACAAATATCCTTTAACATTTTTGCAAACACATACATTTACAGGATACAAAAATCTTTTCCGATTTCACTTTTTTACCGAATTGAATTTTAATGAGGTAGAAAGTGGAGTGTTTCATATAGTCGGCTCCGTGCGACTTTAGCCTTACATATTTTTATATATGGAGAGTCGAAATCAGTCGCAATTTTTTATATTTGTCACGCCTCTTCTAGTACCTCCCAGCCTATGTAAAATTATATCCTTTATAACACATAAGCCGGTGTCTGAAATCTAATTCTGGCAGAAAAAGTCCGGTTAAGCCGCTCAAAATTTTGATTCTGAGGGTGAGGTTATAAATATATATGTCGGTTTAACCGACTAAAACTTACTTGTTTTATTTTAATTTAATTAATTTAAACAAATTTTATAATGATTTTATCAATTTATTGTTTTACAAATGTACTTCAAATACTTCATTTTGATAAAATAAGTGACAAAATGTTGTAAGTTAATGTCGGAGAGAATTCCTATTGTCAGAACTATATTGTGGAAGATCTTAATCCTCTATTTACTCTTTTTATGGGTCAATTTGAAACTTTTTCCGAGAAATTTAAAAAGTCGTTTCAAAAACGACCTTGCCGGAAAATTGCAGTGGGGGTCACCAAAGACACAAAATTTGTAAATAAAAATAGAAAAAATTTGGCGTGTAACTTATACAAAAAACAAGTAAAAAAGGCGTTAAGTTCGAACTTTATACCCTCCACCATGGATTGCATTCCACAGAAGGAAAATATAATTTTTTTAATATAGCCAAACCAAAACAAATACAAATATTGAAAAAATAATTTTATAAATAAATATAATATTTCAATTATTTCAATTCAAAAATAAATATTCTTATATCTATATTTTCAAAAAGCTTAAATACCATAAATATTGGTAGATAATGGGTGCTACAGTTTGTTGTATTTCCATTCGATTTTAATTCTAAAAGTACAAATTTTGCTAATCCATTGTCAGACGCACATAGTGCAAAATAACCTAACTTCATGATTCAACCAATTTTTGTCGTAAAAGCAAAAGTACGAATTTCGAAAAATCCGTTTATTTTCCGTGTCTACGCAGTCAGAGGAGTGTATACTCCGAATTGCATGACTCTAGCTGTGGTCATTTGGTTGGTACTATTTTCATCCCCTTTTTTATTTTAACCGCAAAAAGTACGAATTTCGAAAAATCTGTTTATTTTAAGTGTATACGCAATCAGAGGAATGTATACACCGAATTTCATTATTCCAGGTGTAGCCGTTTGCTTGACACCATTTTTATCCCTCCGTATCCATTGTATCCCTTGAAAGTACGAATTTCGAAAAAAATACGTTTATATTATGTACCTACTCAATTAGAGGAATGTCGTTTAATATGTACCATTCTTATCCCATTTCACCCCCTACAAATAATAATCACTTTATATGGCATGTTTTTGCTATAAGGGGAATGCGCATACCAAATATCAAGCAAATATAAACAGACATATTCAAAAAACATGCTTAAATACTCTAAAAAATTAGGGATTAGTATGGGTATTTTTAGTCCTTGTCAGGGAAAAATTTTTCGCTTTAGGCCGATTTCGCCCCCGTTTCAATTCCAACCGTTCTACGACTATAAGACGTATTTATGGAAAATGTGAATGTTCTAGCTCCTTTCGTTTAGATGCTAGCGTGCTTTCAACAGACGGGCGGACGGACATGGCTAGATGGTCTTAGAATTTTACGACGATCAAGAATATATATACTTTATGGGGTCTCAGGTCGATATTTCAAGGTGTCACAATCGGAATGACAAAGTTAGTATACCCTCATCCTGGAGGTTGAGGGTATAACAAGTAAGGAAAGGCTAAAGTCGGGCGGGACCGACTATATGATACCCTTCACTTTCTACGCCATTGCAATTAAATTCGATGAGGATTTTGGAAAGTGTCCCATGTCATGGACCGATGATACCCACTTTCACAATGTATGTTTCCAGTTCTATTCTGATCAAAATCTGTTTAAAATAAGCGTTTTCTAGAGCAGAATGGAACCTAAATAAATCTGAACCGATTTGGCCCCTTTTCAATATATATATTTCTAGTCATAATATAAGGTGTTGTGCCAAATTTGAGTGGAGTATATCGAATTGAAATAATAAAATTATATGAAAATAGAAAAAAAAATTATTTCTCGAAAATTTATATATATATATATACCCTAGACCACAGGGTATATTGTCTTTGTGCATTAGTTTGTAACACCCAAAAGGAAACGAGATAGACCAATCGTTTATTATACCGATCGACATAGAATCGCGTTTTGAGTCGATTTAGCGATGTCCGTCCGTCTGTCCATCTATTCTTGTAATCAAAGTCCAGGTCGCAATTGTTGATAGAACTTATTGAAACTGTGCACAACGAAGTTTTATGGGATAAGGACGAACGCTATTTAATTTGAAGCAAATCGATTTAGATTTAGATATAGCTCCCATACAAATTTTGCTTCCGATTTCACTTTTTCCGCTCTAGAAACCACATATTTCAACAGATTTTCTTCAAATTTACCAAAACGTCATATATTTTAACTAGAAACAACTCTGTTAAAAATGGGCCAGATCGGTTCAGATATATATATAGCTCCAATACAAATTTCGGCACTGAGTTGATTATTTCCGCTCTAGAAATAGCATATTTGAACAGATTTGTTTAAAATTTGTCTCATATTTCAATTACAAACATCCATGGCGAAAATGGGTCAAATCGGTTCAGATTTATAAATAGCTCCCATACAAATGTCTCCTCCAATTTGACTCTGTCTGCTCTAAAAACCATATATTTTAAGAGATCTTCTACAAATTTGTCAAAACAAATTACATTTTAACTAAAAACAGCTCTGGTAAAAATGGGTCATATCGGTTCAGATATATATATAGCTCCCATATAAATGAGTCCCCCGATTTAGTTCTTTCCGCTCTAGAAACCACATATTTAACAGATTTTCATCAAATTTGGGAAAGCGTCTTATATTTCAGAAAATCTATGCTAAAAATGTGTTAGATCGGTTCAGATTTATATATAGCTCCCTTTTAAACTTTGTGTTCAAATTTTCCTACAAATACAGATAAAAGTATGAAATTCAAATGTAACGACTTTCTTGTACCCTACACCACAGGGTATATTGACTAGGTGTAGGGTAACATATAGTCGGCCACGGCCGACTTTAACCTTCCTTTCTTGTTTTAATTTCAGTTGCAAACATTTAAATTTGTACATACGACGTCTCGCACTCTGTGCCAAATTTGTTTGTTAATATAACCAAAAATGAGCTTCACATCATTTGCGGTCAAAATTGGCGCCCAACTTTGGCACTAACGAATATTCTTTTTGATAATATAGTTTTCTTTCATTTGGAGTACTGCTGTGTACCTTGTGTACTTTGACGTAATGATTTGACATTAGTGGCTGAATGATATGCACCAGATTTCACAGATGTCGCCAAAATGTAACATGGTCACCATGACCATGTTACAATTTCATATTTGGTTTCGAATTTGCATTTAATGTTTTCATTGAATGTTGAAACACTTCAAAAGTTATTTATATTTTTATATTTTATATTTCGTTTGTTTTATTTCGGCCTGAAATCAATATTTGATTTGAACTGGGATAATGGCATCTACATTTTATAGAATACAAATTTATTTACAAAAGGCATGGTGACATTTGTGATTTACATTTTCCAAATTCCTTTTGATAACTTAACCCATTGTGCGGCGGTAAGAGAAAACATTTTCTCCAATGCGGAACACACACATGCTGATAGTTGTACGTACATAGTACATATATAAATACAACAAATATGGCTACGAGGTTGGTTCGCGAAATATCAAGGCATATTTTGATTTGGAAAAATCAAAGTCAAAAAAGAATAGACAAAGCTGTAAGAAAAAACTTTTTCAAATAAAAAACAATATTCATAGAGGCGAACTTTACAAATAGCCCTCGTTTCTACTTTTCTTCTTGTAAATTCATATTTCATCGCACACATACAACATCGCAGTTGCAACTACTACATTGTACATCCATCTTTACACATGTCTCTGTTCATACAATCGAACACTCATACACATTTTCCCTCCAACTTTATTACAATTTATCTGCTCTCAACCAGAAGAACCCCACAGTTTGCAATGCAATTATCGCCAAAGAATGAAATGGAAAGAAAACCTCAACAAAACCAAAACTTTAAATAGGTGCACAAAAGGAAAAATTTCGAAAAGAATAACCGAGCAAAAGGAAAAAGCTATTTTCGACAAAGACGAAGCAGCAGCAGCAAAAAAGAAAGAAGGAGCTGATTCATGAGCCATAACCAACGGCGTACGATGAAGCTGTCATTCAATGCCATTCAAATGCAATGCAACATTTATTTCGTTGATGTGGTTGCTGCCACCCCCGGAACATGATTGCTTGGTCATATGGACAAAAAAAAGAACGAAGGATGGTATTAAAGATGGCTGGGATATTTTGAATGCTGGGAAACAAGATGCATTGCTTTCATATGCCCCACTCTGTATATCGTGTCCCAAATTTGAGAGATTATATTTTAACTGATACTATCCACCCCTAAAATAATACGCAATTGAATGGCCTTCCCCACGAAACCCCATTAAATAAATGTATTTTTGATTGATTCACGAATTATAATGGAATCGCAAATTTCATTGGATTTTGAGTGTGTGTGTGTGTGGAGCGCCATGCCATTTGCGGAGTACCCTTGAAACAAGTATGTTTTCAGAAGGATCAAGTGCAACATGCGAGCCTGTCAGTAGTGTATGTACCACATATGTAACACTCCACTCCGTATTATATTTCAACATCATGATGCTGGGCCTCTTTTTTGCTGTTGAGTGTCAAGTATTTGCCAGAAAAAAACACTGCAACAAAAAGCGGCCATATACATTCACATGAAGAGAAGGAATGTTTAACTTTTTTTATGTGGAGGAGTTTGCAAAACACAGCAGAGCTTAACATATCATATTATATCATATTTTTTGTCAATATTATGTTTTTTTTTAAACGGGAGTAACTGACATTTTAAATTTTAAGTTAAGAAGGGTCTGTTTTGAAGTGTTTCAAAAACTAAAATCTTTCTCAATTACTTGCCGAGCGAATCGTTGGCTAAATTTCTTTCATATACATATTTATTTTTCATCCAACATTAAATACTTTTAACCTCGCTTCTAATCATAAAATGCTGTGCTGTGCTCTGCAAATGTGTACATTAATTTTCCATTTTGTTATCAAACAAAACCCCATCCATGTGATCCTGTGGATGGACGAAACTGCAGGCAACTTTCTGCTGCATATTAAATCTGGCCAACTTCATTAAAACATAATCCACTAAGTATTACTACGCTGGGCAAAAAAATATATGTACATACTTCTACATAAATAAATGTGTGTACATAGATTTTTATGAGTACATTTGAAATTAAATTATTTATGTATATTAGAGTGGGGTCGTGTTTGAAAAAATGTAACCGACCTGTGAATTATATGGCAACATTTATTGCTACATTTGGTCGATGAAATGAATTTCTTAAAATTCATTTGCATAGAATTTCTTTCTATTTTAAAAGACTCTAATCACTTTAGCACTGTGATGTGTTGTAAGAAAGAATATTTTTTGTGAAAAAAGAATATTCAGGCTAACAGCTCTGCAGAGAACTGCAGCAAATGGAAACGAACTACATTGACAACATAGCGTCTGTGTATGGACTTAACAGCTGATTAAATATTTGAAATTTTTAGAAACTAGTAAGTAAAGGCTAAAGTCAGACAGTCCGACTATATGATACCCTACATCACACCCGTCTAAAAAACTAACAGGTGTTTTAGCCTAATGAAAAAATATTGAGAGCTATGTAAACAAATCGGAAGATTTATGCTTTTAATGTAAGTTGGCCTAACTGAAATATAAAGTGATGTGGATAATAATATATTGAGTGGGGTATACATAAAAATAAGGAACCATGTGTATGGTGACAATACGTCCACTTTAACAGTCGGTGTTCCTATGTGAAATAATCAATGATCTGAAAAATTTCGTCAAGGTCCGGTATAAGGACTAGGATTTTAAAGCGGTAATAATGAAAATAGAAGGAACAGTTGTATAGAACTATTTGAAAACATGGGACCATATTGTACAAATAAACGATAAGTATTCCGAGATTAATTATAACCTGATCTGGAAAATTTGAGCAAGGTTAGATAGAAAATGCAGATTTTATAGCGGTAATAGGATAAATCGGAGGAACAATACTTGCCAAAACATGGACCCATATAGTTAGTTCACTTTCATGGTAGGTATTTCAAGTTGAAATATAACATGATATGCAAAATTTTATGAATACCTGATGTAAGATGTGAATTCTAGAGCTGTAATAGGATAAACTGGGGAATCCATTTGTGTGCGGGTTATACCAAAGCATGACCCCTGTATTTGACTTTTATAGTAGCGATTTCTAGTTCAAATATAACATGATCTAGAGAGGTAATAGTAAGGGGGCTACACCATAAAGTGGTGTTCTGTATATATAACTTACACACTGATATTCGGAATTACCATATTTTGGTAATTGAAAATGTTGTTGTAATCACTTTAAGTGGTTATATTAATATTAACCAGCAAAACATGGCTGGTTTTGCCACGCCCCTACTAATGCATCCCACACAAATCCGGGATATGGACATGGGCGCATCCCTTCTGTTACCTTCCACACAAATTGACGTTAGCCTTGGTTAAAATTAAATCGATATAACTTCAGTACGGGTAGTCAAAATCAGTTGCAGGTTGATATTTCAAAATGCTTTTATAATCACTTTAAACTTAAACAAGTAAGGAAAGGCTAAGGTCGGGCGGGGCCGACTATGTGATACACTCCACTTTCTATCGGAATACAATTCAATTCAGTAAAAAAGTGAAAACGGGAAAAATTTTTGTATGTTTCCTAATCACAGGTTAATATGACCTGGTCCAACCTGTCCAATCGAGAATAATATTTGTATCGGGGTTTTATATCCAAACATGGAATGAAGTGACTAACTTTCTTCAAGTTGAAGTATAACGTGTTATGCTCAATTTTAAGAAATTCTCTGAAAATACGCGGTTTCTGGGGGAACGAAATTTGTATGAGAGCTATATGTAAATCTGAACCGATGTGACCCATTTTCACCATAGGTGTTGCTAGTTTAAATATAAGATGTTTTGCGAATTTAGAGGAAAATCTGTTAAAATATGTGGATTCTGGAGCGGAAAAATTCAAATTGGGAGCGACATTTGCATGGGAGCTATATATATAAATCTGTACCGATCTAATACATTTTTACCACAAGTGTGTCCAGTTGAAATATAAGGTGTTTTGCGAATTTAGAGGAAAACCTGTTAAAATATGGGATTTGTATGGGAGCTACATATAAATCTGAACCGATCTAAGAGGTGTTTCCAGTTGAAATATAAGGTGTTTTGCGAATTTTGAAGATAATCTGTTAAAAAATGTGGATTCTAGAGCGGTAAAATTCAAATTGGGAGCAAAATTTGTATGGGAGCTATATTTAAATCTGAACCGATCTAACACATTTTCTCCACAGGTGTTCCTAGTTGAAATATCAGATGTTTTGCCAATTTTGAAGAAAATCTGTTCAAATATGAGGGATCTAGAATTAAAAGAGTCAAATCGGGTGTGAAATTCTTATGGGGGCCATATCTAAATCTGAACCAATTTTCTTCAAATTAAATAATGTTCGTTCCTATCACGAAAAACTTCGTTGTGCAAAGTTTCATTTAGTTCTGGCAACAATCGTGATTACAAGAGTAGATGGACAGACAGACGGACGGACGGACGGACAGACAGAGGGACATTGCTAAATCGATTCAAGATTCTAAGCCGATCGGTATAATTAACAATGGGTCTATCTTGATTACTTTTGGGTGGTCCAATCAAATGCACAAAGACATAATACTCACGTGGAGTGTTTAAAAAAGTACATTCCAGTCACCGCTTAGACAGTACTTATTGGACTTGAACAATACAATACAAATAATAAACTCGCGATAATATGTAGAACATCTGGTTATCTTTTCTCTTTTTCAGAAGAATTTAAAGTTTCAAGGATATCACAAATTAAGAAAATATTTAAATATTTCTACCCATCAGTTTATGTTAATATGGGAACAGGACAATCTTTGGAAATTGAATTTTTATTTTAATTTTTCAGGACGAAAAATTGTAAACTGCCTTTGATATTTTTCTTTTCATATCCTTGGGAATATCCAATATATTTTCCTCGAAAAATATATTTTGAAATCTTATGCACACTTATGTGTACTCATTTTGCACTTGGTAATATTTACTATCTTTTCAAAAGAACTCCAAAGTTTTATAGGTATATAACAATTCATTTAAAAATTTCTACCCTTCAGTTTATGTTAATATTTATACCAAATGAAAAAATAAAACAATTTCTCTTTCCATTTCTAGAGAATGTTATCTTTCATTTTGTATTATTTTAATTTTTGCGGGTTTTCAAAGTGACAACTAAAAACATGTATTTGTTGGAAACAGTTCTTACAAGATTTTATAAAATAGAAATAGTCAATCTCTTTTGAATGATATATAAATGACTAACCAACTTTTGTATCCCCTTGTTTCTAGTTAGATTATAAGATGCTGTGCCAAATTTAAAGAAAATCGAGCACTATATGTGGCATTTAAAGCGGAAAATGTCAAATCGGGATCGACATTTATGTGGGGGCTATATCTAAATCTGAACCGATCTTACCCAATTTCAGCATAGATGTTTCTAGTTGGATTATAAGATGTTGTGCAAAATTTAAAGAAAATCGGGTACAATATGTGGTTTCTAAAGCGGAAAAAGTGAAATAGGGAGCGACATTTGTATGGGGGCTATATCTAAATCTGAACCGATCTTACCCAATTTTTGCATAGGTCTTTCTAGTTGGATTATAAGATGTTGTGACAAATTTAAAGAAAATCGGATACTATATGTGCTTTATAGGGCGGAAAAGTCAAATCGGGAGCGACATTTGTATGGGGGCTATATCTAAATCTGAACCGATTTCCTCCAGATTCAATACAGATGGTCATTGGCCAGAAAAAATAACTTCTGCCAAGTTTCATGACAATCGGACAACAATTGCGACCTGTAGAGTGCGAACAAGCTTAGATGGACAGCAGACGGACAGACAGACATCGTTAAATCGACTCAGCTGGTGATTCTAAGACGATCGGTATACTTAAAGGTGGGTCTAGCTCGATTATTTCTTGGTGTTACAAACATTTGGGGCGAAACTAACTTATAATACCCTAGTCCACGAAGTGGTGTAGGGTATAATAATTGTGGGAAATATATTTAGTAGAAAATACAGTAGCTTTAAATTGACTAAGTAAAGAAAGAAAAGAAAGAAAGAAAGAAAAGTCAATCTTCCTTGACTGGCGATTAAAAATGTTAAAGTTTCAAATAGTTTAAAAATTAAACTTAATTATATAAAAATTAATTAAAAATAATACGCATTTTAAAATTTAGAAAAATAGTACTCCTCAGCTACTCAGAAAGTATAAAAATATTCAATTCTATTTAAAAAGTATTTTTGAACAATATTTTTCTTTAACTACACATGAACGAAACTGCAAAATCAATCTCTAGCACCCAAACAAATTATATAACTAATTAATTATATATAGTGATAAGTAAAAGTACTAGTTGGACTATTACTTATGATCTTCAAGACAGCGCACAGTGTCACGGTTTCATACAACGAGTGGCCAAAACTAGAAGGAATGATCGTAGAAATCTGCAATTTGGTACATGCTTATATAGCAATTAAATATGATTACGGATGAAATTTCGAAAAAAATTGAGATGGTTAACACACCATATATGAGTCATTCCATGTCAAACCGGCCAATAAAAATTTCATATCGCTCCGATTTTCCTGAAATTTTTAGAAAATATTCTTCTTTAAAAAATATTTTATACATGTCTTAGACAAAAAATCATAAAATTTTGTTTGCAGAGTTATAGACATTGCAATTTCAAAATAAAAATTGAAAATCTTGCTGACGATTGTATATTCAAATCCTTGTATTGCGCAATCCGTTTCACCGATTTTAAAGTTTTATACCTTGTTTGAAAAGCCCTCAGGAGCATATTAACCCCATTTATGTCAATTCCGTTTGCGTTTTACAAACAATTAATTATTTTCAATTTTAGTCTTGATGTTTTAAAGTGATTATATAATGTACTGATGTACATCATCCAAAAACACTAAGATAATTCTAAATGTGTTTTCCATGTGCTCTGAACATATTTAGATTTAAAAATATCCAACATAACTTTATGAACCAAATATAAGAGAAATAATAAAAACATAAAAAATTATTATGAGAAATTTATAAAAAAAGTGGAGTTTATAGAAGAAATTAAGAATTATTTTAGTTCAGTTTCAATTTCACTTCATCAATTTTGTTTTTGAAATGATAATTTTCTTCCAATATTTAGTCTTAAATTTGCTTAAACGATTCTATTGTTGTAACGACATTCAATTATATTATTATTGTAATTAATTCTTATGTTTTTCGTGAATGGCGTTTTTCGGAATATTTGTTGGCTTGCTTCGCGCCTTCTGTGAGAGGAATTTCATTTAGAATTATTGAGCTTCTTATTAAATCTGATTCGTGAATTAATATCATATTTATTGGGTAGCCACTTGGAATAGTCACATTTTTTCTGGTGAATTGTCGATATTGCCAAAAAATCTTCTAGCCGTATTCATTACTTCACCATGTCGACATATAACTCCATTTCGTTTTATATACAGGGTGGCTGATGAATGACAGTACATTAAGAAACCAAAATAACTTTTTGTTTAATTCATGTAAATTACTTTTTCTTTGTTCATTTGACAACCGATACATTTTTATTAAACCTTTTTAACGGGTTTAAAAATAAAAGAATTTAAATGACATGACGATAGCCGGTGACGTATGTGCAAAATTCATTATTCATTACATCCTGCAGAGTTGCAGTAAGAATTGTCTCAATTGTTGTTCGAATGCATTGCATTAAATCATCCATTTTTTTGATTTGGTTTGTAAACTTCCAGATGAAATAACCCCACAAGAAAAAGATAGGTGCAGTGAGGTCACGAGACTTTGGGGGCCAACGAAATGTCGAGTGTCTAGAAATCACCTTCTTGGGGAACTTTCGCAGCAATTCTCTCTCATAGCAGGACCTGGCTATGTGACAAAGTCGCATCATCCTGTTGATGCAGTTCTGCAAAGAATAAGTCCTTTAACAACAGCATTAAGTAGCATGGTAGCAGTATTCATCAGCCACCCTGTAGATGTCATTTTTTACTTGTTGCATTACATTGTTGTAAGCCTGGTGTAGCTTCAATCTAATATACCGTAGTTTTTATACACATTTTTGTCATGGTCTTGTGCACTAAAAAATGTATACACACTTCATTAGCAGCTGAAGTTTAAAATTTTTGATTTGAAATACGTGCAACTTTATTCAAAATAAAAATTGGAGATATAAAACAATATACATATATATTTTTACAAGCTACGAAAGTCGGAAATTATATTAAAATATTACTTTCAATGATGCCTTAGATGTTTACAAAGTACTTGCTTATACGATAAAATATGTAGTTAAACAAATACTTTTTCTTCATTAAAATGAGTCGTACGAACTATGCTAAGAAGGTTTTTATTATATGTTCAGTACTTCATTATAACTGAGTCATTTTAAAATTGACTATTTTGTTATAGAATTATTGATTTTAAAATACGTAACTAAAAGTCGAACTTTGAGCTATCATAGCTCCCACAAAAATAACTCTTTTGAAGTTTTCTTGTCCAGACTGTTTTTTACTAAATTGTAATTTTTTCTCGATTTTGGCCGCAGCCGTAACAATGTGCAGCGCTGCCTATATTTAGAAATAAAAACACATCACTGGTGTTGATGGTAAAGTCATCATTGCCATTCTTGGGTTTCTTTAGTTGTCAACTCACCTTGTACTGAAACAGATGGCAGTCCCTGCCCAAATAAACAAAATATTAAAAATTCAATTTTTGTTTTTATAGACTTTATTATAGATTGATTTTTTATAGATTTATAGATTTTTATAGACCAACAGAGCCACCAAACTGGTAGGATTCTGTTCAAACTGTGTCAAAAAAATAAATTCGAAGCAAATCAGTTTTCGGTTGTTTCCATGAATCAGAGCAGTGTTGGGCGGTTTTATCTAGGGAATAAATATATTGTAAACCACCATTCAACAATCTAATCTTTCATTCCGTCCTGCAAATTTTTTTTGTCAACAAAAATTGTTGGCAACTGTTTCTGAACTGAATATGAAACTAGCAACGTTTGTTGTTATCAGCCTTACCCCAATTCAATTAGTTTTTTCTAAAAAAAGGATACAATTATTAGCGAATCACTTTTTTTGCTTCATTGCCAGTAATACTAAAGATTTCATATAAAACGTTCTTGTTGAGAATTACTAACTCAAATCGAAAATTGTATATTTCTCAAAGTGGTGGAAATTTGGATTTTTTTTTCTAAAATGGGTGCCATTTCTTTATTTACCGCACGGATGTATACTTTCTGAGTAAGAGAAAGTATACTAAATACGAATTAGTTGAACAACTATTCAAATAGAACCTAACAACCTTGCACCAATTTCTCCATGATAAATTACAGTAATAATGTTTACACTCGTCGATGTTCAATTTTTACTATTTTTTTGCACGTGACCCACCCTAATAAATATAAACATATAGCACACACAGAGATTACTAGCATTATGCCGACAAGTATTCTGGAAAATATTGTATTCATGCAGTCAGTCATTGCTGTTTGTTGCAACATCTCTGTGCCGATGCTAAGTATACTCAGATACACATCCAAACATACTGGCATCAGGGAGACTGAAGTCCGTCGTTATCCATTTTAGCCTTAATGCTGAAATATATTTTTTTTGCGTATCTCGTTGTACCATGAATACCATGGCTCTTTGACTGCTCCTTGCCAGTGGAAGTAGTTTCTTTTCAAGCTCTAAACTCAATTATAACTGTTTAAAAAATGACTATGAAAACCAACTCAGTTCGTTTTTCTCTCTATTTTTTGCTATTAAACCAAAGCCACAATTTCAGCTCTTTAGAATATAATTTTTCATTCAATTTCCCTAGAAGAAGTAGAGGGGCGAGTGAGCAGGGGACGGGTTGTGCCGACTGGAGCTGAGGAATGTTGAATTGATGGGTTTTGTGTTTTATTTGTGCACAGTTAGCCAAATTTTGCACTTTTTTTCCCATTTAGGGAAAAACTTTTTGGCTTGATTCGCCTGTGAAAAAATGCCTAAGCAAAACGCTTAATGGTGTTGGTTTAATAAGCTACTTTTAATATTATTTTTGATTTACTGAAAGATGGCAATTAACCTGAAAATTTTCTGTGGTCTCTGTGTGCGGTAACAATTTCAAGGTGATAAAAGCCGTGGGCTAGTTGCAATTGAGGTAAAATAGCCAGCAAAGCAGAGATGTAATGTAATGTAATTGATGGTTGATTCATGATTTTCAAAAATAAAATATTTTAGAAATTATTTTTAAGGACTTTAAAGGATGTTCGAATTTCAGTAAGAAAATTTGAAGAATTTGTAAAATAACATCCGGTGACATCAAATTCTTAGTAACAAGTAATTATGTTCCAAATGGTTAATCCAACTTATTTCTATATGCCCTCAACCTCAGAGTCATATAGTTTTATTCATAAAAATTTTACAAAATCAATTTAGCACACAAGTGCCACAAAATTTCATTGATTTTAAAAAAACTTTTTATCGTTTAGAAAACATTGTGAATTAGGAGGATAAAAACGTGATTCCGAAAGACATTTCTTGAACTTGACGTCTGAGTCAAAAGTAATCAAAGTAGAAAATGTAGCTGTCGTCATTCTAAGAACGTTACGATCGGCCTATAAATGCAGACACAGCAAACAAAAACAAAGGGCGTGGCAAAAATTATATTTTATCCGTCTTCAAATTATCTTAAATTCAAGGTTGACTGGTGCAACTTTATTTTTTGTATGGGGTGCGACCCATAGTCTTCATCAATGGTTGACGGAAAGGAGAGTTAACAGAGAGCTATATAAAAAATGGACGGATGTTATAGATAAAATTAAATTTGTTTTCTTTAAAACACCTTGACGTATTATTAATAATAATTCAGAGATCTTATTATTTCTTTCGGCATAAATGCTAAACAAACGAAACTAGGCACTAGGCCACATTTGACTTTGTACTTGAGTTAGATTGTTTTTTACATGTTTATTAAATTTAAGCTATGAACCATATTTATACCCACCACCATAGGATAGTGGTGGTGTCATTCCGTTTGTAACACCTTGAAATATCGATCTGAGATCCTATCTATATATATAAAAATGAATCTGTGTTTGTATGTTTGTTTGTTCTTTATAGCAGCCTAAACTACTGATCCGATCTTCTTGAAATGTTCACAGTATTTTCATGCTGAAGCGGTGGTGAAAATAGGCTATATACATTTTTGATATTTTAAGTGGGCGTGGCACCTCCCACACAATTTGGGGATTTATTCGTTTTTCATAAATTAGCATATTCAGAATACTGTTGCAGCTAGAGTCTTGAATTTTTGTGAAGGTTCACTAATTATTAGTCTGCACAGTTGTGCCAAAAATGGGCAGTATTGGAAAAGTGGGCGTGGCACCTCCCATAAGTTAAAACCTATTACTGAATATTGTGCATCTAACATCAATTTACGTAGTTGTGCCAAAAATGGGCGGTATTGGAAATGAAACCTATTGTCGAATACTGTCAGTTCTATAACACTTAGAGTGCTAAAAAATTGTATTAGTAAATGCAGTGTAAATAGTTGTGCAAAGATGGACGAAAAGTGGCCGGGTTCTTCCCATTCGAAAAAAGAGTATATTGGACACCGATACTCCTATATTGTTGTGTGAGTTAATTTATTTGTACAATACAATATACAAATGGGCGAAATTTGAAAGATGGCGAATTTTTTATTTGAATTTTGTAAAATTACACGTTTTCTTTGTTTTTTTAAGCACAACAGTAAAGAAAGATTACAAAAAATAAATGTTCATTCGTCAAATGCCGACATACGTAAAGAAAACAGATATTATATTATTTTTTTAGTTTTTGTGTTGTCTGATTAGAGAACAATTTGATTGACTTTCTATGTGTTTTGAATATTGTACATTCAAATTCTAGTTTAGGAAGTTTTTTTGTTTTGGTAATGAATAGAAGGAGAATCACACTCAACCTAAAATCAATTTGATTTTTGACAATTCTTCCTGTTTTCGCCATAAACTAAAGTTCTGATCTTCGATATTCTCCATGGAACATATCCATTTTTTTAGTATCTCAGGGAAGTACCTTTATTATAAGTGGTACATATATTACCGATCACAAGAAAAAACAATATGAAACCTGATTTTAATTTCCGTCTGTTTTTCTGCCTGGCGAATTATTTAAAAACATGTAAGGGAAGGCTAAAGCCGGCGGGCCGAGTATATGATACCCTATACCACTTCCTGCGTCTATACAAGGTTAACATAACGATAATTTTCGTCAAGATTTGCTATGTAAACAAATTGAAAGGAACGTATGCCCCACTTTTACAGGAACACTTCCTAACTAAAATATAACGTGAAGTGGAAAATATGTTTAAAATAGTATCGGGGTCCTATTCCTCTTTAACAGTAGTATTGTCCACAGTATGGTCCACTTTAACAGTAGGTGTTCCATGAGAAATAATCCTTTATCTGGATAATTTGATCAAGAACCGATGTAATGTGAGGCTTTTAAGCGTAATAATGACAATTGGAGAGACAATTTATTGGAGGCTATTAGAAAACATGAGCCCATATATACGAAATTTACGATAAGTATTCCAAGATTAAATGTAACATGATCTGGAAATTTTGATCAGTATCCGATGACAAAGGCAGATTTTACAGCTTTAATAGGATAAATCGGACTATAACATCGGACTATAAATCGGACTATGTTGACTATAACAAAAATTGGGGCTGTACCAAAACATGGACCCATATTGTTCACTTTCATGGTAAGTATTACTAGTTGAAATATAAAATGATCTGCAAAATTTTACCAAGATCCGATGAAAGATGTAGGTTTCAGAGCGATACTAATGTAAACTGGGTGGCCATTTGTATGGGGCCAATACCAAAACATGGAACCATATAGTTGACTTTCATAGTAGATGCTTCTTGTTGAAATAAAATATGAGGTGGGAAATTTCATCAAGATCCGATGCAAAATGTGCATTTGTATGGGGGCTATATTAAAACATGGTACATGGGTCCCCTTTGATGTTAGATGTTTCTAGTTTAAATAGAGGGTGATTTTTTAGCTATTATCTTCTTGGCAACACTGGTGTAAACAGCTGACGCACGTTTCGTGTTTTGTTTCACTGTCAAACATCTTTTATAATTTTAACATCTTTTTATAATTTAACCATGAATCGTCTTACAAACGAACAACGCTTGCAAATTGTTGAATTTTATTATCAAAATGCGTGCTCTGTTAAGAAAGTTCATCGCGCGCTTCCATTTTATGGTCAGTTTAATCGACCCACTGAAACGGCTATTCGGGCTATTGTGACTAAATTTCGCAACAAATTTACATTGTTGGACATTAAACCACCAACACACTTACGTAGAGTGCGAACTGAAGAAAATATCGCAGCTGTATCGGTGTTAATGATGACCATCAATTATCGATTCGTCGCCGTTCGCAGCAATTGGGCCTCTGTTACTCAAAAACGTGGAAATGCCAAAATTGGACTAAGCGGATGGACCATTTGAGGCGCAGTCAAGGTCAAAATTTGCATGAAATAATCTTCAAACATTAATTTTCATGCATTTCTCTGAATTTTATGAGTTTTTTTTTTTGAAAAACTTTCCTATAGCTTTTAAAAAATTACCCTTTATAACATGGTACTGAAAATTTTGTGAAGGTCCCTTGTAAAATGTGTATTTTAAAGCAGAGATAGAGTAAATTATAGGAATATTTGTATGGAAGCTATATTTAAATCTGAATCGATTTCCTCCAAAATCAATAGCTATCGTCTTTGGCCAAAAAAAAAAATATTCTGCCAAATTTCATGGCAACCGGACAACAAGTGCGACCTGTAGAGTGCAAGCAAGCAGACGGACAGGCAGGCATCATTAACTCGACTCAGCTGATGATTTTAAGCTGGTCGGTATTCGGCTGTAGGTAGGGTTTGGGGTTTCCCGGACTTTTTTCATTTCCCGGGCAAACGGGAATGAAAAGTTTCATTCCCTGGAATTCCCGGGAAAACATAATTTATTTTAGGTACGCCCAATATGTTTTAAAATATCAACATTGGTGTGCTTTTTAACCCATTAAAGTACACCGTACACGTCCGTGTACACTGTCTAAAGGTTTTCGTACATTTTTGATAATTTTCATTATGAATGCAATTCTTAATAAAACTATATGGCACAAGGAATCGGGAAGAACAGAAGAAAATAATAATAATCTAAAAATGTATTTTATTGTAGTATTTATTACGAAAACAATTGAAAAGAAAATTAATAAATGAAAATAACATTAGGGTTTAGAATTTGGGGTTAAAATGCTGACATATTACAAATTAAAAACGAAATTTTTTGTTAAAATATTTAAGAAATTATTTTCCATTTGAAAATATTTTACTTAGAAAGGATTGGAGAATTCATAATATTGGACACTAGCAGGAATTTGGAAACCTCTTATTAGATAACTCTCATACAGAGTCAAAGGAATGTACTTGTCGTTTCAATTGGGTAGAAAAGAAAAAAAATACAACCGCAGAGCCTTTTATAACCTCGATCTCATGTTTCTAGATGCAGCTGGCCACTTCATAACTTTTTGCACCTCTTTCCCAAAAAGTACACACTTTGAAAAAACATTAGAGGTAACATGTGTTTTTGCTTCCCCTAAAACATGTACTTTATTTGCTACCATGTTTATCCCTTGTCGTCCCGCATCCTCCTTATAAGTACAAATTTTGTAATATCCATTTATGATCCCCGTTTACGTAATTAATGGGTTGTACACAATTTTTATCCCTTTTTGTCCCGAGCGCACTTAAAGGGAAATTCGACAAATCCAATTTGACTGCGCTTCTACATGGTCAGAGGAATTAACGTATCAAATTTACGTTGGCACCATTTTTATCCCTTTTTGTCCCGATCACCCCTTATAATTACAAATTTCGAAAAATCCATCTATATTGCTAAGTTGTCAGAGAAATATAGATACCGACTTTCACGAATATAGCTGCAATACTTAAATTGGTACTAATTTTATCCCTTTTTGTGTCATTCCTTCTTTTTCGAAAAATCCATATTTGTTTTATTTCATAAATTTTTTGGGAAAACAAGAAATTTAATGTCAGAAGCACAACATTTGTTTCTTAGAATATACTACTACTATATCGAACTTTTATAAAAAAATTGATAACATTGGTACCTCTAACGGAACCACTACTTTCAGAGGATGCACTGACTTGGGCCACTTTCATTCTATTAAAAAAAAAAAAACAAATTTTTATTTAATTCGAAAATATTTATTTTAATTCGAAAAAGTAATATTTCCTTACCAAACGTAAAATAAAGATGAAAATATTTTATTTCAGTAACAATTAAAAAATAAATAAATTATAATATTCTAGAAACTTTGTATTGAAGTTATAAACTTTTCAAATAATTAAATTTTATATGAAATTCAAATTATCTGAGTCATTTAAAGTTTACATTACAAATAAAAAATATGTGTTTATATTATATGTGTTTATTATATATATTATATCACACACACATTTTGGTATCTTATAGTCGGCTTCGCCCGACTTTGGCTATTCTTTTATTAATTTATTAAAATTTTTATTTTAATCCCCCTTGTAATGTCAATCAAATAAATTATAATCGCCCCATATCGCCCTATGGTGGAATGTAATGCTTTGTTAATGTTGACTTGCTCTTTGTTCATTTGACATGGAATACTTTTGCATTTACATTTACATTTAATTATTAATCTGATTAAATATTTACTTAAGTCCATTGAGAACCCGCTTTCAACTGAAGATGTGTAATGCGTGTAAGCGGAGTCATTTTATTTGCTATGCTTTTATTCATTTCAATTATTCCTGACCCCCACCCAATGTAGCAGTGATAACCATTCACCCAACCCCCCTCCCCCCTCGCACAGAAAACACAAGTAATCGCAATGAATTCTATTCTGACATTATCAAATAATTGAAAAGAAGAAGATATTACTTTGTAAAATGATGTATTGTATTGTTCTATGGCAAATATTTAACAAAAGTTATGCAAATACTCAAAGTACAATAAAAGCCAGCAGCAACAATAAGAAAAAAGCAAAAGCAACAACAAAAACACCAACAGCAACGAAACGATTTTCATTATGCCAAAGTACCAAAAACAATCACTGCAGGAAGGATTACACATACACACGCATATACATGCATGAATACATGCACAAAGCTACACGCTCACACAGGAATATTAGAGTGGGCGGCGTTGCTGGCGAAATCAAGTCAGGCTGTGGCCGGAGGAATGGCACATCTATTTTGGAGAAATCGTTAAATGCTTGCGACATATACTTATATAGTGAAGCTTGACATCTCTACATGTTGTGATAGCTCTTAGTTTCAATTTGAATGTTGGAAATATTAAAATTTTTTATACTCAGGAATGAGCGCGCCAAAAAAATAAAGTACTTCCGCAGGAAGCACATTTTAGCCGCATCTACAAATTGATAATATGTTAATATCGAATTTTTCGTAAGGGGTCACAGAGGTAAGGCGTCCGCTTAGCACCCACAAGGTCTCGGGTTCAAATTTTGGTTCGGGAAAAATATTTTTTTATTTATTTACTTATTTTTAGTTATTTACTTGATATTGGGTATGCGCGTTGCCGTTGTAGCAAAAACGTGCACCATAAAGTGATCCTTATTCGTAGGGGGTGAAATGTGGAAAAATGCATAAAAATAGTACCTATCAAACGACAAAAGGTAGAAATTGGGTGTGTACATTCCTCTAATTGAGTACATACGTCCTATGAATTTATCAGAGAAATTTTCAAATATTTTACTTTTATGGCGAAACGGGGAGAAAGGTGATAAAATTGGTACCAATTTAAAAGCAGCAGCTACAATAATGAAAATCGGTTCATATTTCGCGCTGGGTGCGATTCGAAAAATAATGTGATCTTTCGATACTAGTACTTTTTGGCTGCATGCGTCTGCACTGCACAACATAAAGGAATGTCTTTTGGAAATTTGTACTTTTAGGGAAAACGGAAAAAAGGGGCTAACAATGGTACGGCTAAAACGGTTGTAGCTAGAATCATGAAATTCCATTTATAAATTTCTCTGAATTTTTTTTAATGAAAAAAGAGATAAAATTGGTAGCAAGCAATCGGCTGTAGCTAGAACAGTAAAATTAGGTATATACATTCGATTGTGAACCCAAAAGATAATGGAATTTCGATATTCGTACTTTCTGAAGAATAACTTTGATATATAGTCAATGGCTATCAAGAAAGAAAAACAAGTAAGGAAAGGCTAAAGTCGGGCGGGGCCGAATACAATTTAATTCGGTGAAAAAGTGAAAACGGGAAGGATTTTTGTATCCTGTAAATGTATGTGTTTGACAAAAAATGTTAAATCGGAAAGGACATTTGTATGGGGGTATATTGAAATCTGGAACGAAATAGGTGAAATATAATATGTATAGTTTGGCCAACATCGGTTAAACATTTGGGAGCAACATCTGTATTTGGGCTATATCGAAATATGAACCGATCTTACCCACTTTCACCATAGGTTTTTTACTTGGATTATAAGATGTTGTGCCAAATTTATAGATAATCGAGTACAATATGTGTTTTCTAGAGCGGAAAATATCAAACCGGGAGCGACATTTGTATGGGGGCTATATCTAAATCTGAACCGATTTGCCTCAAATTAAATAGCGTCCTTGATCCACAAAACTTATTTGTGCCAATTTTTGTTAAGAACGAACTAGAATTGCGACCTGTAATTTGATTACAACAATAGATGGACAGACGGACATTGCTAAATCGACTCAGAAAGTGATTCTAAGTCGATAGGTATGCTTAACAATGGGTCTATATCGCTTCCTTTTGGGTGTTACAAACAAATGTACAAAGACATAATACTCTCGTGGAGTGTATAAACACGTGGTCTATAAATTAATTAATTTATTTTATTTCAAAATTATATATAAAGAGTTCCACTGCCGAACTAAACGCCCATTTTTACTTTTACTCCATTATTATTATTATGCATTTTTTGTTTGTAACACCCAAAAGGAAGCGGGATAGATTGTTAATTATATCGATCGACTTAGAATCGCTTTTCGAATCGATTTAGCAATGTCCGTCTGTCTATTCATCTATTCTTGTAATCAAAGTACAGGTCGCAATTGTAGCCAGAACCAAATGAAACAACGTAGTTTTTTGTGATAAGGACGAATGCTATTTAATTTGAAGAAAATCTGTTCAGATTTAGATATAGCTGACTTTTTCCGCTCTAGAAACCACATATTTTATAAGATTGTCTTCAAAACTGGCAAAACATCTTATATTTAAACTAGGAACACCTGTGAAAATGGGCCAGATCGGTTCTGATTTATATATAGCTCCCATTCAAATTCACCCCCCCCCCCCCCCCCGATTTGGCTTTTCTGCTCTAGAAAGAACATATTTTAACAGATCTTCTTCAAATCAAGCAAAATATCTTATATTTAAACTAGAAACACCCATGATGAAAATATGCCAGATCGGTTCAGATTTATATATAGCTCCCATACAAATTTCGCTCCCCGTTTGACTTTTTCCGCCCAGAAACCACGTATTTTCACCGAATTTCTTCAAATTGAGCATTAACCCGTTATACTTGAACTGGAAGAACCTATTGTGTAAGTGGGTCACTTCATTCCGTGTTTGGATATAAATATTCTTCTCGATTTGCCAAATTGCGTCAGGTTATATAAGCCTTCAAGTTCAAGTTTATTAATCCAAATCATAGTTTTATCTAATACTTAATAATTAACAATAATGAGATTTTATCAAAAAGATATTTCAGCAAGTGAGTTCTCGGTAATAATACATAAATGAGGTTAATTTCATTTTAATCTAATTATAGGAAAAAGGATATAAAAACCTATACGTGATTTATTGGGGTTTACAAATATATAGAGAAAGGTATTGTTTAAAATATGGTTATTAATCTATATTAATACAATATTTTCTTTTTGAATAAATTCTTGTTTTGTTATTAAATTCTAATAATGCAAATCTAGACTCTCGCGTATATTACAATAATGCGAGTTTGCAACTTTTCGGAAATTATTGGCATTTAGTTTCTTGATAAAGTCTAAAAAGAGCAGGTATCCAGTTTCATCATGCAGTTGTGAAGTGGGAAATCGCCAGGGTTTCTTATGTAACATTTTAAGACATTTATTTTGAAACACTTGTAGTGTTTTCAAATGAGTTTTAGCAGCGCTATGCCAAAGAGGAGATGAGTAGGATAAAATGGGTCTAATAACAAATTTATATATAAGATTTTTGCTGAGGGTTGATCTCCGATTCAAAAACGGCCATAATGCCCTGAATGCCTTTATAGCCTTTTGACCAATTGATGCAATGTGGTTACGAAATATAAGCTTCTTGTCCAGGTTTACGCCTAGATAAGTTACATCATTTACAACTGCTACATTATTTCCGTGGAAATTAAGTTGTCGTTTTGGATTTCTCTTAGGTGACTTATGAAAGGGGAAAATAATAGCCTGCGTCTTGTTATTGTTTATTTTAATTTTCCACTTTTTGTAATATTTGAAGCAGCTGTTGAGGCTGATCTCCATTTTCTTCAGAAGGGCTGATGTCAACTTGCTGGACGAGATAAGGGCAGTATCGTCTGCATAATAGGCGGTGTCATCGAGTATAATGTTGGAGATAAGATGGATCCTTGAGGGAGTCCTGCGTGAATAGTTTTGAAAGAATACAAGATTTTATTTATGCTGACTGCATACTCTCTATTTTCAAGATATTGCGATATAAATTTGCATTAATATTTAGGCATATTAGCCGATACCATTTTATATAGAAGCCCATTGTGCCACACAGTATCGAAGGCTTTTTCAATATCTAATAATATTAGGCCCGTGGATTTTCTCCGCATTTGCGAATATAACTATTAAATAAAGGAACCAGCAGTTGAATCGCCTTTTCCGGGAGCTTTTTTACAATAATATTTGGAATGTCATCAAGACCTGGAGCCTTCGTAGTTTTCAGCCGAGAAAGTATAAATGAGATTTCTTGGGTAGTAATTAGGACTACTCTATTGGTGAAGGGATCTCCGGATCTTAGAGATGAAACGGTGATATTTACTTCGCGATCTATCGAGTGCGTATAATTTGTTGTAAGCTCGTGCGATCTATTAAATACATCTGCTAGTAATTCAGCTTTTTCTGCATCAATAGTTAATTTGGTATTACCAACCTTAAGATGAGGAATAGATCTTCTCCCTTTACATCGTAACGAGCGACTAATTTTTCAAAAACGTTTGTCTCCGGGTCTCATTTTCTCAAGGAGCTTTGACCATTTATTGTTTCTGTTGATTTTAATTTTCTTGTCTATGTATTTACTTAGAAACTTGATGTACTGATTGTAGAGGTTATAATAAAAACTATTTTGGGAACGAAGTTTTTTTCTCTTGAACATTTTTCTATTTTTCGTTTTTTCATAGTGACAACTAAAAGCATTTTCGTATTTGGTGTCGGTAGTAGCTACAGTCAATACCTTTCGAATGATTCCTATATGATGAACATCGGAAGGAAATTGACGCCGCAGCGCTCATTTTTGTAAAAAGAGTTTGAACATTTTTGGTATTGATACTTTCTATTTCTTTTTCTTAACACATTTTACAATATTTTCCCAAGAAATATGAGTTTTAGCTGTCACTTCAAAAAAAAAAACAATCTAAACGGCCAATAATACGAACAATGAGTTATTCTAAGACAATAATAATTTTGTTTAAAGTGCTTCCAAGGGTCAGTTAAATCAGAAAAAAAATTGGACAAAAATACAACATAAAAAAATACAGGGAAAGCAAAATTTTTAGAGGTGTTTTTAGGAGCGTTTATCTCACAGATGGCTTGACCCAGTGAAGAAATATTTTGCAGATCATCATTGAACAATCCAATCTTATATCCAATTATATGCGTGACCCATCCTTATGTACATACACGCTGACAAAAGTGAAAACAAAAATTGGTAAAGAACAAAGAACCGAAGAAAAATGAAAATGATGAATGCTGTCATAAAAAATTCATTTGCGTGAATGCTGTTGATGATAATGACGATATTAATGGTGCTGATGCTGCTCTGAAAGGATTATAGAACACTTCGAACGACAACAGCATCGGCTTTCGGATATGTGTACAGTGTACACATGTGGCAGTACACACGGAATGTGGACGGCATATTAACGAATACCACATTTGATGACAACCACCGTAGGGTCCTATGCACCCGAGAAGAGTAAAATAAACTTAAATATATATATCAAGGCAGAAGGATATAAAATGTTTTCCTAATTAGACCATGCTTCGGACTTGATTCTAGTTAAAATTGTCCTTAAACTAAGTATAAATTCAATTCCAATTGTTCTGCAAATTTTCTCAAACTATTTTCATTTCTAATATCACAGTACAACAGCTCTACCTAATATTTTATACAAATGAGTGATGTAAAAAGGTATTCGGTTTGATATGGAATGACCGATAGGTAAGAATATAAAATATGACACCTACACACTAATTGTTATGAGTGTTTTAATATGTATTGTTTTTGAAAAATTGTTTTACAAAAATCGATTGACCTAAAACACAGCTTAAAAGTACTTTAGTTCATGATGTTTTTCACTTTAACCTAAATTTCATTTGCAAAAGGTATACCGAAATATGTATATATAGATTTTGTAATTAGTATTTCATTTGGATTTCAATGAAAAAATTTCACAAAAAAATATTCAACAAAATATGCTTAATTCTGTTTTCATTTTACAAACATTCACCTGACAATAAGTATATTATTATCCTGTACAAAACATTGCCTTAATTGGTATAATTAAATTAAAATTTTAATGCTCTTCTGTGAATGCAAAAACAATATTGTTGAATTATTTATTGGACGAATATGCGGCAAACTCAAACAAAAATATCGGGCATAGATAATACTGAATATCTATGTCAATCTATATTAAAACAGTATAATGCGTTATGCTCATTTTGAAGAAATTCCATGAATCGTCTCACAAGCGAACAACGCTTGCAAATTATTGAATTTTATTATCAAAATGCGTGCTCTGTTAAGAAAGTTCATCGCGCGCTTCCATTTTATGGTCAATTTAATCGATCCACTGAAGCGACTATTGTGACTAAATTTCGCACCAAATTTACATTGTTGGACATTAAACCACCAACACGCTTACGTAGAGTGCGAACTGAAGAAAATATCGCAGCTGTATCGGCCAGTGTTAATGATGACCATCAATTACCGATTCGTCGCCGTTCGCAGCAATTGGGCCTCTGTTACTCAACAACGTGGAAAATTTTGCGGAAGGATTTAGGTGTGATGCCTTTCAAAATACAGCTGGTGCAAGAATTGAAGCCAAACGACCTACCGCAACGTACAATTTTTGGTGAATGGGCTTTTGGAAAGTTGGCAGAAGATCCAAATTTTTACCGAAAAATTGTGTTCAGCGGCGAAGCTCATTTTTGGCTCAATGGGTACGTAAATAGGAAGAATTGTCGATTTTGGAGTGAATATCAGCCACAAGCATTGCAAGAGCTTCCAATGCATCCAGAAAAAGTCACAGTTTTGTGCGGTTTATGGGCTGGTGGCATCATTGGACCGTACTTCTTCAAAGATGATGCGAATCGTAACGTAACTGTGAATGGTGAGCGCTACCGTGCGATGATATCCAACTTTCTTTTGCCCAAAATGCAAGAGCTTGACTTGTGGTTTCAACAAGACGGTGTCACATGCCACACAGCACGCGCAACAGTGGACTTATTGAGAGGCGAGTTCGGTAAACATTTTATTTCACGTTCGGGACCGGCCGCCTAGATCGTGCGATTTAACCCTCTTAGGCTATTTTTTGTGGGGCTATGTTTAAGCTCATGTCTATACTGATAAGCCCGCTTCAATTGACGCATTGGAAGACAACATTGAAGCATTTATTCGTGAGATACCGGCCGAAATGTTGGAAAGAGTATGCCAAAATTGGACTAAGCGGATGAACCATTTGAGGCGCAGTCAAGGTCAACATTTGCATGAAATAATCTTCAAACATTAAATTTTCAAACATTAAATAAGTACTATCGATTCAAATAAAGATTTCATGCATTTTTCTGAATTTTATGTTTTTCTTTTGAAAAACTTTCCTTTTAAAAAATCACCCTTTATATACTAAATTTCATACTTTTATCTGTATTTGTAAGAAATGTTTAACACAAACTTTGAATGGGAGCTATATATAAATCTGAACCGATCTAACTCATTTTTAGCATAGATTTGATGAAAATCTGTTAAATATGTGGTTTCTAGAGCGGAAAGAATTAAATGGGGGAAGTCATTTATACGGGAGCTATATATAAATCTGAACCGATTTGACCCACTTTCGCCATGGATGTTTGTAGTTGAAATATGAACTGGCTTGCCAAATTTTAAGCAAATCTTTTCAAATATTGTATTTCTAGATCGGATATAAGCAATTTAGTGGCGAAATTTTTATTTGAGCTATATATATAGGTTTCTATATATAGGTTTCTAAAATATGTGGTTTCTAGAGCGGAAAGAGTCAAATCATAGGAAACATTTGTATGGGAGCTATATATAAATCTGAACCGATCTCGCCTATTTTTACCAGAGTTATTTCTAATTAAAATATATGACGTTTTGCTTAATTTGAAGAAAATCTGTTGAAATATGTGGTTTCTGGAGCGGAAAAAAGTAAAATCGGAAGCAAAATTTGTATGGGAGCTATATCTAAATCTGAACCGATTTGCTTCAAATTAAATAGATTTCGTGCTTAGCGCATAAAACTTCGCTGAGCAAAGTTTCATTTAGTTCTAGCATCAATTGCGACCTGGACTTTGATTACAAGAATAGATGGACAGACGGACGGACGGACGCACATCGCTAAATCGACTCAAAAAGTGATTCTAAGTCGATCGGTATAATAAACGATGAGTCTATCTCGTTTCCTTTTGGCTGTTACAAACAAATGCACAAAGTCATTATACCCTGTGGTGTAGGGGATAATAAATAAAATTTACATTAATGAATAGCCTACGGAAAATGTCTAAAAATTAACTCTAGCGCTTATTGGTGAAAACTACTGAAATGTCCACCTGAGGGAGTGTCCACTGTATATTCAAAATCTATAATTGGGTAGAGAGTGCTGGAGGGTTTCATATAATAGCAAAATATCTAATTTAACCTTTTAATAACATGTTTTTTGGTTACCATAAAATGTCCCTTTCCAACTAACATTTCACTGCGGGTGCATGCAGGTATTTCCATTAAGGACAATGACATAGGTCTGACAGTTGATATTAATTTAAAATGTTCAGGCTTTTTGCAGCACAAAATGCCACAGCAGAAATTAATTGTCAAAACAAAAGTTTTCATTTTTTGTTTATTTTTCAAACAATATCGTATAAATATTTAATGATTGTGTTGGGTCTGTGAAAACGCGAAATGTGAAAAAAGATTTATTATTACAATTTGCATTTCGTTGGTCATTCGCTTACGAGTGGAGGAATGTTAAATTGCAGATTGGCTGCACTTTGACAGTGAACAGCATGCCATATAGGCGAGTAATGATTGAACAACACTTGACTTCAAAATCATGCCATTCATGCGAATAATGATTGAACAACACTTGATTTCAAAATTATTGATCAGTTCGGAATGTATTGTTTGTGTTGTTGAAACACGTCCATCGCTTTTGTGTAAAAGCAACTACTAAAACGGGGGTGAGTTTAACTGTTCAAAATGTTTTAGAAAAATATTTGCCATAAAATTCTACTAAAAGTCCTTGAATACACAACAAATGATAACTTGTTAATTTCGTACTTTTTCCAAATTTGTGCTAAAATTGCAAACAAAATTGAATTTATGGGGGGTACGTTTTCAAAATTCTAGTGACAAAAGTCCATATCTTCTAAGCTAATCGCTACTTTGCAACGAAATTTTGCCTAACCTTATAGTACGGGACGCACTACATATGGTGTAGAAATGGGTACAGTTGAAAGACGACCACGCCTGCCGCCCAAAATATTACAGTTAGGAGGAATACAATGTTAAACCAACGGAAATTTGTCGAGGATCTTCCGATTTTGATGAAAAATGGTAAGTGTGTTTTATATTGCAATACCCTATGTTAGGAAATTATTTTTTAAAAATTGGAAAACTGTTGCAATTTATTCTTCGATGTGTGAAAGATATTGCAATTTTTTCACTTAATAAAAATTTAAAAAAAACTGATCTCAAAAATCGCCAAGTCGCAATTAAAGCGATCACTAAACCCAGGATGAATTCGCGAACAATATTAGACTGCAAGGAGGAAATGAAGAATATCTCACCAAAAACTCTCATTACCAAGAAATGTGGGGAATAAGGCAAATCCAAAAACCTTTACTACTTATTTTTCGGATCCGTTTCTAATTATTTTTATAAAGGGATTGTAAAAAAATAAGTACTTCCACGCACACTTACAAACAAGTTAATAAATAAGTACTTCTAAACGAGTTGTAAAATAAGTGGCCTCAGGAAGATACTAAATAAGTCATTATTGATAACTAGGCAAATAATGTAGTATCATTAATGTGCTTAATAAGTGATGAAAACACCCTCTACTTAGAAGTACCTTTGTAATCAAATACAAATGGTACGCCAATAACTTGAAATCAATTTTTGTGCGATAACAACATTCTCTGACTCACCACAAAAATGTAGAAAATTAATTTTTAAAATCTACCAACAACTACTACTACTACATTTACCAATAACTACTTATTTAAACCATTATAAGGAAGTAATTATTTCATACTTCAAAATAATGCAGGACGTAACGAGCTGTCATTACTAGGTAATGCTAAAAATAATGAGGTGTCATTACCAAGTTTTTGCTGGGATGTCTCCAGCAAAGAGCAACGAGAAATCATATGGGTGGCAGGTAGGGATGCCAAAAACCGGCCCTCTTCGGGAAACCGGTTTTCGGTTTGTTCGAAAATTTACAATTAAATTTTTAAAATTTGAAAAAAAAACGATGGAACCGTTAAAACTGTTTTTTTATTATGGAAAATTTTATATAATTTTTATAATTTTTGAAATTATTGAACAAAAAACGTTAAACCATAAGAATTCAAATACTTATTTTCTAATTTTATTTTCATATTTTAAATGAAAGTTCACTTATATCGCCGATCTTATTTATTTAAATTGCCAAATTATTGTGAAGTTTGTTTTAAGACGTTTGAGAATGCTATGTTATCTTATCAAAAATTTGCACAGACAAGTATACAAATATGCATTATGTCTCAATCAGCGATGCTGTCAGAATAATATAAAAAATAATAATATGAGACATAAATAAATAATAGAAATGACATTTGCAAATTCATATATTCGAAGATTGATTTTTTGATGGAAATATAAAAGAGGTGTTCACAAATACGATGTCAATATTGTTATTAAATACACATTTAGTGCCTTTCTACCTCCATCAATGCTCTCATGTTTTAATTTCGCGTTCGGTTCGATTTTCGGCATTATTAGACGTAAATGTTGGATCGAATAACAAATGATTCCATTAGGTATACACCAAGCTCCAAACGAAGCTATTTGATATGCTACTCAGTTCAGTTTATATTCGCAGCTAGTAAACAAATCATTATTCTCAAATTTTTGCGTACTGGATATATTCTACAATGAATATATCCACGAAATGCAAATGCTTTGTAATTTAGAAACCGGTTAACCGACATGAAAACACCGGTTTGTCGAAAATGCCAATTCTTAAAAAAAACCGGTGGATGGTGTCGAAGTTTACACCGTTTAACCGGTTTTCGGTTTTGACATCCCTAGTGGCAGGACGAAGGTAATGAAAGGGCTGATGAACTGGCCAGCGGATGCCTCGAATCGGTCAACATGGAAGCCGCCAAACCATTCCAGGCGACGAGAATTGAACTAGGAAAATGGGCAGCTGCAGGCCATAGATTAATTTAGGACATTTCAACGGTAGGCGGTACGACTAAACTCTTATGAGGCGGTCCCAATGAGAATGAAATCAGACGTCTATAAGGTTGAGTAAAATCGAACTCAGCAGCACGATGGGACTACTCACAGGGCACTTGCCTCTAAGGGCGCATCTACGCCGCATCGGGCGATCGGAATTGGATTAGTGCCGGGCATACGGGGAGGACGCTGAAATGGTGGAACACTTTCTCTGTAAATACCCCGCAGTTTTGGAAGTTGAGAGTGGAAGTTCGTGGTCGATATTAAATTTTGAAAACAGTAACCTTGAGCACCTTTGGGGCACATGATGGTCGAAATTAAGGAAGTTCATGGTCGACACGGAATTCCTAAAATAGAGGAAGTGATTGATTTTTTTCACCTTCCCTCTTTTGGTTTTTTATTGAGAGCACACCTACAGGCCAACCTGCAGGCCTAGATGTATACCCCTGAGTATGAGTCACGCTCAACCATTTTCTTTTTCAAGCTATCTCAAAAAAAATCCAAAAAAATATGGAAATTTATTTGCGTAAAAATCTTCGTAATATTTTTTAAAATTTCAATTATAAACGTCTCCATTTGTACTGTACATAATAGCAGAACTGATATATCAGCACAAAGTGTAAATACACGTGTGTAAAATAATGGGTGGATAAATCCATATATAGGATAGGCCATTTAAAATTTTAAATTTAAACTAAAAATTAGTTTGACTTTGAAGGGTACAATAACATTCATTTTTATTTTCAGATTTATGTTTGATATTTGCTAAATGGGACGCTATACGATCGATAAAAATTTGAAACTATTAAAAACTTACTTCCAAAGCAGCGAGTCTTTAACGCAAACTGTAAGAAATTTACGTGGAAATTTTTCGAGAAGATTCAGCCTTCATGAAGCTCATTGTCATCTCGCTGGCTATGTCAATAAGCAAAATTGCTGCATATGGGGTTCAGAGAACCCATACGTGACCATTGAGAAGCCAATGCATCCACAACGAATCACTGTGGCTCCCATAAAAATTTCGCTCCCGATTCGACTTTTTCCGCTCTAGAAACCACATATTGTATCAGATTGTCTTCAGATTTGGCAAAACATCTTATATTTAAACTAAGAACATCTATGGTGAAAACAGGTCAAATCGGTTCAGATTTAGATATAGCCCCCATACAAATGTCGTTCCCGATTTGACATTTTCCTCTGTAGAAACCACATTTTCTTTAATTTAATTTTCTTTAAATTTGGCACAACATCTTATAATCTTACTAGAAACACTTGTGGCTAAAGCGGGCTAGATCGGTTCAGATTTAGATATAGGCCCCATACAAATGTCGCTCCAGATTTGAATTTTGCGCTCTAAAAACCATATATTGTACCCGATTTTCTTTAAATTTGGGACAACATCTTATAATCCAACAAGAAACACTATGCATAAATTGGGTAAGATCGGTTCAGATTTAGATATAGCCCCCATACAAATGTCGCTCCCGATTTGACTTTTGCCGCTTTAAAAGCCACATATTGTGCTCGATTTTCTTTAAATTTCGAACAACATCTTATAATCTAACTAAACAAAACTATGGTGAAAGTGGTTCAAGATCGGTTCAGATTTAAATATAGCCCAAATTCAAATGTTGCTCCCATAAGTTTAACCGATTTTGGCCAAACTATACATTTTATCTTTCACCTATTTCGTTCCAGTTTTCAATATATCCTCATACAAATGTCCTTTCCGATATAAAACTTTTTGTCAAACACATACATTTACAGGATACAAAAAACCTTCCCGTTTTCAATTTTTCACCGAATTGAATTGTATTCGGATTGAAAGTGGAGTGTATCATAGAGTCGGCCCCGTCCGACTTTAGCCTTTCCTTACTGGTTTTGTTTGTGAACGATTAGTTAGTATAAACACACGTAAAACTAAAAATTATCATTATTTTATAATTATAAAGGGTGATTTTTTAAGAGCTTGATAACTTTTTTTAAAAAAAAAACGCATAAAATTTGCAAAATCTCATCGGTTCTTTATTTGAAACGTTAGATTGGTCCATGACATTTACTTTTTGAAGATAATTTCATTTAAATGTTGACCGCGGCTGCGTCTTAGGTGGTCCATTCGGAAAGTCCAATTTTGGGCAACTTTTTCGAGCATTTCGGCCGGAATAGCCCGAATTTCTTCGGAAATGTTGTCTTCCAAAGCTGGAATAGTTGCTGGCTTATTTCTGTAGACTTTAGACTTGACGTAGCCCCACAAAAAATAGTCTAAAGGCGTCAAATCGCATGATCTTGGTGGCCAACTTACCGGTCCATTTCTTGAGATGAATTGTTCTCCGAAGTTTTCCCTCAAAATGGCCATAGAATCGCGAGCTGTGTGGCATGTAGCGCCATCTTGTTGAAACCACATGTCAACCAAGTTCAGTTCTTCCATTTTGGGCAAAAAAAAAGTTGGATATCATCTCACGGTAGCGCTCACCATTCACAGTTACGTTACGATTCGCATCATCTTTGAAGAAGTACGGTCCAATGATGCCACCAGCCCATAAACCGCACCAAACTGTGACTTTTTCTGGATGCATTGGTAGCTCTTGCAATGCTTCTGGCTGATATTCACTCCAAAATCGACAATTCTGCCTATTTACGTACCCATTGAGCCAAAAATGAGCTTCGTCGCTGAACACAATTTCTTTCTTTCTGAACTTTCTTAACAGAGCACGCATTTTGATAATAAAATTCAATGATTTGCAAGCGTTGCTCGTTAGTAAGTCTATTCATGATGAAATGTCAAAGCATACTGAGCATCTTTCTCTTTGACACCATGTCTGAAATCCCACGTGATCTGTCAAATACTAATGCATGAAAATCCTAACCTCAAAAAAATCACTCTTTAATTAAACAATATCATAATTTTCCTTTTATTACACTGAAAGGCGACAGTAAAATAAAGGACAATAGAAGACTGATGCACATTTCAATCTAAGCAATTTACTAAAGTAAGTTGTGTTCATATCATTTTATTAAAAAATAATTCTTCTTATTTTTGTCGTTTTTGTACCCTCCACCTCCAGTATGGGTGTATACTAACTTTGTCATTCCGTTTGTAACACCTTGAAATATCGACCTGATACCCTATAAAGTATATATATACTTGATCGTCATAAAATTCTAAAACGATCTAGCCATGTCCGTCTGTTGAAAACACGCTAGCATCTAAACGAAAGGAGCTAGAACGTTCAAATTTTCCATAAATGCGTATTATAGTCGTAGATCAGTTGGGATTGAAACGGGGCGAAATCGGCCCAAAGGAAAAAATTTTTCCCTCACAAGGACTAAAAATACTCATAATAATTTTAGCGTATTTAAGTATATTTTTTGAATATTTCTGTTTATATTTGCTTGATATTTGGTATGCGCATTCCCCTTATAGCAAAAACGTGCATCATAAAGTGATTCTTATTTGTAGGGGTTGAAATGGGGCAAAAGGGATAAAAATGGTACATATTAAACGGCAACAGCTAGAACCACGAAGTTCGCTGTAAACATTCCTCTAATTGAGTAGATACATAATATAAAAGTATTTTTTCCAAATTCGTACTTTTAAGGGGTAAAATGGGAATAGAGGGATAAAAATGGTACCAACCAAACGGCTGCACCTAGAATAAAAAAAATCGGTGTATACATTCCTCAGATTGCATAGACACGTAAAATACCCGGATTTTTTAAAATTCGTACTTTTTTGGGTTAAAATGAAACTAGTAAATCAAAAAAAAAATTTTTTTTTTTAAATCCATGCTTTATGCAAGCAGAATTCTATTGGGCCTAGAAATTCTTTTTTAGTTATCTTTTGTAGAAGGAAAAATTACTGCAAAATTTCAGTTTTTTATCTGCCATAGAACGGCATATATTCGAAAATGGGTTTTAACTTCGTATGGGAGGTGCCACGCCCACATTTCCATTACCGCCCATTTTTGTCACAACTACGCACATTAATGCTAGATGCACTTACACAAAATTACAGTAGGTGTAATTTTGGTTTTAACTTCATATGGGAGGTGCCACGCCCACTTTTGCATTACCGCCCATTTTAGGCGCAACTACGCACATTGATGCTTGATGCACTTACACAAAATTACAGCACTCTAGGTGTCATAGAACTGACAATATTCGATAATAGGTTTTAACTTCGTATGGGAGGTGCCACGCCCACTTTTCCAATACCGCCCCTTTTTGGCACAACTATGCACATTGATGCTAGATGCACTTACACAAAATTACAGCACTCTAGGTGTCATAGAACTGACAATATTCAATAATAGGGTTTAACTTCGTATGGGAGGTGCCACGCCCACTTTTCCAATACCGCCCATTTTTGGCACAACTATGCACATTGATGCTAGATGCACTTACACAAAATTACAGCACTCTAGGTGTCATAGAACTGACTATATTCAATAATAGGTTTTAACTTCGTATGGGAGGTGCCACGCCCACTTTTCCAATACCGCCCCTTTTTGGCACAACTATGCGAATTGATGCTAGATGCACTTACACAAAATTTCAACACTCTAGGTGTCATAGAACTGACAATATTCAATAATAGGTTTTAACTTCGTATGGGAGATGCCACGCCCACTTTTCCAATACCGCCCATTTTTGGCACAACTATGCGAATTGATGCTAGATGCACTTACACAAAATTTCAGCACTCTAGGTGTCATAGAACTGACAATATTCAATAATAGGTTTTAACTTCGTATGGGAGGTTCCACGCCCACTTTTCCAATACCGCCCATTTTTGGCACAACTATGCACATTGATGCTAGATGCACTTACACAAAATTACAGCACTCTAGGTGTCATAGAACTGACAATATTCGATAATAGGTTTTAACTTCGTATGGGAGGTGCCACGCCCACTTTTCCAATACCGCCCCTTTTTGGCACAACTATGCACATTGATGGTATATGCACTTACACAAAATTTCAGCACTCTAGGTGTCATAGAACTGACAATATTCAATAATAGGTTTTAACTTCGTATAGGAGATGCCACGCCCACTTTTCCAATACCGCCCATTTTTGGCACAACTATGCGAATTGATGCTAGATGCACTTACACAAAATTTCAGCATTCTAGGTGTCATAGAACTGACAATATTCAATAATAGGTTTTAACTTCGTATGGGAGGTGCCACGCCCCTTTGTCCAATTGGTCAAATTTTTCCATTTCCTTGTATTGTCACCGAAAATGATTAAGTGTGCAAAATTTGAGCAAAATTGGTTGAGAAAAAAGCTTTCAAAAATTGATTTCAAATTTTGTGGCACACATAGAAAGTAACCTTATATAAAGCATGGAAAAAGGGGATAAAAATAGTAACAATCAAATGACCGCAGCTAGAGTCATGCAATTCGGAGTATACATTCCTCTGACTGTGTAGACACGGAAAATAAACTGATTTTTCGAAATTCGTACCTTTTGGGGTCAAAATGGAAAATGCGGATAAAAATAGTACCAACCAAATGACCGCAGCTAGAGTCATGAAATTCGGAGCATACATTCCTTTGACTACGTAGACATGAAAAATAAAAGGTTTTTTTCAAAATCGTTATTTCAAGGGATACAATGGGTACGGAGGGATAAAAATGGTACCACCCATACGGCTACACCTAGAATAATGAAATTCGGTGTTTACATTGCCCTGATTGCTTAGACACTTTAAATAAACGGATTTTTCGAAATTCGTACTTTTTGGAGTTTAAATGAAAAAAGGGGGATAAAAATAGTATCAATCAAATGACAGCAGCTAGAGTCAAGAAATTCGGAGTATACATTCCTCTGACTGCGTAGACACGGAAAATAGAAGGATTTTTCGAAATTCGTACTTTTTGGGGTTAAAATAGAAAAAAGGGATACAAATAGTACCAATCAAATGACCGCAGCTTGAGTCATGCAATTCGGAGTACACATTCCTCTGACTGCGTAGAAAAACGGAAAATAAACGGAGTTTTCGAAATTCATACTTTTTGGGATTGAAATGGAAAAAGGGGATAAAAATAGTACCAAACAAATGACCGCAGATAGAGTCATGAAATTCCGAGTATGCATTCCTCTGACTGCGTAGACACAAAAAATAAAGAGATTTTAGAAAGTCGTACTCTTAATGGGGTAAAATAGGAAAAAGGGGATAAAAATGGTATCAACCAAATGCCTGCAGCTAGAATATTGGAATTCGATGTAAAAATTGCTCTGACTGCATAGGCATGCAAAATAAAAAGCACCCACTATATACCAATATTTATGGTATTTAAGCTTTTTGAAAATATAAATATAACATTATTTTTTTGAATTTACTTGAAGTATTATTTCGCCTTGCCTTATAAGCGTGTTTTGAAATAATAAAAATATTATATTTATTTTTAAATTTATTTTTTCAATATTTGTATTTGTTTTGGTTTGGTTATATTAAAAACATTTATATTTTCCTGTAATATTACTGCACTTCTACGAAAATCGACATCCTCTGGGGAATAAAATCAATGGTGGAGGGTAAATAAAGCTCGGCCGAACTTAACGCCGTTTTTACTTGTTTGAATGTAATCAAAATTGATTTGAATGGGGATATTGTCAATGCTCAAGACCTGTTTTGCATCTATATTTTATGGAATGCTAAATTTATTTACAAATGCCATGGTGACATTTATTAATTGGCTGCACACTAACTCTATCACTCTCTTCGTAATTCTTCGCAGCGATTTGCCAAAAAGATACCGGAATCTTTAAGTCAATAATTCTTACCAAACGAATGAGAACCACAGCACACTTTACGAGTCAGTCAAATAATCGCAAAGCATATATTGCCCACTTACAAGCATCTCATTGTGTTGAATATGAATATGTAAGTGTGTAAGGTAAGATCTTGAGCCAGGATAATATTTAAGGTTAAATCAAAATGAATTGAATTTTGTATTTTTTTTAAATAATTAAAAATATAACTCAATAAAACCAACAAGAGTCTCGTATATATTTATTCCAGAAATTTTGAATTTACCCAATTAACGACTCCAACCGGGGTATTAGTGATATTTATAATTATTTTATAAATTGCTATGCTCTTCTTCAACCTGCTGATACTCGGAATTTGAACACTGTGTGTGTGGGTATGTATCAATCGCTTGAACAGAAATTGAACTGAAACTTTTCCACTTTTGTTTGAAAATTTTTTGGGTTATTCGCCGAAAACATTTAAAACATATTTAGAGGGTAGAGTTGCTTAAAAAAGGGTGTCCATGGTTTGATATGGTATGATCGATGTAACCCATTTAGAAAAAGGTCGCCTTTATTTACGCATCAATAATAAATATTTCTCTGAAAAAAGTCTGCAGCACTTTGGGGCTCATTTAAATTTCTGCACCGCCACCACCCCTTGTCCGAAGGGCAATAGTAAATTAATTTCTTAGATAATTTTAAAAGCATAATTTAATAAAAAGAAACCAAAACAGCCAGCCAACCACCTAATTTGGAAAAAGGCAACAGACAAAAAATGCCTCATGATTTGTGGCACTAACCATTGTCTGCTGCTGGCCTGCTTCTTGAGGGCGCTTTTCTTCGAGGCTGTGGAGTCCTTTAAAAGAAAACAGCAAAAATATAATCAACAACAATAAGACGCAATTGAGTGGAAACAAAATGTTGGAGTCTGTCTGTTGCGATCTGTGTTGCACACAATGCGACCGGCCATTGTAGCCTTGTTACTTGCCACTGGTGTGGTGAAGGGCGGGGAGGGGAGGAATGTTTTATAAAGTGAGACGTTAACATTAATAACAGTAAACTTGTGTTAAGCCATTTACAATGAATTACACACAGTTTAATGTTACTTTATTACATTATGACAGGGCAACTCTTACTCATTTCCGTTTCCGGTTTCACGGTTGGAATATTAAACAACACCCCGCTCCTCCTCTCCATCTAACTTCGCCATTCCGTGTTCTGTGTGTTTTTTTATGTGAAATGAAACCTCACAACCACTTCAGGGCCGCTGACTCCGCCAAAGCATAGCTTAACACTGATTCCTTCTGCTTGTAGTCAACTCAACGGTCCACAGCCGGCCTGCTACTTGCATTGGCGTAACGTAAGCGTCCTGTTGTTCTCGGCATAGGGAGTATTTAGTATTATATTTATTTTAATGATGTCTTACTTAACAATTTAGTTTTTCTTCTTCTTTTCTCTGTTTTCTGCCTCCTGTGCTTTTGTGTTCGGTGCGATGCGATGCGATGCCACTTGTACTCCTTGTCCCCGACAGCAGGCATGCCTGCTGTTATGTTATGCCTTTCAAGCCAAGTAAATTATATCTGCTTTTATCTGTAAGACGAGTCGTTAGTTATATTCTTCACAAGTAAGTACACACTTTGTCTCTCTATCTCTCCTTAACGTGGCCGGTCTGTGCTTTGTGGGAAATGGAGTTGTAGTTCTGGGCTAGAGGAGCTCATAAATCAAGAACTACATAGAAGCACATGATAGTAGTTTTATCGCCAGATGTCCTAGCATTCGATGAGTAACAATGATTTAAACCAAATACCGTCCAATGGGCCATATCAAATGTCAAAATAATTTTCTTTTGTAGCCTCCATCACACTAAACATTCAGCAAAGACATTAGTAGACAAGTGGCCAGAGTAGGGGGAGAATATATGTACCCGGGAAAACATTAATTTTAGTTCAAGAATTGCTAAATTTATAAAGGAAGGTCCAAATTTTAATTCAGGAACAAGAAGTGATTTCAAGAATTTTTGTCTATTACGAGGACATATTTCGAGTTCAATGTAACTGGATTTTTCTTAGTCAATAAATAAAAATAGAGTTGGTGGTATATTTCATACGAAAAATCTTGAAGACTTTAATGTAAGTAGCCAGCTTTGGACTTACCACAGGATGGAAAATCTTTAATCCGGGCTAAAGGACGGCAACGCAGGAAAACATTACTGTCTGCGACCATACTCCAGGAAAAATATGAAAGCCCGGTGCTTGAAAACTTTCCTCAATTACCATATCCACACAGGATATGAAATATGTATATGGCCAAAATGTCTGTTATTACCAAATAAATCAGAAGAAAAAAACATTTAAAAATCTATCTAGTCGATCACTACTCAAAAAAGCATTAACACTATTTTGATGACTAAAGTTGTTTAATAAGTTTTTTCCCTGTGATGTAACGACAAATCTACACTTTTACGTTCATTGTTATTTTTAAATTGTTTATTGACTTGTGGAAAAATGATTAAAATTGAGGTGAGCCTTAGTTCATAAAAATTAAAATCAACAAGTCCAAAATTAGAAATATACTGCGTATGAACTACTTTCCCGAAAAAATAATAAATAATCTAATCAAGCGAACGACAGATGAAAAACTTAACAAAAATGACGAAAGACCAAGCTAAATTTATAAATCCACAACATACATTCCAGGACTATCGGAAAGACTAAAACATTCTAATATTTACGAGAAGGAAAAATTTGAGTTGGCATATAAAACACACAGGACCGTCAACCAACTATTTAGTAGGACAAAATCAAAAATCAAGAAAGAGGAGAAACCAAACGTCGTGTACAAGATAAAATGCAATGGTGACAAGTCCGACATATGCCCGAAGGTATATGTCGGCACTACGAAAAATAAATTGAAAACCAGACTTTCATCACATAAAACCGAACACAAATCTGTTGACAAACCCATTGAGCAAAAAACTGCCCTTGAGGCCCACTGTACCTTGACGGGACATAAACCAAACTTTAATGACGTCTAAATATTAGCGGAAGAGAATAATTATACAAGGAGATACACATTGGAAATGCTAAATATAATTGACGTCTCCGCTGGAAAAAGACTCAAATATATAGGAACACGGTGGAAAAACATAGACGACGAATTAGACAGTACTTGACAAAAGCTTGCAGAGAGTGGCAGGAGAATTTCCTATTGTGAAAAACTTTTTTAAAAATGTAAATATAAATATTGTGATATTTTTTGATTGTTAATGCTTGTAACTTGTAATTGAACAATTTGTGTTTTTTGTACTAGACCCCTGAAGATGACCAACGGAGTTGGTCGAAATATTGGGAAATAAAAACAAGAAAATAATAAAATAGTAATTTTTGTTTTATTATTTGAAAAAAGCCGAACAAAATACAAAACGCAACACATCAAAATGTCAACCAAACATACCACTAACAATTCAACATATTATAATTTTTAATTTTTTTGTTTTGAAAATATATGGAAATAACTTGCAAACTCATCTTCGAGCGTCAGAATATCTTAAATATATCAGAAGTTATGGAATTTAGAAAACAGTAGCTTCTAAGGCTTACACCAAAGTTATAAGGCAACGATACCAATACGTTAACATATCGAATTAATACTTCAAGTCAATTCAAAAAATAAATATTCTTATATTTATATTTTCAAAAAAGCTTAAATACCATAAATATTGGTAGATAGTGAGTGCTACAGTTGGTTGTATTTCCATTCTATTTGAATTCCAAAATTAAAAACTTGATTATAAGTGGTACACATATTACCGATCACAAGAAAAATCAATATGAAACCTGATTTTAATTTTCGTCTGTTTTTTGCATGGCGAAGCGGGCGGGGGTTCAGCTAGTATTATATAAATTTGGATTTTGGATTTTTATCTATTATTTACAATTATTAGTTATTGTGTTTTTTGACTACACTGTGTGCAATTTTTAAAGTCATGGGAAAATAACCATATAAAGAAACCACCACGTGATAAAATACCATAAAAAAGACCCGTGTCTCCCAGTTTTGTCCAAAGTCACGCACTTTTTTATTGGACCCGAAGGATTTGGGTCCCCGCTGTCATTTTTGCAAAAAAGTGATCATTTTCTCAGGCTCATATCTTGCCTTAGAGATGTATTTTGTTACCTCTCTAAGGCAAAGTTGTAGCTCTTGTCATAAAGAACAAAAATTGTGTACATATAAAATCAAACACTTCACCGTTACTGTCAAAATCGCAAATGTCGTAGAACAAATCGCAGAGGCTGTAGCGTGTGTAGGTAGCGTATACTTGCTGTTGATTAAGGATAATATCACTCATTCGCACTGTAGTCGGACTGACCATTAACAGAAACAGTCCTGCAAGATAGCACTGAGAGTTTTAGGGTTAAAATGAGCAAAAACGGGTACAATTGGTGCTGATCAAATGGCTGCTCATAAATTTCGGCGTGTACATTCCTCTGATATTGTATACGCGCAACATAAGATTTTTTTTGGAAACTTGTACTTTTAGGGAAAACTGAGCGAAAGGGGACAAAAATGTTACCAATCAAACGGCTATAGCTGGAATCGGAAATTCTAAAGGGTGTTTTTTATTGAGGTATAGAACTTCGAATTGAAATAAAACACAAGAAAATCGTTTTAATGTCCATCAATTTGGCTTTATTGGAAGGATAATTTTATGCCATTAATGTTTAAGTAATCCAATGGTGTCAAATCACACGATCTTGGTGGCCAATTGACAGGTCCATTCCGCGAAATTATGCGCTCATCGAATGTTTCGTTCAATAATTCCAATTGCTGTGCACGGTGGCGAATCGATTCATTCGGGTCCTCTTCAACACTTTGCTCTACAGCGGCAATTGTTTCTTCGCTGCGCACTGTTCGACGTCTCTGCGGATGCGTATTATCACATAGAGTAAACGTAGTGCGAAAACGATCCATGGTTAACCGAATTAATTGCTCTGATGGACGATTATGTCGACCATAAAATGGACGGAGCTTGCGGTGAACTTCGCGAACTGAACCATTACTTTCGAAATAAATTTGCACGATTTGCAAGCGTTGTTCTTTTGTCAACCTGTTCATGATGAAATGGCAAACCAAACTAAATATTAATCACTTGACAGCTGACAAAATGGCCGCCAGTTAAAAAAGTGATGCCAACTTAAAGTTCTATACCCCAATAAAAAACACCCTATATTTATAAATTTCTGTGACTTCGTAGACGCACTGAACACAATTCGTTCTCCAAATTCACTCTTTTAGGAAAAAATTATAATTTTCTACCAGGCAAACGGATGTACCTAAAATCGTAAAATTAGATTTGTACATTAAATCGGGATTGAATGGAACTTAATTGGATATGTATGAGTGAACGTGTGGAAGGTTGGAATTAAACAAGACCGGAATAGCTCCAATGAGAAAACTTTCTTCAAGGACTATCAAGCAATAAAAAACCTATTTAAAACTTGAGGAATCTGTGTGTATTTGTCCATCAAACACAAATTGTATAAATTTGGTCGCCATTTTGCAGTTTGGAAATGTTTCTTTTAACTTTTGTAAGGCTTGTGAATTAATTTCAAAAGTATGTAAAAGTCGGTAATTGACTGGTAATTTACTGTTTTGTTAAAACAAAATTGTTGCAAAAATACTGTTCACATCTCTCAAAATTTTACGAATTTGAGGTAAAACGTAAATGCCTAAAATTCTACTTTTAATGTATATAACTTATCAGTAAATTTAAATAAGTTTTTACATGGGCTGATCCTTTTGTAAACCTTCCACAATCTATTATAAATTTGAACTATAATATTTGGCCATTTCGCCCACAATATTGCTTATAAACAACATCCTATAAAATCGTTAAAATCAAGCATTACTCTTCTTATGGATTCGAGAAAATTTTCAAATCGAAATTGGTTTTTATGGAATTACTTCAGTAGGCTTTGAATGAAAAATCTAGCTTAACGAAATTGCATATCGAGAGCTTACATTCAAAAGTGGCTATGAACCATTTTCTCAAAAATGAGTTTTTGAGGCCAAACTATTCTCTGCTTTGGCGGTCATCTGCCATGTAAATTTGGAGAAGAATTTTTTTTCTACAGCCATTTTTTCAAATATTTCTGATTTGGCTATACAATCAGAAGCTAGTGTGTGGCTGCAAAAGTGGCTATGAGCATAAAAATAAAATAGTTCAAAAATGGGCAGCATAAAACCATAGGTTGTAATCCTCTACAACGGTTTTGTTTAAAACATTTTTCTAGATTTTAACTATATCGTAAACATTTCGCCGTTCATAGCGTTTTGCTCTTTGGGATAAGTGTTGGCTGTAAAGTCAAAAATTATGAAAAGTATCTTTAGAAAATCCAGCGTAACTTGTTATCATTTGAAAGAAAACCAAAATTTTTTTTTGACATATGATTGCTGACTTCGTGTAGAATTTTTGTGTCAGAACTGTTTCAGAATCCTGTATAGAGAAAGATACAATATAAGCAATTGCAATCGCTAATTTTGGATTTTTCAACAATTGCATCGATTTTTCACGACTGACTACATATATGACACAAGCGGCATTGCTTCTTAATACACAAACAAACATTCAGTCGGATACGTTGGCGAGATCGCGAGAAAACCAACAATGTTATGCATATTATGCAATTTTTTTCCAAAAATATCCAATTTGTATTTTCTGTTTACCCTACCGCAATATCCACTTTTTGTAAAAACAAGTAAACATTTTATAAATAGATATAATACTTTTATAAATTCAAACCACGTTTATAATACAAGGCTACCAATACGTTTACAGTATATATATCGAAATAATACTTCAAGTCAATTCAAGAAATAAATATTCTTATATTTTTATTTTCCAAAAAAAGTTCTGCTTCTCGTTCGTTTGTGAGAATCATATCCTTATAGAGGCCGGGTTTCATGTTGAAAAGTCGCTGTCAAGCCACTTGAAAAGACTTTTGACATGGTCGAAATTATGATCGTGGTAGTCGGCAGCCAAGTAATAAAAATTTGCATTCTATTAAATATAGATGCAAAATGGTCTTGAGCCACGACAATATCCCAGTTCAAATCAAATTTTCCAAAAATCTTAAATGCCATAAATATTGGTAGATAGTGATAAAGTTGGTTGTATTTCCATCATATTTTAATTACAAGAGTACACATTTTGAAAATCCTTTATCTCACGTACATAGTGCAAAATAACCCAACTTCATGATTCAACCAATTTTTGCCGTAAATGTAAAAAGTAAGAATTTGGAAAAATCTTTTTATTTTGCGTGTCTATGCAGTCAGAGGAATGTATACACAGAAATCCATGATTCTAGCTACGGCCATTTGGTTGGTACCATTTTTATCCCCTTTTTCCTATTTTTCACCCTTTATGAGTACGACTTTCTAAAATCTCTTTATTTTACGTGTCTACACAATTAGAGGGCAGTACGCACCGAATTTCATCATTCTAGCTGTAATCGTTTAGTTGGTACTATTTTTATCCCTCTGTACCCATTGTAGCCCTTGAAAGTACAAATTTGGAAAAACCCTTTCGTGTCTACGCAGTCAGAGGAATGTATAATCCGAATTTCATGACTATATAGATAGGATTCATTTTTATCAATTTTTGCCCCATTTCACCCCCTACGAATAAGAATCACTTTATGTTGCACGTTTTTGTTATCGTCCTAGCTCCTTTCGTTTAGATGCTAGCGTGCTTTCAACAGACAGGCAGACGGACGGACGGATGGACATGGCTAGATCGTCTTAGAATTTTATGACGATCAAGAATATATTTACTTTATAGGGTTTCATGTCGATATTTCAAGGTGTTACAAACGGAATGACAAAGTTAGTAGAGGGAGTTAGTTAGTGGAGGGTTTAAAAACCTTTTTATTTTACGTGTCTACGCAATCAGGGGAATGTATACACCCAATTTCATGATTCTTGCTGTTGTCATTTGGTTAATACATTTTTTATCCTATCCTGTTATGAGTTGTTTAATATAATTAAAATTTTATATTTATTTATAAAATATTTTTTTAATATTTTTATTGGTTTTGGATAGGCTATATTTAAAAAAATGAACATTTTCCTGTAATGTAGTTGCACGAAAATGGGCAGCCTTTGTGGAATGCAACCCATGTTGTTGGGTATATAAAGTTCAGAACGAACTTTATGCCGTTTTGACTTCTTTTATTTATAATATCCATGTTAAGTGATTCAGATAATTTGAATAACATATAAAATGAAATTATTTGAAAAGTAACTGATAATTTCAATATTATGTTTCTAGACGAACAACCTGTAAATATTTATATTTTTTTAAATAAATATTTTGTTTTTGATTTGAACTGGGCTATTTTCCTGGCTCAAGACCATTTTGCATCTATATTTAATAGAATGCAAATTTATTTACATATGGCATGGTGACATTTATTACTTGGCTGCAGTCTACGATCATGATTGCGACCATGTCAAAAGTGTTTTCAAGTGGCTTCGCAGCTTTTCAACATCAAACCCGGCCTCTATAAAGAGATGATTCTCACAAACGAACGAGAAGCACAACTCACTTGCCGAATTGGCGTTTAAAAAATCGCACCAAGTAATGACAAGCATCTCATTGAGTTGCATATATAAGTATGTGTATATGCAGGTACCCAGCGGGAAAAGGAAGGCGCACGCAAGGCCTTCTTAGCAAGGCATGCTTGCTGCATTCTATACTCATTTAAAATTAACACAGGGTAAGATTGGAGAGAAAGGCCTTCCCTCTCGCTTCTATTTGCAGGCCATCTAGAAGAGCTCTGACAAAAGGCCATCTAGAAGACCTCATACCAAAGACCATCTGGAAGTCCTGCAACCAAAGCCCTTCTAGAAGGTCCAAAAATAAGGCAAAAAAATATAACGAACCAATGGACCAGAAAATTAATTTTCAATTTAAATCTTTCAACATTATTATTTGCCTCGGCTGGAATTTGAACCCACGATTTTCGGATTGTTAATCGGAAGTGCTACCTACTAAACTACAGAATTTTATTGTCTGTTTGTGTCAAAAAGTTTATAGAAACACACGACCCTTAATCAAAACGAACACCTTCGCTGCAGTCTTCTTTTGGCAGGCCTTTTAGCATGCCTGGCGTAGGAAGTAGGAATGGGCCACAGAATATTGTTATGCCTTTACAACAAAAAGCGTGTAGAAAATACACATCGATAAATCGAACACCTTCCAGCAGCGCGCCTTCTCTCACAAGGCCTTCTAGCATGCCTATCCGAAGAAGGCAAGCAAGGATGAGTTATCGATCGTGTAGCATCTAATGGGAAGGCCTTCTAAAATGCCTTTTCGTAGAAGCCCTTCAGGAATGGGTGTCGGACGTGTAGTAATATTTCTGAAGAAAGTATGAAGGATATGATAAATATTTTGGTAATAAAGTAAGAACATTTTTTGTTTGTTCTGGAAGAGGAGTTAAATATTTTTCTGTTTCATCCCTGATAAATGGGTCTATATGAAAACATGTATAAAGGCTATATCTACATTTAAACCGATTTGCTTAATATTAAATATCGTTCGTATTACCCCGATATATAAAGATTCATTTGAATCGGTCAAGAATTGCGACCTGTAGTTTGATTACAGGCATAGATGCACAGACAGGCATTGCTAAATCGACTCAGAAAGTGGATCTATGTCGATCTGTATTATATTGCCTCTTTTAGTTGTTACAAACAAAGGCATAACGACAACAACAACAAATATGTTTTAACACTAAACAAACAAAACTTTTAAAATATAATTTTAAATGTAATAATTTTCTATTATATTAAATATATTTTTTTAATTGATTTCAAATCAGGAGAATTGTAAATATCTTTCATAAAACACGTAAAAATAATAAAATCGAGTCCATCCGTACTGCCTTCATTCTTCCAGCTAGAAGGCCTTCTAAAGGAAGGCAATGAAGAATGTCCAATGTTGCATCTATCTAATAGGAAATGAGAAGGCCTTCTCAAAGAAGGCAGTCAAGAATGGGTATAGGATTTCTAAATGCTGATGATTAGGCCTTCTGGTAGGCCTTCTTAGAAGAAGAAGGCATAGATGAATGTGTTTCGGATCTGAAGAGAAGGCATTTTTAAAGGCCTTCTATGGGGAGGCCTTCCAATATTTCCCGTTGGGTATAGTTACCCAGCAATTCTTCTGCCGTGTTAACGCTCATTTGTTTTAGTTTTTTCGTTTGTTTTTTTTTTTTTCATTTTTGGTAAGGAAATATTACTATTTTGAATTAAAATTTTTTTTTTGTTAATTTTTTTGTTATTTTGAGAAGTATGAAAGTTATCTAAGTCAGTGCTTCCTCTGAAAGTAGAGGTTCCCTTGGAGGTACCAACGTTGTCGATTTTTTATATAAAAGTTCGATTTAGACATATTCTATTCTATGAAAAAAATTGTGTGGTTCGATGGAAAAATATTTTTTAATTGACTCCAACATAAACCATTGCATATCTCAAAACGGATAGAGTGTGACTTAGACTTGACACATATGTACCCGAGAAAATATTAATTTTAGTCCCAGAATTGCTAAATTTATAATCAAATTTTCCGACTTCAATTGAAGCTCAACGAGAGATTTCTAGCACTTCAGGGTTCCCTGTAACGAAACATCAACGAAATTTTTGTTTGGGTTCAATATTAGGGGATATTCATATGAAAACTCAGGAAACCTTTAGTAAGCGTTGTCGGCATTGACTTACCACCATAAGGAAAATTTTTAAATTCAGGCCGAAGAACGATAGTTTCGCTGTATTAACAATACTTGTCGTTAGAAGTGACAAAGATTCATTACATTTATGAAAATGGTTGACAAATTAATTTCTATTAAGGTCAAATTTTGTTATACTGGAAGAAGTCACCACTGAAAGTTAGCCAATGAAAGCATTTCTTGAGCAGAATGAAACGTTTTCGTTCAAGCAAATATATAACAATTTTCTTTAAATAACAATGTGCAACAAAAATTAAACTTTTTCGAAAAGAACAAGGTTCTGACAAAGGATGACCCATTTTGCACATTCTTATGATGAATCGGCAGAGGAAACCTATAAGATGTGCTCAGCAACATTTCCGAAAACACTTTGAGGAACATTTTTGTGGAAATTTAAACTCTCTAACTCCTAAATATAGGGAGTCTCCTTGGTCCTTTTTGTGCAAAAGGGTAAAACTGCTCTAAAACAATTTTCTCTAAATCTATCTGTGAGTAAAAGATTTTTTTAAATTTATTTATTCTATTTAAGTTGCTCATTATTTCAATAATTGTAATAGTTTCCCAGAATACCAAGTGTAGTATTTCAATGCTTTTTAAAGTTCACTGCAATTGTCATACCTCACCCGTTTGCGAGATTTTCGCTTGTATTCATATAAAATGCATTGCTTGTTAGAACTTTGTTGTAACGGCAATCTTTTGGGCATGTTTTGTTTTTGCACTTCTGCGGGGTGGTGTTTATTTATTTTAATAAATTTTATTATGTTTTTATTACTGCTAGTCGTCGTCGACAACGGCAACCACTCTCCAGATTCTATTCGGCACACATGAATGAGTTCATTATGAGGTCGGGAGTGGGCGTGAGACCGTGCACGTGAAACAGTTGGTGGGGCGAGTAGCGAGTAGATTCATAATATCATCATCATCACAATGCTTGCGTCGTTGTCATTGCAATAAAGTCATAATAAAAAATAAAGTCATACTTAAAATGCGAAAACACAAAAATAAATAAATTATTACAGTCAAGTATGATGTAAACGAAAATTTTTATTTTATGAAGATCAAATGATGTTGATGATGGCTTCCACAAGAAATTACTGAGGCTACAGCGAACTAAGCCGGTTATTGTGAACCTTTTATTTGATGACATATTTTAAGGTGTCACTTTTGAAAAAATGGTATTGTTTGAATTGGCTGCACCATGAGTGACAAATGCGACGCTTTCTTAGTTGAATATTTCAGATTTGTAAGCGAAAGTCCCGGACCAATGAGACATGCTTTATTTACCAACCCGGTTATAAGGTAGCAAATGATTTATGTTATATTTTATCAAATATAGGAATACGTATCGTACAGGGTATGTAAGATTCGGCTTCTGCTCTTTTCATTTAATTTGAACTAAATTTCGTTTAGGCGGGAAATTGTCTATTACACTATCATTTGAAACCAGCCAGGTTTTGTATTCAGAAAGTTTTTTGATGATTGATTGAAGGGTCGATTGAAGTAGTCGGTCCAGTCCGACTTTAATATTTCTCCCTTCGGATATAACGAACGAAAATACGCGATTCCTTTGAATTCGTTGTTGCCATTGGTGACTGTAAAACATTATGAAATAGCGAAAGATTTCGCAGCGGTTTTCATTTCAATGCGGGTCATGAGTACATGATTTAGTCTATGCAGCTGTCTCAGCGCATTCATAGCACCAGTACCCCAAAACACCAGACCCCAAACCCAACACCAACCCCCACAATGCTCAGACCATGACAAGACACATGCTTTGGGTTAACTTGTTTTCGTGGCCTTCTATTTTCTGTGCTTTTTTGCGCCGTGGTTGTTTTTCGGATGGCATGATGCGGTTGTTCGAGTTTATTTAAACGCAACAATTTGAGGTTAATTTTCGTGTATTTACATTTTCTTTCACTCGCCACAAACTCACCTCTCTGCGAGTTATTGTGTTTTTTATTGCCTTTGTGGTCTTTCGCTGTTTCGGTTTCGCTGTTGTTTTGTTTGTGATGACGATGATGATGATATTTATTGTTGTTTGCATGATGAATTTTATGATTGCTTTTAGGAGAGAAAAAAATGGAAATTGAAATTGAAAATGGAACTTTTTTTATTTGCATTGCAAATTAATGGAAAATAGATGAATTTTCTGTTGCTAGTTGTAACAATAGTAGCAAATCTGTTGGTTGTTTAAAAGGATATGCGATGTATTTTATTATTCCCTATCTTGCCTTTTGTGTTAGAAAGAGGGAATACAAGTAGCATTGGCAAGAATTCTGCACTGGAAGAAAAATACTTCGTTGATGCAAGGAAATGCCACTTTACAGTAATGAAATATTTTATTGACAATGTTATTGATGTTTGTTTGATGCAGTATCATTGATGCAAATAAATAGTTTTCATTGATGATTTGAAATATGGTTTATGGTGGTATATAAATCTATGAAAATTGATAATACAATTATTATAATGTTGTTTTTGACTGAATGAGTTTGGGAAAATCATTTACTTAAAGAGTTCGGGTTACTGCTTGAAAAATCGCAGCGCAGCCGTCTGCTGAAGGTCGTCATGGACCAGCAATCATGATAGAGGTAGTAGGCAGGCAAGTGGTAACTGTCACCATGTCATTTGCTAATAAATTTGCAATTTTTATAAAATGTAGATACAACAAATAAAAAAGGCGTTAAGTTCGGTCAGGCCGAACTTTATATACCCTCCACCATGGATTGCATTCCACAGAGGTTGTCGGTTTTCGTAGAAGTGCAGTAATATTACAGGAAAATATTATTTTTTTAATATAGCCAAACCAAAACAAAAATAATTTTATAAATGAATATAATATTTTAATTATTTCAAACCATTATTTATTTCAAATCAAAAAATAAATATTCTTTTCTTTTCAAAAAGCTTAAATACCATAAATATTGGTAGATAGTGGGTGCTACAGTTGGTTGTATTTCCATTCGATTTTAATTCCAAAAGTACAAATTTTGAAAACCCATTATCAGAAGTACATAGTGCAAAATAACCTAACTCCATGATTCAACCAATTTTTGCCGTAAAAGAGAAATTACGAATTTGGAAAAAACTTTTTATTTTGCGTGTCTATGCAGAGGAATGTATACTCCGAATTTCATGACTCTAGCTGCGGTCATTTGATTGGTACTATTTTTATCCCATTTTTTCATTTTAACCCCAAAAAGTACGAATTTCGAAAAATCTGTTTATTTTAAGTGTCTACGCAATCAGAGGAATGTATACACCGAATTTCATTATTCCAGGTGTAGACGTTTGGTTGGTACCATTTTTATCCCTCTGTACTCATTGTATCCCTTGAAAGTACGAATTTGGAAAAAAACCTTTTATTTTTCATGTCTACGTAGTCAAATGAATGTATACTCCGAATTGCATGACTCTAGCTGCGGTCATTTGATTGGTACTATTTTTATCCCATTTTTTCATTTTAACCCCAAAAAGTACGAATTTTGAAAAATCCGTGTATTTTACTTGTCTATGCAATCAGAGGAATGTATACAACGAATTTTATTATTCTAGGTACAGCCGTTTGGTTGGTACCATTTTTATCCCTCTAATCCCATTTTACCTCTTAAAAGTACGAATTTGGAAAAAATACTTTTATATTATGTATCTACTCAATTAGAGGAATGTACACACCGAATTTCGTGTTTCTAGCTGTTGTCGTTTAATATGTACCATTTTTATCCCTTTTTTGCCCCATTCCCACTCCCTACAAATTAGAATAAGATTATGGTGCACGTTTTTGCTATAAGGGGAATGCGCATACCAAATATCAAGCAAATATAAACAGACATATTCAAAAAACAATTACGCTAAAACATTAGGAATTATTATGGGTATTTTTAGTCCTTGTGCGGGAAAATTTTTTCTCTTTGGGCCGATTTCGCCCCGTTTCAATCCCAACCGATCTACGACTATCGGACAGACGGACGGACGGACTGATATGGCTAGATCGTCTTAGAATTTTATGACGATAAAAAATATATATACTTTATATTCGATCGATATTTCAAGGTGTTACAAACGGAATGACAATGTTAGTATACCCCCATCCTGGAGGTGGAGGGTATAAAAAGGCACTGAGCCAGGACAATATCCCAGTTCTAAAATAAAAACTAATATATTTATTTATATTTACTCGGTAATTAAACCGATCGGTAAAGTTACTCCTGCAAATAAATCTTCCCAATATATTTTACTAACAAATTGGAGAAAGCTGCAAACAAAACTGCAGGGCAAATAAATCCTGATACAAAATAGCAACACATTTGTTTTCTTAATCTGATTGTTAAGCATTTGTTAGATATAAAGCTAAATATAAATCTCAACCGATGTTATGTTTATAGTTGGAATGTATTTCTAGTGCGGACAGTCAGAACGGCTGCGACATTCAGAAGACAACTATATCTGAACCGATTTAAATCCAAAATTCAATAGCATCCGTCATTGTCTGGCAACAATCATTTGTGCAAGCAGACAATAATTGCGACCTGTACTTTGATTACAAGAATGCATGAACAGAAGAAAAAACTAGTAAGAAAATGCTAAATTCCCACCACTTTCGGGAAAAAAGTAATATCGGGAACTATTTTTGTATGTGTGCTATGTCGTTGAACAAATCTTATAGGCTATAGTGTGTGTAGGTAGCGTATACGTGCTGTTAATTAAGGATAACATCACTCATACGCACTACAGTCGGACTGACGATCACCAGAAACAGGTCTGCAAGATATATTTTTCCCACCTAAACTGTTTTAAGAATCATTTCTAGGAAGTTCATATGTTCTAGAAAGTTGTTTATTGAGACTTAGGTACATTTTTGTGGTTGATTGTTTCCTTGAATTTTGAACGGTTTGCTACTTATGGACCTGAACAAGGGAAAAAGGTTAAAAAATAGAATTTTTTAATTTTTTTTTTGTGTTTTTGACCTTGAAGATGAAGTTTTATATGTTCACAATGACAAAACGGTTTGCAAGATATGAGCCTGAGAAAATGATCACTTTTTGCAAAAATTACACCGAGTCCCCAAATCTTTGCAGGTCCCTAAAAAAGAGCACGACTTTGGGCAAAACTGAGTGACACGGGTCTTTTTTTGGACTTTTATCACATAGTGGTGTCCGTATATGGTTAAATTTGTTCGTGTTGCACTGTGTTATTCACTCACAACAGAGGATAGCTAAAATGGTTAGACTGCCATAGTAGCAACCAGAAGGTCCGTTAAAACTTAAATGGAAACTAGTGAAAAAGTAGAACTTTGCCACTACTAACAAATAATTTTTAAGACTTTTAAAATAAAGGACATTAATTCTATAACTCCATATTAATTTCATTGGTGAAGATACCAATCTTCACAACATCCTAATCACAAGATGACCATCATTTTCACTTCTTCAGTTGTAGAGCCGAACTTTTTTTGCCTATCAAAGGCAAAGGCGTTGTTACAAATTTGAAAAGGTTCCGTTATAATATGTGGCCTGTAGAGCGGAAAAAGTAAAATCAAGTGCGAAATTTGTATGGGAGCTATATATAAATCTGAACCGAGCTGACGCACTTTCACCACAGATGTTTCTGGTTGAAATATAAGATGCTGTGCCAAATTTGAGAAAATTGGTTAAAATATATGATTTCTAGAGCGGAAAATATCAAATCGAGAGGGAAATATCTAAATCTGAGTCGATTTGATCCAATTTAACCATAGCTGTTTCTAGTTCAATTATAAGGTACTGGAAGTACTACTTTTTATGAATCTGAACCGATTTGCATGAAATTTAATTGGCGGATCGCTGGCGGATTTTTGTTAGGATCGGAAGATAATTGCGTCCTTTACTTTGAATAGATGGACAGACGGACATGAGTCCATCTCGTTTGTACAAAGACGTAATACACTTGTGGTGGGTATAACGACATATTTTTAATTTTTTCTTAATTTCCTGTAATTACACCCTGCACCACAGGATGGGGGTATACTAAGTTTGTCATTTCGTTTGCAACACCTTGAAAATTTTTGATCGTCATAAAATTCTAAGACGCGCACCATAAAGTGCGGGTGAAATGGGGCAAAAAGGGATACAAATTTTACCTTTTAATCCTCTAATTGAGTAGATACATAAAAAGTATTTTTTTCCAAAACCGTACTTTTATAGAGTAAAATGCTAATAGAGTGATAAAAATGGTATGCAGACACAAAAAAATAAAAAGGTTTTTTCACATCCGTACTTTCAAGGGATACAATGGTAACAAAGGGATAAAAATGGTACCAACTTAACGGCTACAGCTAAAATAATGAAATTCGGTGTGTACATCGCTCTAATTATTAATGTTTTAAAGGGGGACAGAAATGGTACCACCCAACTGGCCGCAGCTAGAATCATGGCTGCATAGACACGGGAAATTCGCATTTTATTTTATTGCTTTTAGGGGAAAAATGGACAGAATCCTGATGTTAGGTTATTTTGCACCGTGTACGTAAGAGATAATGGATTTTCGAAATGTATGCTTTTGTAATCAAAATATGATGGAAGTACGACAAACCTGTAGCAGAAAATGTACCCACGATACCTCAATATTTAAGGTTTTTAAACTTTTTAAATTTGCTATGTCGCCATTTTTGCGAAAGCCAGCAGGGGAAATACAAACATTTAGTGGGGATATTTGCAGGATCTTTATTGCGTAACAACTATATCATATATAACGAAGTGACATTACTTAACCCCTTCGTGCTATCAGGTTTAAGTTTAAATTTCGTGTCTTCCCCAGAAGATTCGACGAAATAAAAGGTGCGAATCTTCTTAAAGAAGAATTTACTTTACTTTATGAAACTCGTGAGAAGTAGATAGTGATAAAGTACAAATTGTTCACCTGGAAACTTTCAGAAACTGAAATCTAATAGGAATAGAAATATAGCCTGAGGTATATAAATTTTAACTATTTCAATGTTTTTATTATACCCTACACCACTTCGTTGTCTAGGGTATTATAAGTTAATTTCGCGCCAAATGTTTGTAACACAAAGAAATAATCGAGCTAGACCCACCTTTAAGTATACCGATTGGCTTAGAATCACCAGCTGAGTCGATTTAACGATGTCTGTCTGTCCGTCCGTCTGCTGTCCATCTAAGCTTGTTCGAACTCTACAGGTCGCAATTGTGGTCCGATTATCATGAAACTTGGCAGAAGTTATTTTTTCTGGCCAAGGACCATCGGTATTAAATGTGGAGGAAATCGGTTCAGATTTAGATATAGCCCCCATACAAATGTCGCTCCCGATTTGACGTTTTCCGCTCTAGAAACGACATATTGTACCCGATTTTCTTTAAATTTTGCAGAACATCTTATAATCGAACTAGAAACACGATTTGACTTTTTCCGCTTTAGAAACGACATATTGTACCCGATTTTTTTTAAATTTTGCGGAACATCTTATAATCAAACTAGAAACACGTATGCTGAAAGTGGGTATGATTGGTTCAGATTTAGATATAGCCCTCATACAAATGTTGCTCCAAATTTGACTTTTTCCAATCTAGAAACCACATATTGTATTGTTTAAAATTGGCGTAACATCTTATAATCCAACTGAAAACACCTATTTACCATAGTATGATCGGGTATGATCGGTTCAGATTTAGATATATATATATATATATACATTTATTTATATATATAAATTTATTTATAAGTATGTATACAAATGTTGATCCTAAATGCTTAACCGATTTTGGCCAAATTTTACATATTATATTTCACCAATAAACAGACATGGTGAAAGCGGTTCACATCGTTCCAGGTTTCAATATACCCCCATACAAATGTCCTTTCCGATTTAACATTTTTTGTCAAACACATACATTTACAGGATGCAAAAATTCTTCACGATTTCTCTTTTTTACCGAATTGAATTGCAATGAGAATTGTTTGAGTGATGCCCATATGTACATTAGGGCGTACCTCAAAAAAAAAAGTTCGCCGTACACCTTCGAATATGAAGTATTATTGAAAGGTAGTTTCAAAAATTTTTTTTTTTTTATTTTTTTATGCCGAACGTAGGGGTCGCGCTTTTACATTTTTCTATATAACTTCTGCATTTATAAACGGATTTTAAAGTGTGATACATCGATGTTTTTGTCTCGACGAGGCCGATTTTTTTGTCTTTGAAGTCATTGAGCTCATTGAGAGTCATTGAGATTGACTCTTTTTCACTCTAGGTATCACATATTAAAACAGATTTTCTTCAAAATTGGCAAAATATCTTATAATTCAATTAGAAACACCTGTGGTAAAAATGTGTTAGATCGGTTCAGATTTATATATAGCTCCCATACAAATTTCGCTCTCGATTTTACGTTTTCCGCTCTAGAAACTACATATTATATCAGATTGTCTTCTGATTTGACAAAACATCTTATATTTAAACTTGGAACACCTATGGTGAAAATAGTCAGATCGGTTCAGATTTATATATAGCTCCCATTAAAACTTCGCTCCCGATTTGACTTTTTCTGCTCTAGAAACCACATATTTTTACATATCCTCTTCAAATTAGTCGAAATACCTTATATTTTTTCTATAAACAGCCATGGTGCAAATTGGTCAGATTGGTTCATATTTATATATAGCTCCCACACAAATTTCACTCCCGATTTCACTTTTTCCACTCTATAAACCACATATTTTAACAGTTATTCTTTAAATCTTTCAAAATATCTTATTTTTCAACTAGAAACATCCATAGAAAAAATGGGTCAGATCGGTTCAGATTTACATATAGCTCCCATACAAATTTCGCTCCCGGATAGACTTTTTCCGCCCCAGAAACCACGAATTTTCACCAAATTTCTTCAAAGTGAGCATAACACGTTGTATTTGAACTGGAAGAACTTATTGTGAAAGTTAGTCACTTTATTCCATGTTTGGCTATAGCCCCGATACAAATATTCTTTTCGATTTGACAAATTGGACCATGTCATGTTAGCCTATGTTTAGGAAACGTACAAAAATTCTTCCCGTTTTCACTTTTTTTTACCGAATTGAATTGTATTCGGATAGAAAGTGGTGTGTATAATATAGTCGGCCCCGCCAGACTTTAGCCTTTCCTTACTTGTTTGTAATGTTTCTATTGCTTTTGCAGTTTGGAGAATTTTCTCCTGTTTCTCTAAAATATTTTCATCTCTAAACGAATGCATTTTCTAAGTAAAAGACGTCATAACACTAAACCATATATAGCGACCATAAAATTGAAAACCTATTTCGATTGTGTCCTGCATTAAACTTTTCCCCGAATTATAAAACAGCTAGAAATGGGAATGGAAACCTTTATATCGTCCCTTCAATATAATACTAGACTATACCATTTTGGGTGTTTTGAGATAAAAAGGGGACAGAATGGAGTAGAGGGTGGAGGATTTCATATATATGGCCCGCCATTCTAGCCTTTCTTACGCATTTTTTTTGGGTTATATAGGGTCCGCCAAATAACTTTTTTTTTTGAAAATGCTATAAAAAAACTACTGAATATTTTCTCAAATTTCTTTTTTTATTTGAAAGTACAATCCTTCCGGTTAATGATGGAAAATAGTTTCATTCAAATGGCTGCCTCGGGCACCCCACAAATAATGGTCCAACGGTTGAATAGTTGAAAAAAAAACGTTAGATGGCGGACCCCATACCAATGTCTCCTATGATTTAATTTTTTCGCTCCAGAAACCACATATTTCAACAAATAACTTTTTTTTTGAAAATGCAATAAAAGAACTACTCAATATTTTCTCAAATTTATTTTTTTATTTGAAAGTACAATCCTTCCGGTTAATAATGGAAAATAATTTCATTCAAATGGCTGCTGAGGGCACCCCACAAATAATAGTTCAACGGTTGAATAGTTGAAAAAAAAAAACGTTAGATGGCGTACCCTATATTATAATAATTGATTAATGTTTTTATTTTTGTTACAAACCAATCTAAAATATTATTTTCTTGTTTGTTTTATTTTTTATCAGTGTCCTGGCTCAAGAGCATGTCAATGAAAATTTATTCACAAATGGCATGGTCACATTTATTACTTGGCTGCAAACTACCACTTTCACGATTTTTCTTTAAATTTTGGCAGAATAATATATTTTGCGACACAAACATTTCATAAAAATATTTTTGTAATAGATTTAAGATATCGGTTTTTTGATATTCGAGAAGAACAAAGAAGACCGACTTTTCAATTTTTGTTTGTGTTGGTTGGTGTAAGTAAAGTTCAAGTGATGCCTTCATTCTGTCATTTCGGATAAAAGGCCATTCGTTCGTTTCACAACCTACCCGCAAAGTCTGTTTCGTACGTCGTGCGTTACGCTGTGGTTTTATTTGTTTTTCTGTTAATGGAAATACATTTACAATCAATTTTTTATCTTTCAATTTATTTGTGTGTGTTTTTTTATTTTATTTTTATTATTATTCTGGATGGCTGTGTTAAATATTCCCCTGAAAGAATGCATTGTAATGCTGGGTATTATATCGTTAAACATTATCGCTAAGTCATGAGCTATTATCCGCACATATAACAAATGCGTGAATAAAATTCACAATTTTTTTTATTAAATGATAATGGTCTTTCACTACAAGAGCGTGATTGTTTTTCCATTTGTGACACATATATCTGTCTTTGTGTTCAAACGTTGAACACTTTAATTTGTCCATGAAAATTTCATGAATAAATAATTTTCTCATTGACTGTTGGCTGATACCGTCAGCGTCGCTGCGTAATAAATAATTGAAATGACAGATTTTAAGTACAGTGGGCAAAAAGTTAGGTGTAGGACTTTAAATGAAATTGAAAAATCGCTTAAATCAATTGCGATTTGTATATTTGAATTTTTTGTAGAAATTCGAAATTTCTTTAAAACTTTAAATTCGTTGCAAGCATGAAATATTCACCAGCAAACCTTACATTGATGACTCTACCGGCACAATGTCATCCAGGTTTTGGAAACATGGCCAATGTCGCCATATTGCATTGGTTGGCAAAATAGCGTAAAAATCCCGTCAACAATAGCAATCAATGGCTGCACAGTTTCCATGAAAACATTCTCATATCGATGTCACTTGATACCATGACTACACCCAAAGAAACAGTGGGTTATGTCCTAGACCATGGGATGTGCTAATAAATCAAAGTGTATTTTGGTCCCCATCTACCTGTTATATGAGTATACAATTTATAACGCCCTCCTTTCAACCTATCCCCCTACCCATCCAAAAACATTTGAATTTTAGAAATTTTGCAAATCCCCACCCCATAAATGGAATAGATACTCAACTCGGTCAGTATTTGCCAAACATTGATTCCAAACATGCAATGGAAACTTTGTTCAACGGGCAGACGGGCTGTGGTGGGGTGGGGTACGAAGGTGTGCGTGTGCATGGTGGGTGTCAACGGCGCTGAACGTGTCCTGCAGATGGAAAACTTTACCTTTGCGAAAAATTTAACTTCTATGCACTTTCTGACAACACGAGGAGAAAACTCTGTTGTTGTTGTTGTTGTGCTTGGTAATAGAAGGAAAACTTTCCGATTTAAGTTTTCTTTATTCTTTTTCTTCTAGTCGTGGAATCTTTTGTCTTGCAGTGTCCAAGCATAGCCATGTCATCAATGTCATTTTCACTCGCCAGGAACTTGTTTAATCAGGGGTAAAAACTACCCTCCCCGCCACCACTCCACTCCCCACTTTTAGTACCTTTTGCATGGCATGAGGACGAAGACGTTGGCTTGAGGACAACCGTAAGGATCAAGTTGGCACAATGGCATTTGAAACCACCGGATTAGGGTTAAGGGAATGTAAACTATGCTTGAGGTCTCTGCGAAGAACTATTTTAGTTTATGAAGTATTTAATTGGTTGCAATGATTTGAATAGCTTCGGCTATTCTTGTGAAAACTCCAACTGCAACATGAGTGTTCGTTGTTGTTAATGGTTAGTTGGTGGCGGAGCCGGAAGCCGGCTAATTGTTGCAAAATGTCTGTGGAAGTGGCCATTGGGTCAAACTTAAGGGACGGGTTTAATGCGTGAAGTGCAATGACAGCGTTTGTTGAAATCTAAATGGGATTAGAAAGAGCCTGATCGGGCCAAACCTTGTTTGGCTTTCTTTAAGAAACACCGCCGATTGTAATGTCATTAAAACTACTGCATCAGCAGATGATTATAATAGACATAGTTGAATAGACATCCCTTATATTGTCAAATTAGACAATTCAGGTAACTTTTTCTTTTAAAATAAAATTCTTACAGCGTCAGAAAAATATTTATAATTTAATATAGAAAAATCGTAATCTTTGCTGGAATTGGGAAATATTAAAAACTTACTTCCAAAGTAGTGAGTCTTTAACGCAAATAGTATGAAATTAACGTGGGAAATTTTTGTGTTTTCAGGTGAAGCTCTCGGTGACTATGTCAATAGGCAAAATTGCCGCATATGGGGTTCAGAGAACCCACACAAAGGTCAATGCATCCACAACGAGTCACTGTTTGGTGTGTATTTTGGGCTGGCCATGTACTGAAAAATTGGGTTGATCAGATGAGATATTGAAAGAATAATCAGAACTTTTTATAGCCGATTCTAATTTGAAATTGTAAATGACCCACCCTATAGAAGAGTAAAATTGTTCACACGTTCACATAACGGAAAAAATGTCAAAATCAAATTAATTTTTTTGTTAAGTGCGATTCTCCTAATTTCCATCACCTAAACAAAAAACGTCATTCGTAAGAAGAAATTACATTACATTCAAAACACATAGATAGTCAATCAAATTGTTCACTAATCAAACAACACAAAAACTAAACAAGTAAGGAAAGGTTAAAGTCGGGCGGGGCCGACTATATAATACCCTACACCACTCCCTGCGTATGTATTTCGCTTTGATTACTAAACCCAGGTATTTCATGGGAGCAATTTTATGTAGTTCATACAAATTATATAAATTATATTCATATAATTTATTTGCTATAAATTCATTTTTAGTCAAATTTAACGAATATGGTAAATAATATGGTAATTGATCCAATTGTCTGACAGACAAATACAAATTATACAGTAGTTAACCAAAGTCATACCAAAGTATGGGCATATGGGCATCACCCAAACAATTCTCATTGCAATTCAATTCGGTAAAAAATTGAAATCGGGAAGGATTTTTGCATCCTATAAATGTATGTGTTTGACAAAAAATGTTAAATCGGAAAGGACATTTGTATGGGGGTATATTGAAACCTGGAACGATGTGACCCGCTTTCACCATGTCTGTTTATTGGTGAAATATAATATGTAAAGTTTGGCCAAAATCGGTTAAACATTCGGGATCAACATTTGTATGACTATATCTAAATCTATATCTAAATCTGAACCGATCTTACTCAAAATGTCAAATCGGGAGCGACATTTGTATGGGGGCTATATCTAAATCTGAACCGATCGTACCCACTTTCAGCATAGGTGTTTTTAGTTCGATTATAAAATGTTGTGCCAATTTTAAAGAAAATCGGGTACAATATGTGGTTTCTAAAGCGGAAAATATCAAATCGGGAGCGACATTTGTATGGGGGCTATATCTAAATCTGAACCGATCTTACCCAAGTTTTGCATACGTGTTTCTAGTTGGATTATAAGATGTTCTGCCAAATTTAAAGAAAATCGGGTACAATATGTCGTTTCTAGAGCGGAAAATGTCAAATCGGGAGCGACATTTGTATGGGGGCTATATCTGAATCTGAACCGATCTTACCCAATTTTTGCATACGTGTTTCTAGTTCGATTATAAGATGTTATGCCAAATTTAAAGAAAATCGGGAACAATATGTCGTTTCTAGAGCGGAAAATGTCAAATCGGGAGCGACATTTGTATGGGGGCTATATCTGAATCTGAACCGATCTTACCCAATTTTTGCATACGTGTTTCTAGTTCGATTATAAGATGTTCTGTCAAATTTAAAGAATATCGGGTACAATATGTCGTTTCTAGAGCGGAAAATGTCAAATCGGGAGCGACATTTGTATGGGGGCTATATCTAAATCTGAACCGATCTTACCCACTTTCAGCATAGGTGTCTATAGTTCTATTATAAGGTGTTAAGCCAAATTTGAAGAAAATCGGGTACTATATGTGCTTTATAGGGCGGAAAAAGTCAAATCGGGAGCGACATTTGTATGGGGGCTATATATAAATCTGAACCGATTTCCTCCAAATTCAATACCGATGGTCCATGGGCAGAAAAAATAACTTCTGCCAAGTTTCATGACAATCGGACAACAATTGCGACGTGTAGAGTGCGAACAAGCTTAGATGGACAGCAGACGGACGGACGGACGGACGGACAGACAGACATCGTTAAATCGACTCGTCTGGTGATTCTAAGCCGATCCGTATACTTAAAGGTGGGTCTAGCTCGATTATTTCTTGGTGTTACAAACATTTGGCGCGAAACTAACTTATAATACCCTAGTCCACGAAGTGGTGTAGGGTATAAAAACATGCTTAAATACGCTAAAATATTATGGGTATTTTTAGTCCTTGTGAGGGAAAAAATTTTCCCTTTGGGCCGATTTCGCCCCATTTCAATCCTAACGATCTACGACTATAAGACGCATTTATGGAGAATTTGAACGTTCTAACTCCTTTCGTTTAGATGCTAGCTTTCAACAGACGGACAGACGGACGGACATGGCTAGATCGTCTTAGAATTTCATGACGATCAAGAATATATATACCTTATAGGGTCTCAGGTCGATATTTCAAGGTGTTACAAACGGAATGACAAAGTTAGTATACCCCCCGTCCTTGAGGTGGAGGGTATAAAAACATGATGAAATACTCTAAATATTTTCAGTCCTTGTGAGGGAAAACTTGTTCCCTGTGAACCGATTTTACTCACTTTCAATCCCAACCGACTTACAACTATAAAACATATTTATGTAAAATTTGGACTCATTTCGTTTAGATGCTAGCGGACGGATGGACATAGCTAGATCGTCTAAGAATTTTATGACTATCAAGAATATATAAACTTTATAGGATCCCAGTTTGATATTTCAAGGTGCTAAAAACGGAATGACAAACTTACCCAGCAAAAAAAATTTAAAGTACTTCTGTAAGAAGCACATTTTTTGTTTTTTTTTTTTATTATTTTTATAAATAAGCAATATCTAATTTTGTATAATTTTATCAGTTTGAAAATTTTTGCTCAAAAAATAAAAATTATTGCTATTATTATTATTATTATTATTATTATTATTATTATTATTATTATTATTATTATTATTATTATTATTATTATTATTATTATTATTATTATTAATGTAATGTATTTAATTTTTTATTAATTAGTAATACTACAAATATTAGTAAAATTAAGTAGTGTTAATTTCATTAATGCTGATTTAATTTAATATTAATTTGCGTTATATACTAATTCATACTAAATAAATATTTTGTTAAGTTTCCTATTGTCAGCTCTAACTAACAAAATGATTTGCTTTAGTTATTCAGCATTTCACAACAGATGATAGCTGAGATGGTTAGAGTGCCTAAGTAGCAACCAGAAGGTCCGCTGTTCTACCACCGGAAGCGTCGGATTTTTTTAGAACAGAAATGGAAACCAGTGAAAAAGTGGTTCCCCTTTGCAACACTTTAAAATAACTTTTAAGTCATTAAAAATCAAATCAATCTATGAAAACTCCATGTTAAATTCATTGGTGAAGATCCAAATTTTCACTACTTCCGAATCACAAGATGAACATCTTTTTAACTTCTTTGGGTGCTCTGTTTTTGCTGGGTAGTATACCACCATCCTGGAGGTGGAGGGTATAATGAACTGTATAAATTATTCGAAAAACCACCTTATGCAACACAGCTGGAAAATACCTCTGAAAATGTCAAGCTTTCTTTAGCTGTTCAATAATTAGAGCACTAGTTCCAAAAAATAGTTTTGGAACCAATGTGCATAATTCAACGAGTGACAATTATAAAGTAATATATTATACATAATAGTTTTCCTGCATACACGAGCACTAGGGATTGCACAAATTGTCTTAATTGTTCATCGCTGGAGATTCATGATTTTTTCTCACTTCTCAATAGATTTGTAATTTGTCTATGCCAACCTTATTGCAGACTGCTGTTTTACACATTCCCCTGATTTAAAGTTGCGCCAATGTGCCTGATTGCCCGGAAAACGGTCGTGCAAAGTTTTATTGAAAATAATGCGTCAAAGTTTTTTGCATCCTTGGTCTATTAAAGATTTGCTAAAAGATTTTTGTGCATACTGCACGTTTTGAAAAAGATTTTCTATAAAACAGAAAGTTATGTTAAACTTCCGTTTACGGTGGTGACATTTCACACATGCATAGCATCACACACTGAACATCCGCTGCAGTCAATCTTCTGCCCCCCTCCCATCCTAATAAGCCATAACTTTGGTCAAAAGGATCAACTTTTGCCAAGGATTGAAAACAAATCCAAAGAAATCCAATCAAGAATATTTTTTTTATCAACTTCAAATTGATTTTTGTTGCAGCCAAAGGGAAATGTGTCTCGTTGCAAGGAAATGAGACGGAAGAGGACACACTGCAATGTTTGAATTATGTGCTGAATTTTTTGTTTTTATGTCGCCTTATGGTGGAATCTCTTGAGCCGAAGTGGTCTCTCACAATGTCCATAACTCATATGTGTGTATATAGGTGGCGATGATCTTGGAAATGGTGTAAGTCACACCGGAGGATGCATCGATATTAGCAAAACTATGTATAACTTATAACAAATTTGTGTGATGTGACTTATATTATTTTAAAACTCATCGGCTCATATGGGCGAGGAACATACGCTGTCATGTGTGCTAGCTATCTGATGATTCTTTGACATAAAGAAAAACATAAAATTTCATACTATCCACAAAGAAGAAGTTTATACTTTGCCATAATACTTTTGTTTTTGGTTTTCCTACAAAAACTTCAAGGTTTACGTTTTTTGTTAATTCACTTATGACTTTGTCGTCTTTGTTCATAAGTAACGTCATAAGTAACGCCTTAAGGAAAATTTACACTCAAAGGAGATGTGCTATAAATCGGGAAGTAGAGGAAACATTTCATTTGGCGCATGTAACTGAATTCAAATAGTCTGCTACAGAGGCCTTTTTGCAGTTTTCTCTAAGGAGATTCAGAATTAGGATTTTCTGTGGAAGTCTTCTTCCAGGTGTTGTGGAATTAAGACGACCCATAGAAAACTTGTAAAGGGGCTCTAATTGAAATTCCCATCAAATTGGTTGTTAAAAATTTGTTGTATCTGCGTGTTTCAGTGAGTAAGGATTCATCGCAAAAATTAAATAAATTTTATGTGTCTGGAAAATACATAATTTTCGTGACTCGAAAAATGTTGAATAGTTAATTCCATTTTTGTGTTGTGAAGAATTATATTTATATAGGGGGTAAAATGGGGCTAAAAGGGACAAAAATGGTACAAACAACACGACTGAAGCTTAAATCAAGAAATTTGGTGTGTACATTTCTCTTACAGCATAGAGATCAGATATGAAGTGAGTTTTTCGAAATTCGTACTTTTAAGGGGCAATATGGGGTAAAAAGGGATAAAAATAGTACCGCCGCATGGATCAAACGGCTGGGCCTAGAATCTTGAAATTTGGTATTGACATTCCTCTTGCAGCATGAAGACATCACAAAAATGTCATTTGCAAAATTCGTACCTTTGGGGGTCAAATGGGACAAAAAGGTATACAAATTGTACCTACAACATGGCTGAAGCTACAATAATGAAATTTGGTATGTACATTTCTCTTATAGCGAAGAGATCAGATTTGAAGGGAGTTCTTCGTAATTCGTACTATTAAGAGGTAAAATGGGTTTAAGGGGGATAAAAATTGTACCACCGCAATGACCAAACGGTTGGGACTAGTATCTTGAAATTTGGTAAAAAAATCTCTTATAGCTTCAACGCGCCCAAGAAAATATTTTTTAAAATTCGTACTTTTTGGGGATGAAATCGGGTAAAAAGGGATAAAAATAGTACCAATAATATGGATGGAGCTGAAACCATAAAATTCGATGTGTACATCCCTCAAAATGCTTAGAATCGCAAAATAAAGGACTTTTTCGAAATTTTTACTTTTAATGGGAAAAGGGGATGAAAAGGTACCAACAACATGGATGACGCCACAATAATGAAATTCGTTATGTATATTCGTTTTGCTGCACACATCACTGAGTTCTGTGTGAACACTATAGTCAAAATAAAAGATAGATACAAAATGTTTGTTCCACTTATATGTTCAGATTTCAAGTCGCGCACCGGTATAGAAGTTATGGTTTTAATTTTCACTTGGATATGGACTACAAAGGAGTGGAAAAGCATACATATTTTGTAGGCTTAAAATGATTAAAAAAACATTTTAAAATCTCAAATTGCAACTAATTTTAACCATACGTATGGAAGTTGTATCAGTTTTATTTTGACCAAAGCTTATGCCAATTTGCGTGGTTTAATTTTACGTACGGGTCGTTTGTTTTGGAATATGGAATATACGTGTGGGGTACCATAAGGTTTATATCAATTTCCCCATCTCCGAATTTAAACTAAATCTGGGAAAATAATACTATGTGCAAAGTTTGAATAAATTCGTTAAGTCCCTTCCAGAGTGATCGTGTATACCAGCGAGCCAGATTCTTCAAAAGTTGTGAGCGTTTACGCTGAAAGTGATATCCTTAGACTAAGGCAATTTCAAAATATAAAAAAACTGTTTGAATACTGATACAAAATAATGTCAATACCACACCTTTTTTCCGCGTACGAAGTAGCGGGTATTTTCTAGTATTAATATAATTATTAGGCAGAAATATTCAAAAATGTGCCCTAAATATTATTAGGTAGAAACAATTTCCCTCCTATTTGCAATTCCGTCTACAGCCTAAATGTCTGTTCCGTTTTGATAGAAAATGTTATAATTTGGAAGATCCAATATGTTTCACACCTAATTTCATGATTTTAGCTACAGCCTTTTTATTGGTACCAGTTTCATTCCTTTTTTTTTCCATTTTGACTCTAAAAGTACGAATTTAGAAAAAATCATATCTCTTATATTCCGTAGACAACTCGTCTGTCTACGTAAACTCGGAAAATACTGAATATCATGATTCTAGCTACAGCCGTTTGATTGTAGCCAAATTTAATTCCATTTAGATCCTGATGCTACGAATATCGGAAGATCTCTTTGTTATTCGCGTCACCGCAGTAAGAGAAGTGTACACACCGAATATCATTATTATAGCTGCAGCCGTTTGTTTGGTATCAATTTTTTCCCCATTCGCCCCATTTTCCTGATTAATGTACAGATTTCGAAAAAATCCTTTTAAAAACTATAGGAAAGTTTTTCAAAAAAAAAAAAATACATAAAATTCAGAAAAATTCATGAAATCTTTATTTGAATCGATAGTACGGTCCATATAATTTAATGTTTGAAGATTATTTCATGCAAATGTTGACCTTGACTGCGCCTCAAATGGTCCATCCTCTTAGTCCAATTTTGTCATTTCCACGTTTTTGAGTAACAGAGGCCCAATTGCTGCGAACGGCGACGAATCGATAATTGATGGTCATCATTAACACTGGCCGATACAGCTGCGATATTTTCTTCAGTTCGCACTCTACGTAAGCGTGTTGGTGGTTTAATGTCCAACAATGTAAATTTGGTGCGAAATTTAGTCACAATAGCCCGAATAGCCGCTTCAGTGGGTCAATTAAACTGACCATAAAATGGAAGCGCGCGATGAACTTTCTCAATAATTCAATAATTTGCAAGCGTTGTTCGTTTGTAAGACGATTCATGGTTAAATTATAGACCAAACTGAAGATGTTTGACAATGAAACAAGACACGAAACGTGCGTCAGCTGTTTAAACCAGTGTTGCCAAAAAGCTAATAGCTAAAAAATCACCCTTTATTTCGCATCTTTACAGTCAGATGGAAGTACACACCGAATTTCACGATTTCAACCTCAGTGGTTTGGTAGGTACCATTTTTATCCCTCTTTTCCAATTAAAAGTACGAATTAAAAAAATCCTTCTATTTTCGTATCTACGCAGGGATGTACATTCCAAATTTCATGTTTCTTGCTTTTATCGTATCATTGGTACCATTTAAAATCCCTTTTTGTCCCATTTCGCCCGCTAAAACGTGTATTTACTTTTTGGTGCTTTTACGCTACAAGAGGAATGTACACAACAAATTTCAATTGCATATATATAGATGAGGGAGAACTTTCAGTCCTTGTTATTGAAAAATTTTCCCTCTGGGCCGATTTCGCCCACTTTCAATCAAAACCGATCTGCAACCATAAGACACATTAAGGGAAAATTTGAACCTCCTAGCTCGTTTCGTTCGGCCGCTATTGTGCTTTCAACAGAAAGACGGTTAGATGGACATGGCTAGATCGTCTTAGAATTTTACCTCGACCCAGAATATATATACTTTATGGGGTCTCCGATGAATATCTTAAGGTGCTACAAACGGAATGACAAAATGATAAAAAAGGGTCCCATTTCGACAACTTTATTTCCCTTTTTTTATACCCTCCACCTCCAGGATGGGGGTATACTAACTTCGTCATTCCGTTTGTAACACCTTGAAATATCGACCTGAGACCCTATAAAGTATATATATTATTGATCGTCACGAGACGATCTAGCCATGTCGGTCCGTCCGTCCGGCCGTCTGTTGAAAGAACGCTAGCATATAAACGAATGGAGCTAGGAGGTCCAAATTTTGCATAAATTCGTCTTATAGTCGTAGATCGGTTGGGATTGAAACTGGGCAAAATCGGTCCAAAGGGAAAAATGTTTCCCTCACAAGGACTAAAGAACCCATAAAAACACCCAATATTTTAGAGTATTTAAGCATGTTTCTTCAATATGTCGGCTTGTACTTGTGCATTTCCCCAATAACAAAAACGTGCACCATAAAACGATTTTTATTCGTAGGGGCTGAAGTGGGGCAAAAAGGGATAAAAATGGTACATATTAAACGACTACAGCTAGAAACACTAAAGTCGGTGTGTACATTCCTCTAATTGAGTAGATACATAATATGAAATTATTTTTTCCAAATTCGTACATTTAAGGGATAAAATGGGAATAGAGGGATAAAAATGGTACCAACTAAACGGCTGCACCTAGAATAATGAAATTCGGTTTATACATTTCTCTGATTGCGTAGACACGTAAAATAGAAGGATTTTTCCAAATTCATACTTTTTGGGGTTCAAATGGAAAAAGGGGATAAAAATAGTACCTACAAAATGATCGCAGCTAGAGTCATGAAATTCGGAGTATACATTCCTCTGACTGCGTAGACACGAAAAATAAAACGTTTCTTCCAAATTAGTACTTTCAAGGGAGACAAAGGGTAAAGGGGATAAAAATAGTACCAACTAAACGAATACAGCTAGAATGATGAAATTCGGTGTGTACATCCATCTAATTACGTAGATACATAAATAAAGATAGAGACGACTATCTAATCGTACTCTTGAGGGGGTAAAATTGGAAAAGGGGGAAACAAATGGTACCAACAAAATGGCCGCAGCTAGAATCATGGAATCCGGTGTATACATTCCTCTGACTGCGTAGACACGCAAAATAGAAAGATTTTTCAAAATTCCTACATTTACGGCAAAAATTTGTTGAATCATAAAGTTGAATCACTATGTACGTGAGATAATGGATTTTCAAAATGTGTACTTTAGGAATTAAAATAGAATGGAAATTCAACCAACTGTAGCACCCACTACCTACCAATATTTATGGTATTTAAGCTTTTTTTGAAAATATAAATATAAGAATATTTATTTTGATATAATAAAAATATTATATTTATTTATAAAATTATTTTTTCAATATTTGTATTTATTTTGGTTTGGCTATATTAAAAAAATATTTTTTTATGTAATACTACTGCACTTCAACGAAAATCGACAGCCTCTGTGGAATGTAATCCATGGTGGACGGTATAAAAAGTTCGGCCCGGCCAAACTTAACGCCGTTTTTACTTGTTTTTCTTCTTGCAGGTGCAACTGTAATATTTAATTCTTCGCAAATAATACATAATGTCCTTTTTGAGTCTCTTTGGCCAACGGACCTCAACGGTAGGTCTCTCTCATTATCTAAGCATCATGCGAAAGGTCATGATTCCAGCTATTCATTTGTCATAAAATATTCCCAGGAAAAAAGTATTTAGTTGTCACTTTGAAAACCCACAAAAATATACTTTGAAAAACACCAACAACTTTGAAAAAATTTTTTAACTGGAATTTACGACTTTAAGAAACACCTTTAAAGAACTTCATAGCTTTGAGCCAAGGAATGTGTTCAATTTGGCTGCCTAATGTAATCATGATCTGGTTTATTTTATACTTCTAAACATTGCATGGTAGGGTATACTTTCTTGCTCTTAGTTGACGTTTTATTTAGTTTGATGTTGTTTTTTTCGTTTCTTTTTTATTTAGACGAAGTTGCTGATAAAACTTTTGTTATTTTTCACCGAATTCTCATCACACAAAAAGGGGCAAAATATTGTTGTGCTTTTTTGGTGGTGTTGGGGTGGGGGGAACTGAAAAAGGACGGAAACGGAATGAAAAATGTATCTTTTCACGTTGACAAGTTGCAGAGTGTTTTTGTGAGAGTCTTTTCCCTTTCGTGTTTCCTGTTTCCGGTTTAAGTGATTTTTCTGTTTGTCTTGACAGATAGCACACGAACACACACACATAGAGTTACCAACAAGAATATGGCTACGGTTGTTGATGTTGCAAGTTATACGTTTTTTGTTGAATGCATCTTATTGCATTTCTCGTTGTCGTTGTTGCTGCTGTTATCACTTCTGGTGATGGTCATCTTGTCTGTGTTGGTTTGTTTCGTAAATTTCTTAGTTTGTAGTTTGTTTGTTTTTGTTTTTGCTGTTTTTTTCATTTAAAGTTTGTGACTGGTGTTGTGGCAATTTATTTATTCTTATTTATTCTCGTTTTTTGTAAAGATCTCAAAACTAATTTGTTTGTCGCAAGGCAAGCAGACAACACACAGAAATGTGCAGATGGTTGCAACAATAAATATGCACTCTTTAACGAATATGTCAAATATGTTGAAGTTTGTTATTGAGATAAATATTTTCGCATAACAAAAGTTCTCTTGGATAATAATGCTAACCTAGTTTACCTTTCAGCTCAAGTTTATGGCGAAATGACATGAATTGATTGTCGGCAACTTACCTGGAAAGAGAGAAAGAAGGATTTTTATATAAATAGATTTGCGGAACATTTGTTTACTCTAAGATTAAAAATATTTATTAAATTGTGCTTATCAGCTTCTTGTGATTGCAGCACAGTGTGCAGAATACCTTCACAAGAAGTAAACTAATACGAAACTGATTTGAAATGCTATTACCTAGAAAAAAATAATATTGCGACAATAATCCTATTCGTATTGGGGAAGTAACCTCGATTGAAGAAGGCCAATACAAAATCAATACTTCTGGATAACAAATCAGAGATATTGTCAGATTATCAACGGGAGGAAAAATAGATGATTTCGACAAAATATCATCTTAATTACAATAATGAAATATGACCAGATAACCACCTAGATTAATAGCACCAGCCCAGAAAGTCTGGGAAATGATACTATTTTTATACCCTCCACCTAAGGATGGGGTATATTCACTTTATCATTCCGTTTGTAACACCTTAAAATAGTCATCGGAAACTCCATAAAGTAGTATATATTCTGGGTCGTGTTAAAATTCTAAGACGATCTAGCCATGTTCATCTGCATGTCTGTTGAATGCATGCTTACTGCCGACCGAAATGAGCTAGGAGGTTAACATTTTTGGTCACAGATCGCTTGGGATTGGAAGTGGACGAAATCGGCTCAGAGGGAAATTTTTTTCCCTAACAACGACTGAAAATACTCCCTAATATTTAGATTATTTAAAATGTTTTTTTTTTTGAAAATTCATTTTTTTACACTTGAAATTTGTTTCGCACATTCCTCTACTAACGTGAAAACACCAACAAGTACAAAAAGATTTAGCGGGGGAAATGGAGCAAAAAGGGATAAAAATGGTACCAAAGATACGACAACAGCCAGAAACATGAAAATCGGTGTTTAAATCCCTATAATTACGTCCACACGTAAAATAGAGGATTTTTTTTTTAATTCGTACTTATAAGGGATACAATTGGGATAGAGGGGTTAGAGATGGGCGCCACTCACGTGAATTGCGTGAATCACGCGTGAACGTGAGCAAAATTTATTTTACTCACGTGAGCGTGCGTGAACGTGAGGAACGAAAAAATGTTCGTGCGTGAATGTGCGTGAGTCTAATTTCTGCGTGAATCACGTGATTTTTTCGTGAGTCGCACATATTTATTAACTCGTTTATTTTCAGTTAATTTCGTTTAAAAATGTGAAATTTTCCATTCAAAATAGTAGTCATAGACATATTTATTTCTAAAACAGAGTTCTTTAGTGTAGGTATAATATCTATTTTTTCTATTATTTAAGTAAGCATTCTCTGCACCAACACTGAATTTATATCCTTAGTGTTAATTCAATTAAAAAAACACACAACTGGTATCGGGGGTATATACTGTGTTTTTTACTTGTATTTTATGTCAGTGTCCGATTTCTAACTTATTTTGCGTTAAACTATACGGTATTCCACACTGTAATATTGTATACTATTTTAAAAATATGATTTTAAATCAAACATCGCAAACGTAGAGTGTTTTAAATAATTAAATTAAATAATTTTCGGATTTGCGGGGCGTTACTCATTTCGATTTAAAATGTATATCTTTGAGGAAATTGTTTGCGTGATTTACGTGAATCACGTGATTCACGCGTGAATCACGCGTGATCGTGAGCAAAATTTATTTTACTCACGTGAGCGTGCGTGAACGTGAGTAATGAAAAAATCTTCGTGCGTGAACGTGCGTGATTCAATTTTTTTCCTTCGTGAGCGTGCGTGAACGTGAGCCAATAATCACTCACGCGCACATCTCTAAGAGGGGTACAAATGGTACCAACCAAACCGCATGAAATTCTTAAAGTCATTTTTCAAAATTTGTACTTTTAAGCAGATAAAAGGAACCAACCAAACGGCTGCAGTTAGAATAGTGAATTTCGGTGTGTAAATTGCTCTGACTGTGTAGATACGAAAAATAATAATATATTTCTATATTCGTACCTTTAGGATCAAGATGTGAAAAAATTGGTACCAATCAAACGGCTGTAGTTAGAGTCATGAAACTCAGTCTTCGTAAAAACGCACAATAAAACGTATCACAATTTTCCTAATAATATTATGGAATGCACTCCGTGGTGGAGGGTATATAAGATTCGTCCCGGTCGAACTTAAGGCCTTTTTGCTTGTTTATTGTAGAGTAAAAGTAAAATATGTTATTGAAATTTCGCAGACACCACCAAATTCTTGACTTAGGGTCAACTCAATCGAATAACAAACCGATTTTGAGTTTCTCGTTGGATTTAAAAAGGAAAACTTAGATCTTTCAAACGATATGTATTTTGGGCTGGAGGAATCTGTGAGTATTCGTCCAGCAAAAACGTTTTTTTAAATAGTGTTCTCAATTTTCCAAATTGTGGAATATTTTTTCACGTTAGAATGTGTGGAAATCGTACCATTTAATTTGAACTATCAATTACTTTGAAAGGTAGAATAACATAAATTTTTATTTTCACGTTTTTGCTAGACATTTGCATAATGGGACGCTATACGCATGAACAAAATCGAGAAATATTAAAAACTTACTTCCAAGGTAGTGAGTCTTTAACGCAAACTGTATGACATTTTCGTGTTTTCGAAAGAGGCTCATTTCATCTCAGTGGCTACGTCAATAAGCAAAATTGCTGCATATGGGGTTCATAGAACCTACACGTGTCTATTGCATCCACATCGAGCCATTGTTTGGTGTAGATTTTGGACCCCGATTGATCAGTTCATATCTCTTAAAAATTGACGAGTCCCACAAAATACCCATAACAATCCCTAATATTTTAGCGTATTTAATCATGTTTTTTGAATATGTCTGTTTATATTTACTTGATATTTGGTATGCGTATTCCCCTTATAGCAAAAATTCTGATTCTTATTGTAGGGGGAGAAATGGGGATAAAAATGGTACATAGTAAACGACAACAACTGGAAACACGACAAACGGTGTGTACATTAGAGCGTACCAGGTTACAAGTAAAAAAAAAAGTTCGCCGTACACCTTCGAATATGAAGTATTATTGAAAGGTAGTTTCAAAAAATTTTTTTTTATTTTTTTATGCCGAACGTAGGGGTCGCGCTTTCACATTTTTCTGTATAACTTCTGCATTTATAAACGGATTTTAAAGTGTGATACATCGATGTTTTTGTCTCGACGAGGCCGATTTTTTTGAGAATCGACATACTTCCTTAGGAAGAGTTTCATGATTTTATGCGAGCTTTAATTTTCTGATATTAGAGCGGTACATTAGGGTAGTAGCAACTGAGATATGATGGGTAAGTACCAGAAGGGGGTGCTTGAGCTCAATGACTTCAAAGACAAAAAATCGGCCTCGTCGAGACAAAAACATCGATGTATCACACTTTAAAATCCGTTTATAAATGCAGAAGTTATATAGAAAAATGTAAAAGCGCGACCCCTACGTTCGGCATAAAAAAATAAAAAAAATTTTTTTGAAACTACCTTTCAATAATACTTCATATTCGAAGGTGTACGGCGAACTTTTTTTTGAGGTACGCCCTAGTGTACATTCCTCTAATTGAGCAGATACATAATATAAAAGTATTTTTTCCAAATTCGTACTTTTAAGGGCCCATTTTACCCCTTAAAAGTACGTACTTAAAAGTAAGGGATAAAAATGATACCAACCAAACGGCTGTACCTAGAATAATGAAGTTCGGTGTATACATTCCTCTGATTGCATAGGCAAGTAAAACACACGGATTTTTCAAAATTCGTACTAAAATGAAAATCGGAGTATACATTCCTCTGACTGTGTAGACACAGAAAATAAACTAATTTTTCGAAATTCTTACTTTTTGGAGTCAAAATAGAAAAAGGGGATAAAAATAGTACCAGTCAAATGACCGCAGCTAGAGTAATGAAATTCGGAGTATACATTCCTCTGACTGTGTAGACACGGAAAGTAAACTGATTTTTCGAAATTCGTACTTTTTGGGGTTAAAATGGAAAAAGGGGATACAAATAGTACCAACCAAATGACCGCAGCTAGAGTCATGCAATTCGGAGTATACATTCCTCTAACTGCGTAGACACGGAAATAAACGAATTTTCGAAATGCATACCTTCAAGGGATACAATGGTACAGAGGGATAAAAATAGTACCAACTAAACTACTACAGCTAGAATGACAAAATTCGAATTGCGTAGAAACGTCAAGGGGGTAAAAATGGTACCAACCAAATGGGCGCAGCTGGAATCATGGTATTCGGTGTATACATTCATCTGACTGCATAGACACGCAAAATAAAAAAATTTTTCCAAATTCGTATTTTTGTTTTACGGCAAAAATTGGATAAATCCTGAAGTTAGGTTATTTTGCACTATGTACGTCTGATAATGGATTTTCAAAATTTGGAAATACAACCAACTGTAGCACCCACTATCTACCAGTATTTATGTTATTTAAGTTTTTTTAAAAATATGAATATAAGAATATTTATTTTTTGAGTTGAAATAAATAATGGTTTGAAATAATTAAAATATTATATTTATTTCTAAAATTATTTTTTCAATATTTGTATTTGTTTTGGTTTGGCTATATTAAAAAATTTATATTTTCCTGTAATATTACTGCACTTCTACGAAAACCGACAACCTCTGTGGAATGCAATCCATGGTGGAGGGTATATTGTGTTCGGCCCATTTTCAGTCTAATCATGAAAAATATTTCTATATGAAGTGGTAACACCATTAGCTACCTTTCATCCTTCCCTGAACATTCGCAAAGGTAAGTATGTTTCATATTATGTTTCATTACATTTTCACTTGTGTTCGTTTTTATTTTTTTGACGATTTTTTATTTGTTTTTTGGAAATTTCATTTTCTCGCTAAACATGAAAAATAAATAGTTAGCTTTATAATTCAAAACGAAATGATTGAACCATTAGTTTCCTGTCACCAATATGTCCACTGTCGCTCCTTATTTTATGAAATGAATTATTCATATCATCTATTTCCTCTAATCCCTATAAATAACTACAACACAGTATTTCGTAAAACAGTTTTTTGGGTCAACTGCAAAACTCTCCTAAATCCATTTGATTTCAAACCGGTTAATTTTTAATAAATTAGATCAACTTAGTTGTCGATAAGTGCTGCACGTAAAGCAAAACAATACATGTACATGCTCGTACTCGTACCATTTATTTAAGATTAGCCCCCATGGAAGTGTATGTGACAGTGCATACAAATTACCTGTCACCCTGTGTAAATGTTAAGCTGGCTGCATATCCACTTACATACGTACGAGGTACGAGGATAATGCCAAATGTGAATAAATGCATTGATGTACACATGCTAGCTGATGCATGGTACATGCCATCGTGCTGCACGCTGTTAATATATATCCAGAGATTTATCTAAAAGAAGTGATTGCATATGTTTTTTCCATTTCATGCTGCTCCTGTGACAATATCCTCTAACGCAAATACACACACAGGTGCATGTGGATACAATAAGGTGTGCCGGAAAATCAACAGTTGGAAATAAATAAAAATGGTGTAAGGTTCGGTTGGGCCGAACGTGGAGTGTATTCCAAAGTATTACCGGCAGATTAGAGACTGACGGCTTTACGTAGAATTTCATATTGATGAAATTATGATATTTAGCATGCAAATTCCGATACTTCTATACCTTAAAAACGAATTCGAAGTACAAATTGGGAAAACCCCCTTTATTTACACCGAATTTCATTATTCTGGATGCAGTCGTTTTGTTAGTACCGTTTTTATTTTCTTGCCCCTTTGCCCAGTAAATGTACAAATTTGGATTTTATACCTTCCACCTTAGGATGGGAGCATATTAATTTAGTCATTCCATTCGTAATGCCTTCAAATACTCAACGTAGACTCCATAAAGTATATAACGCGTGATTCAAAAAAAAATATTTATTATCGGTTAAAGGAACAATTTATGGCATTTACTGTTTGAAATGATATCACGTAAATATTGGCCACGACTACATCTGAGGTGGTCAGATATCCTTACGTAAAATACGCCAAGTTGCCGAACACTCTCAGCTAAAGTGGCTATATTCGATTATGCGCACCGTAAGTTCCTCTAATCGCACGTAAAACATTTCTCACAGAACTCTGTTTTTCGTAATATATGTAGTTGAACAATTTGGAGACGCTGTTGTGGTGTGTGGCTTTCCATGATGACAGTGCCATATATGTGTCTAATGACTGTAGATCGCTTGGGGAAAATATGTCCCTAACAAGAACTGAAAATGCTCTAATATTGAGAATATATAGGCAATTTTAATATTCAAATCAAGTAGCGAACCATTTTTTTTTTTTTTGAAAATTCACACTATGGTAGAGGATGGATAAATATGGCTGAAGTTTAAATCATAAAACTTGGTTTATACATTACTCTGACTATGTAGACGCACAACATGGAGGTATTTTCTTTTCGAAATTAGTAAATTTATAATTATGAAAATCGGTATATACGTTCCTCTGACAGGCGCGCAAAACAGAAATATATCTCTAAAAACGCGGTAAAATTGATCGAGAAGGATAAAGTTTTTTTAACAAGTACAAATAAATACTTGAATACACTTAATGTATTACTGAGGTATGCAGTTATATCACGCAATCCCTACGAGCGGGAGTGGTATTTAAATTTATTTAAATTTCCAGCAAGATATCATAATTTTCATAATATGGTACTGCACTGCTGCGCAAAGTTAATGGCCGCCAACCTTCCGGTAGAACTGTGGGATTCGCTCCATGATGGAGGGCCTAAATGAACGCCTTTTTAGGAATAAACACCAAATGTTTATGAATACTTCCATGCCATAAATCTAACCATAAACTATACGGGACATCAGCAAATATTTTGCTATGAGAATCCGTACACTAAGAGGCAGAGAAGATTCCGTTTTGTAGTTCTGGAGATTATTTATTAATATGATTATGAAATCGAGAACGATCATATACATAAAATCCTAAAATCTTTTATGAGTTTACGTTCTCAATAATGAAATCATTTAAAGTGAAATTGAGAATTTTATCAGGCGCAGTATTAAACACAATTGACCTCGTCTTTGATAGGGTTTTTATAAAATAATCCTGGCACCAATCCTCGTTTACGTTTTTTTGAAAATGTATTATTGGGCCTTCTGTTAATTGGGCATCCCCGTAATTTTTTAAGTCTTGGAAATATAACAATATACTGACACCACTACATGATAAAAGACCACAAAAAAGACCCCTGTCTCCCAGTTTTGCCCAAAGTCATGCATTTTTTTATGGGCCCCCAAAGACTTGAGGCCTCGGTGTCATTTTTGCAAAAAGGTGATCATTTCTTAGGCTTATATCTTACAAACCGTTTGGAATTTTGATTTACTCTCATTGTAGCTATTGTCAAAAAGAACAAAATACACATAAAATCAAAAACTTAATCTTCAAGATCAAAATCACAAATGCCAATCGTCAAACTAATCTTATAGGCTGTAGTGTGTATAGGTGGCGTATACGTGCCTTTGATTAAGGCTAATATCACTCATACGCACTGTAGTCGGATTGACCATTAACAGAAACAGTCATGCAAGATATATTTTTCCTACCTACACGGTGTTAACAATCATTCCTAGGAAGTTCATATGTTTCACAAAGTTGTTTATTGAGATCTTATGTACATTTTTGAAGTTGATTGTTTCCTTGATTCGATTTGATTGAACGGTTTGCTAACTATCGATTTTTTTGCGATTTTGACTTTGAAGGTGAAGTTTTTTTGATTCTGTATGTTCACAATTTTTGTTCTATTACAACTTTGCCTCCGAGAGTAAATCAAAATTGCAAACGGCTTGCAAGATATGAACCTAAATTATCACTTTTTGCAAAAATGACACCAATGACCCAAATCTTTTGGGACACAAAAGTTGGGCAAAACTGGAAGACACGGGTCTTTTTTTTTTGTATCGCATTTGGGATTTTTTTTTGGTGACACGGTCTACTCTTCATACTTCATTTTGTTATGTAGAAATAAATTCAATATATCAAAACTTAAATAAATCTACATATAGTACTGTCATGTGACACTAATTTTGGGTCATGAAAATGTCTACAAAATTCTGAAAGTAATAATTCTGAGGTAGAGAAAGGACATTTTGATGCGGATAATTATATTCGTTCATAATATTTGTGAAGCGATTTCACAAAAGGATTTAGTGATTTTTTTCTTAATATGTATGAAAATTCATAAATAATATGAAATGTATCATACAATTTTTTCATAATTCATAAATTAAAATTAGTGAAACTTAGTTTCGTAAGATAAAAGAAAAATTTTATTGTATTAAATAACAAGTAAGGAAGGTTAAAGTCGGGCGCGGCCCTATGGTGTAGGATATAAAAGGGTCATTACATTTGAACCGGGTTATATACGATGCAGCTATAACAGGAGAATATACTACAAATTAAATACTTCTATCTGCATTTGTAAGAAAATTGGAACACAAACTTTGAATGGGAGCTATATACAAATATTTATGAACCGATCTGACCCATGTTTAACAAAGGTTTTTTAGTTGAAATATTAGACGCTTTCCCAAATTTTATGGAGTGTTAAATATGTGGTTTCTAGAGCGGAAAGAATCAAATCGGGAGCAATATATAATCTGAACCGATGTGACCCACTTTCGCTATAGTAATTTTAATTTGAAACATTAGTTGATGTGCCGAATTAGAAGAAAATCTGTTCAAAAATGCTATTTCTAGAGCGGAAATAATCAATTCAGTAGCGAAATTTGTAATATATATATATATATATTAGACCGGTCCTTATTTATATGGACAAATTTATTTTCTCGAATATATGTTACGGCAAGCGCTAAAAATATTCGTTTTAGTCCCAAAAAGCATAAAAAAAATTGACAACGATTGGATAATTTTTAGCCGTACCCCAAGCACCTTTTTGTTTTTATTATGAGAAATAAGGCAAAAATATATATATTTTTTATTTTATTTACATTTATTTGAAAATTAAGAATAAACTTAAATATTTTTATTAATTACATACTCATAGTAACATTAATATTATTTTAATTTAATAGTGAAGTCTTTTTCATGTTATATTCTTTAACCACCTGAAAAAGGAATTGTTTCTCCTCTTCGTTGTGGGTTAATTTATTATTATAATCTGTAATGAATTTTCTTTCAGCTGCATCATTCACTACAGATAGGTTTTTACAAATTTGTGATCCGTGAGCGTAGTCAAATCTTTCATTCCAATCCGATGGATCGACTTGCAAAAATTCTTTTGAAATTTCTAAACGATCAAAGAATGCGTGTGTATTGGAATTTACAAAATCGCTTAAATCTTTTTGCGCAAATGTGCCGATATTTGTTGGATTAGTTATTATTCGCTTGCATTTTTCTGTATTTGCTTCAACATTAATTGCCTGAACCATTTTTTTTAATTGCAACACTTACATTAGGATCGAAGAATGAAAGACCGACTGCTTCTTCCGACAAATACCACAAATGATTGCTGATTTTTTGTAGCAAAGCAAGAGCTATATCCCTTTCAGGATAAGCCATAATATTTTTAATTAAATTTAAGTCTTGATTTGGTGCTTCAATTGCTTTAGTGCATCCAAACCAGGCTTTTACATAAATACGAACTACGAACAGACAGACACTACGTATACCGTTTAACTCTTGGTTGGTCATATTGAATTCATTACGAAACAAATACATTTTAAGTGCATAAATACATTTTGACATCCATCGAGCATGAGAAGTTGCACCAGGTATACGAAAGGTGTTAAAATTCGGCACCGTACCACCAAGAAAAGTGACAACTAATTGCAATAATTCTTTGTAGTCGCGTCTGCTATGTGCTTGTTTTAAGTTATCTAGACAGTAATTTAAAATTGTTCCACGTTCTTCAGCAGTCAATACTGTAATAATGTGTTCATCTTCTAAACAACTCTTGTAATTTAATTTGTCAATATTAATCCAGTATTTGCTAAAGCGATTAAAAATTAGCACTTCTGGACCGGCTGTAGTAGCCACTCTAGTTTCAAACACTTTACGGATCAACAACTCGTAAATATGGTGTCTGCAGGGAAAATATAATAAATCGCGACCTAGTTTTCCTTCAAGCAGAGCAGCAGCACCGCTTTGAACTCCTGTATTATGAGCAGTTGTGTCGAAGCAGATTATTTGAACTAGATCAAGCATTTCATATTCATTTATTGAATTAAACACGGCATCTGATATTTCTTTTCCACTCGAAGATTTTAACTTTGGAATGCCAAGTAGTTTATCGATACCTTGAGATGAGACTATGATTGGCAAGCGGTCAACTTTTTCCCTGCCACTAATTTCTGGTTTCAATCATACCTGTTTTACAACAATAATTCTGATTTGCTTAAAAGATAGAATATTTAATTGTATACCTCTTTGAATCTGTTGTTCATATAACTCTTTTCGTTCATCTTCTTTTATTCGACGCTGGTTTTCTTGTTCTTTCTGGACTGCCTTTCGCTTTTCTTTCTGCATTACAATTTTATCCGTTCCTAGCATACAACCTGGTCTTCCTTTTTCTCGTTGCTTTTTTAAGAACTCTTTGTCTTCTTGTATTTTAATTAATTCAAACGCGTTTGCATGTGCGATATCGAATAAATCATCTAATTTATCTTGAAATTCAGTTTCTTTCCTGTTTTGACATATCTCTCCACTTGTTGTATAATTTTTCCAGCTTCTCAATGCAGTGTTTTTCATGGTGTGTTGGAATTCGTGCTTTTTGCCAAAACGTGCTGACCTCAGCAACAACTAATCTAGAACTTTCTCTTAAATTTAAGCCAACTATTCTTAAATTATAAAATAAAACTTGTAGCACTTGTTTTCTTCCTGGTAATTTAGCTCCAGTAATTTGGTGGTCCATTACGCCAATTAACATAATGTCATCATCCGATCGAAGTCTTTTGGTTATCATCGCTTTAGATTTTTAATTTTAAAATGTATTTGTTCGTTTTGGATTTTCTATGAATTTAAAAAATAAAAAATATTAATATTTTAGGCAAAAAATATTTATTTTCTTCATACATTTATTTTACCGGCTAAACTGTTGATTATATAGAAAAACGCTATATATACACATTTTAAAGGAATTCTAATTCTTAATTATTTTTCAATTTATTTAAACAAAATCGGACTAGTGGTTCTCGAGTTATGTCAAAAAAAGAGCACCAAAGGTGATAATTTCCCCTATATGATAGTAACTAACTTTAATGACAAACAATTGTTGGCGGGGGCACGCCTAAAAATTGTCCAATCAAGCTCAAATTTTTTTTTGTGTATTTTTAGGTTCAAATAGAGAAGTTTTAGCGCTTGCCGTCATACGAATTCGAAAAAAAAGAAATAAGGACCGGTCTAATATATATATATATATATATATATATATATGAACTCATCTGACCCATTTTCATCAGTGCTGTTTTTAGTTAAAATATAAGTTGCTTTGCCAAATTTGAAGAAAATCTATCAAAGTTTGTGGTTTCTAGAGCGGAAAGAGTCAAATCGGATGAGACATTTGTATGGGAGCTATATATAAATCTGAACCTATCTATCCTATTTTTACCAGAGCTGCTTCTAGTTGAAATATACGGCGTCTTGCCAAACTGGGGGAAAATCTGTTGAAATATGTGGTTTCTAGAGCGGAAAAAGTAAAATCGGAAGCAAAATTTGTATGTGAGCTATATCTAAATCTGAACCGATTTGTTTCAAATCAAATAGTCCTTATCCCATAAAACTTCGTTTCATTTAGTTCTAACAACAATTGCGACCTAGACTTTGATTACAAGAATAGATGGACAGACGGACGGACGGACATCGCTAAATCGACTCAAAAAGCGATTCTAAGTCGATCGGTATAATAAACGATGGGTATATCTCGTTTCCTTTTGGGTGTTACAAACAAATGCACAAAGACATTATACCCTGTGTTGTACGGTATAAAAAATTAAAGATTAAAAAGATTATGAAATATGACATAACCAATAAAATATTTGTGCTATGAAATGTCTTCATAAATATAATGATGGATTTTGTTGTGTTTATGAAACGTACCATAACATACAAATAGACTTTTAGTCGACATCGGTTGAATATAACAGTAGTAGCAATTCTCATATGTTAACTCTGACACAAGTATGTACACTGATTTAAGACAAAGATATATTCATTGTGAAGTTGCTCATGATGGGGTGTATCCACAGCTAAAGCTAGTCAGACCTATTTTTGCTTTTTTGTTTATATTGGAGACTTCAGTATAAATTATTAATATTTATGATACTTTTTCATAAAATTAATGAAAGTTTCTTCATAATATCATAAATACTTGCATGACAAATAAAGAACTTGCATGACAAAGGTTCGTTGAATGAAGAACTGCATTTCATAGGTGCTAAGAATTGGTTCCTAATTCCTTGTGATTTGAAAAAAAAAATTAGACACGATTTACTCAAAACATCCAAAAAAATATAGGCTATTATTATTTTGAAGGGACGATATGTACATAGTAAATTTTTTAATATATTTTTTAACAAAATCTATACGTGGTTTATTTCCTATATGGGCCATACAAACATTTATTTATATGTCTATGGCCAACTTCCTTGCCAGCCTAATTTCATAAAAAACATTATTTTACTTTTCTTATTTTTCGGGACACTTCATTACACACATGGTGTACGTATGAGTCAGTGTGTGCGTGTGATCTGGTGCGAAGAGCAAGTACATCGTCGAGCGTATGTCGCTGCTAATGTTTGTGCAAAACTCTTAAACAATAAAACTAATTGCAGCGTAATTGGTAACATGAGATATGCTTTATACAAACGCGCCATCTATTATCATGTACAACATATGGTGGGTTATGTGCATGGGGCTGTGTACCCGAGGACAACCACATATACATGCATATGGTGCATTGCGTAGCTAAATCATGTGACCCAATTTTTTGGATTACATTCTACCATAGAATAGAGATAGATTATTGTCTTTGTTATGAATCTGTTAATTCATCCAAATATTTATCAGATATCCTGTGGGGTGCACACTAGAGCGTACCAGGTTACAAGTAAAAAAAAAAAGTTCGCCGTACACCTTCGAATATGAAGTATTATTGAAAGGTAGTTTCAAAAAAATTTTTTTTTATTTTTTTATGCCGAACGTAGGGGTCGCGCTTTTACATTTTTCTATATAACTTCTGCATTTATAAACGGATTTTAAAGTGTGATACATCGATGTTTTTGTCCGATTTTTTTGTCTTTGAAGTCATTGAGCTCAAACATGATTCATGATTTTATGCGAGCTTTAATTTTCGATTATTAGAGTGGTACATTAGGGTAGTAGCAACTGAGAAATGATGGGTAAGTACCAGAAGGGGGTGCTTGAGCTCAATGACTTCAAAGACAAAAAAATCGGCCTCGTCGAGACAAAAACATCGATGTATCACACTTTAAAATCCGTTTATAAATACAAGTTATATAGAAAAATGTAAAAGCGCGACCCCTACGTTCGGCATAAAAAAATAAAATTTTTTTTTTTGAAACTACCTTTCAATAATACTTCATATTCGAAGGTGTACGGCGAACTTTTTTTTTGAGGTACGCCCTAGTGCACACGTATAGTCATTGTGAAATTCCAAGCTCTTAGCTTCTGTTGGAAATGTGATATTTGGTAGGGAATATTATATCAAATCAAGAAATGTAGTATGTAGTGGCCCATATTTATTCACATATCGAGTGTTTACATACGTGTTCCTAAAGTATACCCACAGATAGCGGCTACATTAATATTCACGTACAAAATACACATACTCGCGTATGAGTATGTGCTAGTGCTGCCACTGAACATATGTTATTTTACCCTCCACTCCACTTAGAGGTAGTGGGGTAGCCAAAGTTTAGCACCTTTAAGTATCAGCCCAGTGAATTTTGTTCAAAATGGCGTAGATGGGAAGATGCCTCGCATGGTTTAAATTTTAAACGTAAGTACATTCATTTTGATTACACACTCCAACAAGGATTATTTTTTCAAGAACCGCAGAATTGCTATGAGATGTTAACACAAAAATCGGGCAATCAATAATATTTTAGAAATAGTAGCGAAATTGACTAATTTTCCTATTTTTCGATTTAGAACCAAAATTAAGATTATTTTGTTCTTATATTTTTGAAAATATTTTATGATTTGTTCAGAATATGTGAAAAAATATTTTTTCCGTACTACAGATTTTCAGATTTTGAAAATTGAAAAAACCTAATTTCTTTAAAAGATTTTGCACTAATTTGTTTTATTAAAAATTTCGATTATATGGCTGACGGCAAAACAGTTTTTGTGCCAAATACAGTTTCAGATTGGGATTATAAAAGTTATTATAAAATCTTGCTGTTGCACTGTGTTTCTTATAAAAGCATCCTTAAACAGTCAGTCTTGTCAACTGTGAGATGATGAAAACTATAAATTTATTTCATTTACTAAGGAAATTGCATTTATTTGGTGCGAGTAATGTATCAAATTGACTGTATGACGTGTGATGAAGGAAATAGTTGCAAATTGATCGAATGAAAATGTGTGCGCCCTGAAAATGCTTGGAATTAATGTAATTTGAGCCGTTGTGAAACACACAGCAACAGCAAGTAGTAGTTTGCAAAGCAATCCAAATGAGAGTACAAATATTAAAGGTACCTTCGACGAAAATTGGTAGTTTAATAAAAAAATTAAAACAATGTATCCATAACAAATTTTTTGTGTTGATTTTATAAATCAGTATGCACATATAAACAAGTAAGAAAACGTCAGCCGGCTAAATGGACTTATATATACCCTCACTGCCAGAGAACATATCTATGGAAATTACTCAGGGCCGGATGATTTGTGTGGGAGGTAAAAGAAAGGGCGTGGCTAAAGCGTAAATATTTTTTGGTTTATAGTGGTTATAGAAACATTTTCAAATATCAAACTTCAAATGAATTTGACTGCCCGTGTGAATATTACACCAGTTTTATTTTAAACAAAGCTTATGTCATTTTGTATGAGAGGTACCAGAAGGGGTGTGACAATGCCGCCCATCTTCGAACTTATACTAAGTTTGGGAAAAATATTATCATGTGCGAGGTTTGAATTGATTCCTTTACTCAGTTCGAGAGTTATCGTGTACACCAACCAGACAGACTGACAGACGGACGCACAGACGAACGGACATGGCTCAAACATCTTAAAAAGTCGTGAAACGGATTTAGTCCAAAAATACTTAGGGCCATAAGTCTCTCCTTCAATGTGTTACACTTTATGTCTCTCCAAAATGATATATACCCTCTGTACTCTGTAGAGTGGGGTATAAAATAGATTTTAAGTCTATATATTTTTGTTGTTGAATTGCTTTATCAGTTTTGACCTATAAAATGTGTATGATTTTGCCACGTCCCTTCTAATACCTCTCGCACAATTGTTCCTATACTAGGTGAAATTAAATTCTTTGTTTAGAATCCACTATTACTTGATATTTTATCATTTCATTACAATTGTTTTACAAATGTGCAACCTGGCAATATATGTATGTTAACATATTTATGCTAACACTAGCAGTACCCGCTGCTTCGCACGCGAAAAAGCCAGGGTTTTGTTATTAGTTTTATCCGTCTCTGTTTATGTTTTATTTTTTTATTTTTTTTTAAATAGTGAATTGGAATCATGGCAATCATATACAGTCAAAGGAATGTGCGCTATTTTAGCTGAACTCACGTCGTATATATACATTATTATATATAATATATTATATAATATTATTAATTATAATATATACATTTTTATTGTCTACCCAGTTTTTAACACAACATTACACATCAAATTTCAAGATTCTAGCTGCAATACTTTAGTTGGTAAAATTTTTATCCCTTTTTGTCCCGCGCAACCCTTCAAAGTACAAAATGTATTTATATTCCGCTTCTATGTGGTGAGAGGAATTTACAAATTTACCAAATTTCACGACTATAGCTGCAATACTTTAGTTGGTACAATTTTTATCCCTTGTTGTCCCGCTCGCCTCTTAAAAGTACAAATTTCGAAAAGTCCATTTATGTTGCAAGTTTTCGTTGTCAGAGAATTGTAGATAGCGATATTCACGAATACAGCAGCAATATTTAAATTGGTAGCATTTTGTCCCTTTCCTCCCTTAAAAGTACAAATTTTGAAAAATCCATATTTGTAACAAGTCTGCATTGTCATTGCAAGGAACACACCGAATTTCATATTTCTAGCTACTGCCGTTTAGTCAGAGCGAATGATCGATGTTTATCCCTTTTTGTCCCATTTTACCCCCTAAAAGTACGAATTTCGTAAAACCCTTTCTTGTCGACGTTTACGTCATATTTGGGAACTACCCTGAAAATTTCATGACCAGGCTCATATCTTGCAAACCGTTTGGAATTTTGAAAATAATAAAAAAATAACAATACACGGGTCATTTTTGTCTTTTATCACGTAGTGGTGTCCGTATGTGGTTATATTTCCATGACTAAAAAAATTACACAGAGTGTAGTATAACTTTGTTTGCATTACGTATACTTAATAAAAAGTATAATGTAATAATAGCAAGTATACGCCCACGTATTTATAAGGCAAGTGCAACCTCTCATCCAAATCTCAAAATCATACCCCAATGCCAATCATATGAAAAAACATACCAACACACCTAACACCGGGGTACGTATACGTTATTATGACATAATATAATTAATAGTTCGTCTTTTTTGTAATAGATAGCAGAGTATCTCAATGTTGAAGTAAAGAAAAAACAAATGAACTTAAGAAATTGTGAGAAATTTTTTCACTTTTGCGGCTACATAAACGGTGTTAAGAGTAATACCTAGGAAGTTCATATGTTCTGGATAGTAGTTTATTGAGGTCTTAGGTACATTTTTGTAGTTGATTGTTTCTTTGAATTTTGAACGATTTGCTACCGATGGACCTGAACAGGAGGAAAAAGGTTAAAAAATGAATTTTTGATTTGAACTGGGATATTGTCCTGGCTCAAAGCCATTTTCCATCTAAATCTAATAGAATTCAAGTTTATTTACAAATTGCATGGTGGCATTTATTACTTGGCTGCGGACTACCACTATCATGATTTCGACCCTATCAAAGGTATTTTCAAGTGGCTTCGCAGCGACTTTTCAGCGTCAAACCCGGCCTCTTTAGGGAAAAGATTCTCACAAACGAACGAGAAGCACAACTCACTTGCCGAATTTGCGTTTAAAAAATAGCACCAAGTAATAAAGTACACATGCCATCTTACAAGCACCTCATTGACTTGCATATGTAAGTATGTGTATATGCAGGTATAGTTACCCAGCAATACTTCTGCCGTGCCAATGCTCATTTGTTTTATTTTTTGGTCTGTAATCAATATTTGATTTAAACTTTTTTGCGATTTTGACCTTGAAGATGATGTTTTTATATGTTCACAATTTTTGTTCTTTATGATAAGAGCTACAGCAATGCCTCAGAGAGTAAATCAAAATTCCAAACGGTTTGCAAGTTAAAAGGCTGAGAAAATGATAAATTTTTTGCAAAAATGACACCGAGGCCCCAAATCTTTGGAGCCATAAAAAAGTGCATGACTTTGGGCAAACCTGGGAGACACGAGTATTTTTTTTGGTCTTTTATCACGTAGTGGTGTCCGTATATGGTTATATTTCCATGACTTAAAAAATTACACACATTGTTATAGATGTTTGTATGTAAATTGTTGTTCGTGACACCCTATTATATATTATTCGAATTTATCCAACAGTGGTTTTACTATTCTAACCTAATAACTTATACCTTTAGTTGACACTTCAAATAGATGCTAAGTAAATAACTGGACTAAGTATGACGATTATATTTGGCCAAGTATACTCTGGCATTCTTGACGACATTCATTTGTTATTGAGTAGAAATTTATCGTTATACATCCATTTATAACTGCCACAGCAATACTTGATGGCACTTCAATACATTCCATTACATTTAAACAAGCGACCAGTTACCCCCTCTCTCTCTCTTTCTCTCGCCCACCAAGTCATGGTCAGTTGTTATATCTTCCCAACATCCATTCTTCAATGCACTTTCCCCATGGATTGCAAACCATGCAGCTCGCTCATATATCCTGGGTTATAAATAAATACTCATGTATTAGTTGCTTGCAACAAATACCATTAGTGGATGCCACAAAAGAAATCAAATTAAAAAAGACCCAGCACTGAATAGAATAAAGTTTTTGAAAAAATCTAATTGAAAAATAAGTTATTTTTCTCATGCCAACTCTGGAGCGGCCAAAATAAGAGAAGAAGAAAAAAATAAAGCGAAAATATCTGAAAACATTGAAATAAAATTCGGGCGGAGGGGGGTTCGGTGTTCTACACATAATGGTTTCGTCGAGTTCGTTGGGTTTGTTTCAACATTTTTGTTTCTTTTGCAACACTTTTTTCTGCCACATTCATTTTTCGCTCTCTTTTTTTTCTTTTTGCTGGCTGGAGCTGTTTTCATTGCTGGCGTTGTTGATGTTGCTGCTGCTGTTGTTGTTACTAATGGCAACTTGTTTGGTTACATTCAGTTCTATGAAGTTAAATAAACCATTGAGTTTAACTGGCAAAGAAGCGAACTACATCGATGTACAGTGGCTCCATAACGAAACGGTGGTGTAACAGCATCTGATCTACTCAGTATTACCTTCTTCTTCAAAGATCTCTAAAAATTGCATTAGTCATTCAGAGCCGCCTCTAAACAGTACTTATAGTGTCCCAATAACTGAACTGTGGGTAACAGCATCTGATATACTTCAGCGTCGGTATCACTTTTCTTCTGCTCTAGAAATAGAATTAGTCGTTCGGAGCCGGTTCTAAACCGTAAGTTTCTTTTAGTGAGAATAAAATTATTATTTTTGTGCCGAAGTCTTCAGCAGAACCCAAAATTGGCAAAGAAGGCAAAGTGAGACCTTTATTGTTGCAGCTGAAAGTTGACTGCGCAGACTTCGGCACAACCTATGGTCTTGAACCAAATAAATGACAAGACATACAACATAACAGACCAACTATACATACAAACAACAACAATACACACGAGGTACAGTGAAGACGGGACATACCGTACAACAACAACCCTTGCATTGTTGCGAGCGATGCGAGCACATGCACAACATTGAATTGGCAAAGTGAGATTTTTAGTGTGTCGACTTAGTTCGGTGGAATATTTTGTTTATCAGCGTTTCTCATTAGAAATATGTGACCGCTGGTACTAATATGAACCCTGATTTAAGTCAAAGACATACATTCGTTGCGAAAGTTCTGATGAGATGGTGTAGCGGCCATCGAAACTGCGCAGTCAACTTTCAGCTGCAACAATAAAGGTCTCACTTTGCCTTCTTTGCTAATTTTGGGTTCTGCTGAAGACTTCGGCACAACCTATGGTCTTGAACCAAATAAATGACAAGACATACAACATAACAGACCAACTATACATACAAACAACAACATTATTATTTTTTTATTTATTTATTATGAATTACAATACAAAGTAAATTTATATTATAATTTTGGTCCATGGATTGAGCCGGGCCATTGTAGCTAGTTGTTGCAGCGATAGACCAGAGCCCCCACGCTGATAGCCGAGCACGCTACCAACTCGACTACCGATGCGCTCGAGAATAAAATTATATTTCGCACAGATTGTGTGAAACTTCTCCCCAGTCTCTGCATAAATTTTGAAACTTTTTCGAGAAGTGAGACCTTCTGTTCAGCCTTCAAGAAGCTCATTTTCATCTCTGTGGCTATGTCAATAAGCAAAATTGTCACATATGAGGTTCAGACATTATTAATAAATGACAAATTTCAACCTGAAAAAATAATCAGTAATTTTTATAGCCGATTCTAGTTTAAAAATTTAAATGGCCCATGACTTAAATTAAATTTTCTCAAATTTTGGATACCCTCTGCAGAAACCTCTAATTGGTGGAGGTATACCCGGATGGGCAATTTTGAGAAGAAAAACGTCTATTTCCGTTTTGAACCACTTTGCGATGGTTACTTTCAGTCATCATCAGTACTTTGTGTGTATGTGTTCCACACTTGTCCTTAGGGATGCGGATGAATGTGCTTCTGACTGATGTCGAGTGTTAGTGGCTCGCTGTGTGTGTGTTTGCTAGTGCGAGTGTGTGTTTCCACCAAATGAATGGAACGACCGTATTGGGAGGGACGTGTAAGGACGTGCAGCAAAAAAAGTTCAAATGAATTTGGAGGAATGCCATGAATTTCTAAAAAGATTTCATTTTTCATATTTCGTGTTGATTCCTTCTTTTCTCCCATTTTGGTTTGGTTTGGTTTCGTTTCGTTTTTTTCGGTGAGTCGGAGGAGTATGTGCCACACATAATGGCTGTGCTGCTGCACTGCATTCTGTTGATATGTTTTCGTTATGAGAAACTACTTCAAAAATGAATTTATTATTTATGTTCGTTATTAGCTTGAGATTTTTTTTTGCTCCGTTCGTCGTTACCTCAAAAGAAAGGGGTCACCAGTGTAAATGAATGGCGGGTGGTTGCCGGGCAACGGGACACACGATGATCAAAAAGCATTGCAACATTTTTATGGTTATCATGCGAAAGCAAAGGCAAGAGGCTGCAGATAGTTCAATCGAAATGTTTGAATACATATTGAAACATTCAACTCAGTAAACATGATGGTAAATTCCCGCGAGCTATGCCACTGAATTAATAGCATGCTCTTGGTTGTAGTCATTACAAGCTAAAGTCGGGATATGTTTTACTCTCCGCAAAAAATTAAAAACACCTAAATTGTATGAATATTTAATTGAGACCCAACATAACAGTACTGTGTACTCCATTTTCCACTTTAATTCAATTTGAATTTTCTGATTTTATTTCGTTAATTTTTCATTCAACTCTTACATAATAGTCACTATAATTATTTCAAAATTTTCCGAAGGACTTATATTCTTAAAAAAATAAGTCCTGTAAAATTTAAACCAGGCCAGAAACTCCAAAGCTAAGTACACATCATTGTTATGCTTGGTTTGAAGTTTTATAAAAATACTAGCAGTACCAGCTACTTCGCACTCGGAAAAGGAAATTTATTTATGTGAAAAGTGAAAAAACTGCAAAATCATGATCAAATATCAAGTCTTGGTGGATTCCATGGTTCGGAAGTTATAAAGAATTTAAATTTAGCTAGAATAGGGACAATTGTGTGGGAGGTACTAGAAGGGGCGTGGCTAAATTATAACTATTTTTTTGATTTAATGCTACTATCAAAACATTTTCAAATATAAAATTGTAACTGATTTTGACTACCCGTATGGAAGTTATGTCGGTTTTTTTTTAACAAGAGTTTATGCCATTTTGTGGTATTGTCAAAGGTCAAACTTAAAAGTATTCCGACCATCCGTAGATAAGTTATAACAGCTTTAATTTTTGGTATGTTGGGTGGCGTGGCAAAACCCGCCATACCTTACAAGCTTTAAGTGCTTATAAAGGCATTATCATATAGCAAAATATAGCTGATTCCGAATATCCGTTTGGAAGTTACATGGTCAATTTTCCACCAAATTTAATTTCTGCTATTTTAAAATGGAAAGGAAACAAGAAAATCAATTCCAATAATTTAGAATGCATATTTAATTTTTTGGGCCAATTAATTGGGCCAAATATAAAAAATTAAACTACGCAATCAAAGGAATATATACTCCGAATTTCATTCTTTTAGGCGCAGCCGTTTGGTCGGTACCATTTTTATCCCTCTATTCCCATTTTACCCCTTGAAAGTACGAATTTGTAAAAGTACTTTCATATTTTGTATCTACTCTATTAGAGGAATGTACACACCGAATTTCGTGTTTCTATCCCTTTTTGCCCCATTTCACCCCCAACGAATAAGAATCTCTTTATGGTGCTCGATTTTCAGATAGGGGGAATGTGCATACCAAATATCAAGTAATTTTAAGCAGACAAATGTGCTTAAATACTCGAAAATATTAGGGGTTATTATGAGTATTTTCAGTCCTTGTGAGGGAAAATTTTTTCGCTTTGGGCCGATTTCGCCCAGTTGCAATCCCAAACGATCTACGACTATAAGACGCATTTATAAAAAATTTGGACGTTCTAGCTCCTTTCGTTTGGATGCTAGCGTGCTTTCAACAGACTGACAGACGGATGGACGGACATGGCTAGATTGTCTTAGACTTTTATGACGATCACGAATATATATACTTTATAGGGTCTCAGGTCGATATCTCAAGGTGTTACAAACGGAATGACAAAGTTAGTATACCCCCATCCTGGAGGTGAAGAGTATAAACAAGTAAGAAGGCGTTAAATTCGGCCGGGCCGAATCTTATATACCCTCCACCACGGAGTGCATTCCACAGTATAACCAGCAGATTAAAGGATGTCGACTTTACATAGAAGCACAGTACCATATTACGAAAATTGTGATACTTTTTATGAACATTACTATATTTGTTTACTATTTCAAACTATAATGTATACTTATGCGCACTGTTTAAAATCGACTACTATATATAAATAAAATACTGAAATTGTGAAAGTGAACATGCCTAAATATTAGGCGATTGTCAGTCGCCATTAGAAAGAAGCATTTTAAGATACAGACAAAGTGAAAAGAAAAGTATAAATTTTAAAGATATCCCCATTCGCCCCATTCTCCGCCAAAATGTACAAATTTCGAAAAAAAAAATGTTCGAGTCTTCGTAGTCCGAATGTATACATCGAATTTCATGATTTCAACTTCAGCGGTTTGGTAGGTCCCATTTTTATCCCTCTTTTTTAATTATATCCCTTAAATGTACGAATTTCGAAAAATCTCTCTATTTGACGTTTCTATGCAATTAGAGGGATATACACACCGAATTTCATGATTCTAGCTGTTGTCGTATCATTGGTACCATATTTTATCCGTTTTTGTCCCATTGCACCAGCTAAAACATTTATTTTCTTTGTGCTGCTTTCAAGCTACAAGAGGAATAGCCGCAACAAATTTTAACTGTATGAAAATCAGAAATTTAATTAATACCAATATTTGTATACTATGTATATATAAAGGAAATAATACTTCAATTCATAAATTAAATATAAGGGAGCAATCATAAATACCCTAAATATTGGTGGATAGAAAGTGTATTTTCAGCTACAGTCGTTTGGTATGTTGTATTTCCATCCTATTTTAAGTTCAAAAGTATAAATTTTTAAAACACCTTATCTCTCACGTACGCAGTATAGGACAACTTCATGATTCTACAATTTTTTGTCGTAAAAGCAACAAAATAAAGTACGAATTTGGAAAAAAATATTTAACGTGGCTATGCACTCAGAGGAATGTATACACCGAATTCCATGATTCCATCAGCGGCCATTTTGTTGGTACCATTTTTATCCCCTTTTTCCAATTTTGCCCCCTCAAGAGTACGACTATCTAAAATCTCTTTATTTTACGTCTCTACACAATTAAAGGGATGTACACACCGAATATCATCATTCTAGCTGTATTCGTTTAGTTGGTACTATTTTTATTGTATCCCTTGATAGTACGAATTTGGAAACAACGTTTTATTTTTCGTGTCTACGCAGTCAGAGGAATATATACTCCGAGTTTCATGATTCTAGCTGCGGTCATTTGGTAGGTACTATTTTTATCCCCTTTTTCCATTTGAACCCCAAAAATACGAATACAATCAGAGGAATGTATACATCGAACTTCATTATTCTAGGTGCAGCCGTTAAGTTGGTACTATTTTTATCCCTCTATTCCCATTTAACCCCTTAAAAGTACGAATTTATAAAAAATACTCTTATATTATGTATCTACTCTATTAGAGGAATGAACACGCCAAATTTCGTGTTTATATCTGTCATCGTTTGATAGGTACCATTTTTTCCCTTTTTGTCCCATTTCGCCCCCTACAAATAAAAATCACTCTATGGAGCCCTTTTATGCTATAAAGGGAATCCGCATTGCAAATATCAAGTAAATACAATCTAATATGTACTAAAAACATGCTGAAATACTCTAAATATTAGCGGTATTTTCAGTCCTTGTGGGGGAAAAATTTTTCCCTCTGGGCCGATTTCGCCCACTTTCAATCCCAACCGATCTACAACGATAAGACACATTTAGACAAAATTTGAACCTCCTAGCTCATTTCGTTCGGCCGCTATCGTGCTTTCAACAGACAGACAGACGGACATGGCTATATCGTCTTAGAATTTTACCACGACCCAGAATGTATATACTTTATGGGGTCTCCGATGAATATTTCAAGGTGTTACGAACGGAATGACAAAGTGAATATACCCCCATTCTGGAGGTGGAGGGTATAAAAATAAGATTTTTTTTCAAAAGGGTGTGTTCATTTAATCGCCTGAAATTCTTGATCGAGTTTAATGTTTAGAAGGTAATAAATTTCAATTACTTCTATTATATTAAGTTGTTACGGTAAAGCGTTAGTGTTTTAAAAGTTTTTACCATTTTAAATCTTTTATTTTGCGTTACGAAATGATTAGTAAAGAAAATAATGAAGATCTTTTTGTATTGGTATATATTAGGACGTTTGTATATTTAGGACGTTTTTACTTAAAAATATGTTTATTCCTTGAAATAAAGTTAATGTGTTTACTTAAATGTATGCCAAATTCTTCACACATTCAAGTATTAATGAACTTATAAAAATTAATTCAGTGTGAATGTTAGTTTTAGAAGCTATTCTCGCTCTTTTACCAAGACTTTCTTCTTAAGTACTAGTAGGCAAAGGCGCCTACCTAGCCTTCGCAGCAGTCACGGTGAAATAGCTCAACTCTTTATGGTAGAAGAGGAAAAATCTTGAAACGTTTGAGAATTATTTCATGCTGTCATTTTTGATATGAGTGTTGTATACTTTGAAGTAAACGAATTTATTTGAATTATCAAGTAAAATTTTAGTCAGACTAAGTACAAATTTACTTGGTTTAGGAAAATTTTCCTCAGATTGAGTATAAATTAACTTGATTTGACTAGAAATTTACTTAGTTTGTGTAGCAATTTTCTTTGTTTGAGTATAAATTTACTTAATTTAATTACTTGCAGTTCATAAACATTTTCCTCAGATTACGCAATGACTTACTTGATTTGAAGAGAAAAATTCACTCAGTTTGAGTAAATTTTACTTGTTTTGAGGAAAAGTTGAACTGGAATCAAAAAATGTTAAATTTTTAAGGAAAAGTTTGTACTTGATACAAGAAATTATAGCCTTCGGTTTTCTTTTCTCTTCGGTTTTAGTACATATTTACTTAATCCAGACATACATACTTTTTTCTGAGTGAAAAATCAAAACTTTTTTGGAGGGGAGATTGGAAATTGTTTTTCAATCTGTGTACGTTACTTAGTAGGTGTGCATGTAAAACATGATCATTTCATTAAAGATCCATGGATAAATTTGCATGGCGTGATTTAATTGAAAAATTAATTGAAAACTGTTTTGAAAAATATCTATATGTAAAATAAATATCGAAACTTAAATATACCCGATGTAAAGTGTTAAGCACACGTTTTAATAGCTATTCAATTTTAATAACTATTTTAAACAAGTAAGGAAAGGCTAAAGTCGGGCGGGCCGACTATATAATACCCTACACCACTCCCTGCGTAAACCCAGGTATTTCATGGGAACAATTTTATGTAGTTCATACAAATTATATAAATTATATGAATATAATGTATATGCTATAAATTCATCTTTAGTCAAATTTAACGAATATGGTAAATAATATGGTAATTGATCCAATTGCCCGACAGACAAATACAAATTGTACAGTAGTATACCAAAGTCATACCAAAGTATGGACATATGGGCATCACCCAAACAATTCTCATTGCAATTCAATTCGGTAAAAATTGAAATCGGGAAGGATTTTTGCATCCTGTAAATGTATGTGTTTGACAAAAAATGTTAAATCGAAAGGACATTTGTATGGGGGTATATTGAAACCAGGAACGATGTGACGCGCTTTCACCATGTCTGTTTATTGGTGAAATATAATATGTAAAATTTGGCCAAAATCGGTTAAACATTCGGGAGCAACATTTGTATGAGGGCTATATCTAAATCTGAACCGATCTTACCCCACTTTCACCATTGGTTTTTTAGTTGGATTATAAGATGTTGTGCCAATTTTAAAGAAAACGGGTACAATATCTGGATTTTAGAGCGGAAAAAGTCAAATTGGGAGCGACATTTGTATGGGGGCTATATCTAAATCTGAACCGATCTTACCCAATTTTTGCATACGTGTTTCTAGTTGGATTATAAGATGTTCTGCAAAATTTAAAGAAAATCGGGTACAATATGTCGTTTCTAGAACGGAAAATGTCAAATCGGGAGCGACATTTGTATGGGGGCTATATCTAAATCTGAACCGATCTTAGCCAATTTTTGCATACGTGTTTCTAGTTGGATTATAAGATGTTCTGCAAAATTTAAAGAAAACCGGGTACAATATGTCGTTTCTAGAGCGCAAAATGTCAAATCGGGAGCGACATTTGTATGGGGACTATATCTAAATCTGAACCGATCTTACCCAATTTTTGCATACGTGTTTCTAGTTGGATTATAAGATGTTGTGCCAATTTTAAAGAAAATCGGGTACAATATGTGGTTTCTAAAGCGGAAAAAGTGAAATAGGGAGCGACTTTTGTATGGGGGCTATATCTAAATCTGAACCGATCTTACCCAGTTTCGGCATAGGTGTTTCTAGTCAGATTATAAGATGTTGTACCAAATTTAAAGAAAATCGGGTACAATATGTGGTTTCTAGAACGGAAAATGTCAAATCGGGACCGACATTTGTATGGGGGCTATATCTAAATCTGAACCGATTTCCTCCAAATTCAATACCAATGGTCCTTGGCCAGAAGAAATAACTTCTGCCAAGTTTCATGACAATCGGACAACAATTGCGACCTGTAGAGTGCGAACAAGCTTAGATGGACAGCAGACGGACGGACAGACAGACATCGTTAAATCGACTCAGCTGGCGATTCTAAGCCGATCCGTATACTTAAAGGTGGGTCTAGCTCAATTATTTCTTGGTGTTACAAACATTGTTACATTGTAGGGTATAAAAACTATTCAAAAGGGAGCCCCATTTCCGAATTCCAATCAAAACTCAAGAAGCAGTATGGAAACACTAAGCCAACACTTTAAGCGAAAAATATTTAAAACCCATTCTTGTCGTCTAAATTCAATATTTAAGAGTGTCATTGCAAACTCAATGCTCTCATCCGAACAAGAAGGACGACCTTTGTATGTGTCCATTTAAAAATAACGACACATCCAACACCTCGACTGGCAGAACGAGTTGTCCGGTCCCTTGGGTTTCCGCTTACACCGAAGACAAATAACATTTTGTGAGAAATGTTCTGCAAAGTCGAGTGTAATAAAGTGCATCATTTTTAATTTATTAATTTTTCGTGCTTAAAGTGTTTTGCCATTTAGAAACGATGTAATTTCCAACAATTACATGACTGAGAACCATTCCGAGATACCACAAACATAAATAAATTACATAAATCTTGGCAAAGCAGCCAACACACACACACGCGCACACTTGCGAACACATGCACATGCTCATGCCCACCATCTATCCTTTATTCTTATTCATTCTTAATGCACCACAGCCAGGCACAGAGGCGGAGAGAAGAATGCCACAAAGGAAAAAAGTACTTGGCATTACTTTGAAGAATGCACTTAAACCAACGTTTTAGAAAAATATGTGTCTTCGCTCAAAAGAAGCAGCCGAAGTGAACACATACGCAAGGCAAGGAGACAGACAGATGTGGCACAGTGGGTGGCATTTTTGTACAAGAAAAGAGAGAGATTAAGTTGAAATATCATAATATGGAAATTTTTTCTTGAAGATCAATGAAACAGGACTGAATGTTCTAAATGCATAGCATCTACATTTGAGACGGGTTTAGTAAAATCCTGACCCCACTGTTCTTCTCTCCGTCTTGACACATTCTTCCGACAAAGCGCTTCACATGCACTGAAAGAATTATCATCATAATATTTATGATTTTAAACATACTCCAAAGAAGCCAATAAAAAACAAGTAAGGAAAGGCCAAAGTCGGGCGGGCCCAACTATACAATACACTCCACTTTCTGTCCGACTACAATTCAATTCGGTAAAAAGTGAAAACGGGAAGGATTTTTGTATGTATCCTAATCATAGACTGATATGACCTCACGCAATTTGTCAAATCGAGAAGAATATTTTTGTTTCGGGTCTATATCCAAACATGGAATGAAGTCACAATAGGTCCTTCCAGTTCAAGTACAACGTGTTATGCTCAATTTGAAGAAATTCGGCGAAAATACGTGGTTTCTAGGGCGGAAAAGGTCAAGCCGGGAGCGCAATTTGTCTGGGAGCTATATATAAATCTGAACCGATCTGACTCATTTTCACTATGGGTGATTCTAGTGGAAATATAAGATATTTTGCCAAATTTGAAGAAAATCTCTTGTTATATGTGTTGTCTAGAGTAAACAAGTCAAATTGGGAGCGAAATTTGAATGAAAGCTATATAAATCTGAACCAATCTGACCCTTTTTCACCATAGGTGTTTCATGTTTAAATATAAGATGTTTTGCCAAATTTTAAGACAATCTCATAAAATATGTGGTTTCTAGATCGGAAAAACTCAAATTGGGAGCGAAATTTGTCTGTCCGTCTGTCTTTCCATCTATTGTTGTAATCAAATTACAGATCGGAATTATAGTCCGAATTTGTAAAATCGAGAAGAATATTTGAATCGGGGCTATATCCGCAAATGGAATGATGTGACCCACTTACACAATAGATTCTTCTAGTTCAAGTATAATGTGTTATGCTCAATTTGAACAAATTCTCTGAAAATGTTTGCTTTCTAGAGCGGAAAAAGTCAAATTGGGAGCGAAAATTGTATGCTATATATAAATCTGAACCGATCTGACCTATTTTCATTATGGGTGTTTCTAGTGGAAACATAAGATATTTTGCAAATTTTAAGAAGTTATGTTAAACTAAGTGGTTTCTAGAGCAGAAAAAGTCAAATCGGGACCGAAATGTGAATGGGAGCTATATATGAATCTGAACTAATCTGACCTATTTTCACCACAGGTGTTCCTAGTTTAAATATAAGATGTTTGCCAAATTTTAAAACAATCTTATAAAATATGTGGTTTCTAGAGCGGAAAAGGTCAAATTGGGAGCGAAAGTTGTATGGGAGCCATATATAAATCTGAACCGATCTGACCCATTTTCACAATGGGTATTTCTAGTGAAAATAAAAGATGTTTTGCCAAATTTGAAGAAAATCTGTTAAAATATGTGGTAAATAGAGTGAAAAGAGTCAAATCGGGAGTGAAATTCGTAAGGCGGCTATATCTAAAACTGAACTGATTTTCTGCAAATTGAATAGCGTTCGTCCTTATCCCAAAAAACTTCGTTGTGCAAAGTTTCAGTTGGTTTTGGCTACAATTGCGACCTTAATTTGATTACAAGAATAGATTGACAGAGAGACGGACGGACGGACATTGCTAAATCAATTCAAAAAGTGATTCTTAGTCGATCGGAATACAAATGCACAAATACGTAATAATCTCGTGGAGTGTATAAAAACAATATGTTCAAATCTTTTGCATACTTTACCACATACTTAATTTTTGTTTTGTTCCTTTAGGTTTATTACTTAACAAACGATTATATTACACAGTGCAACACGAAAATATAATCATATATGGACACCACTACGTGATAAAAGACAAAAAAGACACATGTCTCCCAGTGTTGCACTTTTTTATGGGCCCAAAAATTTGAGGCATCAGTGCCATTTGTGCAAAAAAGTGATCATTTTCTTAGGTTCATATCTTGCAAACTATTTGGAATTTTGATTTACTCTCTGAGGCAAAGTTGTAGATCCTGTCATAAAGTACAAAATATGTGAACATATAAAATCATAAAAACTTCATCTTCAAGATAAAAACTTCATCTCCCCTGTTTAGGTCCATTGGTAGCAAACCGTTCAAAACTCAAGGAAACAATCAACCACAAAAATGTACCTAAGATCTCAATAAACAACTTTCTGGAACATATGAACTTCCTAGGAATGATTCTTAACACCGTTTATGTAGGAAAAATATATCATGCAGTACTGTTTCTGTTAATGGCCAGTCCGACTACAGTGCGTATGAGTGATATTAGCCTTAATCAAGGGCACGTATACGCTACCTACACACACTACAGCCTCGGCTTTGAATCACTTTCTGAGTCGATTTAGCAATGTCCGTCTGTCTTTCCATCTATTGTTGTAATCAAATTACATGTCGCAATTATAGTCCGATCTTAACAAAAATTGGCACAAGTAAGTTTTGTAGATTAAGGACGAACGCTGTTTAATTTGAAGCAAATCGGGTCAGATTTAGATATAGCCCCCATACAAAAGTCGCTCCCGATTTGAACTTTTTCGGCTCTAGAAACCACAAATTTCATTCGATTTGCTTCAAATTTGGCACAGTAACCTATAACTAAAGCGGAAACAGCTGTGGTGAAAATCGGTCAGATCGGTTCAGATTGAGATATAGCCCCCATACATATGTCGCTCCCGATTTGACCTTTTTCACTCTAGATACCACATATTACAACAGATTTTCTTCAAAATTGGCAAAACATCTTATATTTCAACTAGAAACATCTGTGGTAAAAATGTGTTAGATCGGTTCATATTTATATATAGCTCCCATACAAATTTCGCTCCCGATTTGACTTTTTCCGCTCTAGAAACCACATATTGTATCAGATTGTCTTCAGATTTGGCAAAACATCCTATATTTAAACTAGGAAGACCTATGGTGACAATAGGTCAGATCGGTTCAGATTTCTATATAGCTCCCATTAAAATTTCGCTCCCGATTTGACTTTTTCTGCTCTAGAAACCACATATTTTAACAGACCCACTCCAAATCTTTCAAAATACCATATAATCCAACTAAAAACACCTATGGTGAAAGTGGGCAAGATTGGTTCAGATTTAGATATATTTTTTATATATATACAAATGTTGCTCCCAAATGTTTAACCGATTTGAGCCAAAATTTACATATAATATTTCACTTATAAACATTCGTGAAAACGAGTCACATCGTTCCATGTTTCATATTCTTTCAATATACCCCCATACAAATGTCCTTTCCGATTTAACATTTTTTATCAAACACATACATTTACAGGGTACAAAAATCCTTGCCGATTTCACTTTTTTACAGAATTGAATTGTAATAAGATAGAAAGTGGAGTGTATCATAAATCAAAATTCCAAACGGTCTGCAAGATATGAGCCTGAGAAAATCATCACTTTTTTTTTTTGCAAAATTGACACCGAAGCCCCAAAATGTAGGGGCCCATAAAAAAGTGCATGACTTTGGGAAAAACTGGGAGACACGGGTCTTGTTTTTTTATCTTTTATCACGTATGACGTATCCGTATATAGGTATATTTCCATGACTTACAGTGTAATTTATATGGACTACATAAAACCGTACCATCGATACAAATCATCTGTCCGACCCGCCCGACTTAGGCTTTCTGTACGTATTTTTATATATAAACTCTAAAATGTTCATGAAATTATTCACTAACTATACATATTAGGCAAACATTCTTTGGATTGAGAAAACAATATTTTTGTTATCGCTTCATAAATATTACGAATATAAAGAAAATATTGTTTGTATTTATGAAATCGCTTTATACATTTACAAGGAAATTTCTTTCAGTGTACCATACCCAGTGCCACACATTACCGAGCAGACGAAACAGAAAATACGTCGACCGACAAAGTGCAACAATAAATTTTGTATAAATACAAGAAAATACTTCAAAGAACAAACATTAAATGTTGCACAGCGTGGTCGGGGATAGAAGAATGAAATCTCCCAAGAACAGGTGAGTTCTAAGCAACATATCCTTGTGTTTGTGAACACACTCCCACACACACACACCGCGCATAGATAAATATATCGTTGCCCATCAGGAGGATGGAGGATTCGAAGGATGTTGGAGCCCAGGAGGCATTAAATGCGTTTAGTGCAACTGAAATGTGGAAGGCGGAAAATTGATATGTCGATGCGGTGCAGCGCAGCGCAGTGCAGGAAGAGAGAGATATGCATGGTTTAGGATTCGTTCTGTTCACAGGCAGCAAAGACCTGCAATGAATTTGACTTGGCACCACATGTGTTTTCAAACTTGTTTTTTTTTTGTTCTGCGATCTTTTCAGCGGAAAACGAATGTAAACTTACACGAGCAAACCGTTGGTGGAGGAGCTTCTCTTTGGAATTTTCCTTTTGTTTGCGCAAAGCAAAGTTTTTGTTTACCAAAGAATCCGTACACTTTCCAAACATTTATACTTCTAAAACACCAGTATGTTCCACGGGGGAACAATACAGTGCACAGTGATGCGATGTAGATCGAAAGCAAACAATTCAGCTGAACGAAAACACTAGCTTATCAATATTTAATATTTACAAAAAATGTTTCAAATACATTGTTTGGTGTTAGAGAAAGCAAAGGGAGTATTATTGATGATGTGACTTTAAAGAAGGCATATGGGACGTAATATCGGCAAAATATAGTTCAAATTTGAATTGAATTTTAATTATTATTTATTATAGTGATTGAAAATACACCAGAATATGTTATAAATTGTGGCGAAGAAAACCTTCCATGACCAATGTGCCGAACCCTAAACACTTTTATGCAATCGAAAGGCAAAACTCTTCTCCTTGCCGAGAGCAACAACAGTCAGATGCACAAACACTGGGATCCGTCTCAAAGCATACATTTAACTTTCGGGCCATTGTTAGATGATAAGTTACCTACTACTCTTGAATCTCCTACGCAACATATTCCACTCCAATATTGAAAGGAAATGCAAACTTAGCTTAAGAGGCAACATAGGAGGGGTAACACACACACGCGCGAGGAAGGATGAACGGATAACAGAACGCACGTGTAACTTATCCATTTCGTTTTCCCAAATGCAACTCAAAAGCAGGAAGATGCAGATAAGAAGATGTCAAGCATGTAGTCGGCATGTAAGAGGTGGAAGGAAAGGACGACCCCGTAACTTTGGAAACTTAAGAGTAATGTTGTAGTAGAAGGATGAAGTCTAAAAGGAATGGGCAGCTGATTTTAGCACAATTCAGTTTCAGTTGCTATTTTTTTGCAGTTGTTTGGGAACAAATATTGAATTGATTGCTGGTAATGTTGTTGGTATTTTGTTGTTGCTGAACGATAAATAAATTTTTATGTTAAAACTGCATTTAGCCTTTCTGTGTTTTGTACAATTTGATCTGTTGATGTTGTTTGTTTTGCTTTGATTTTGAGTGCATTTGTTTGCAACTGTGGGATGCCAATACAGAAGTCTCGAAACGTTGGGGATATAGTAATAGGGAATAGGAGTAAAGGTAATACAATCTTCTGATTGCGTAGACACGTAAAATAAATTGATTTTTCGAAATTCGTACTTTTTGCGACTAAAATGGAATGAACATTCCCCTTATAGCATAAAAGCGCACCATAAAGTGGTTCTTATTCGTAGGGGACGAAATGGGGCAAAAAAGGGATAAAATAGTACATATTAAACGATAACAGCTAGAAACGCGAAATTTGGTGTGTACATTCATCTAATTGAGTAGATACATAATGTAAAAGTATTTTTTCCAAATTCGTAATTTTAAGGGGTAAACCAAATCGTCTGATTGCGTAGACACGTAAAATAAACGATTTTTTTGGAAATTCGTACTTTTTAGGGTAAAATGAAAAAAGGGTATAAAAATAGTACAAACCAAATGGCCGCAGCTGGAATCATGAAATTCGGTGTATACATTCCTCTGACTGCATATATACGCGAAATAAAAAGATTTTTCCAAATTCGTACTTTTTGCTTTTACGACAAAAATGGTTAAATCATGAAGTTAGGTTATTTTGCGCTATGTACGTGAGATAATGGATTTTCAAAATTTGTACTTTTGTAATTAAAATAGAATCGAAATACAACCACCTGTAGCAGCTAGTGAATGGTAATTAAGGGCGAGAAACGATTCTCGATTCCCCGATCAACTATTTTTCAATCCGATTCTTAGAATCGAAGAATCGGACCCTAGAATCGATTCTTAATCGGAATCGGTTAAAATGTTCAACCATAGAATAAAATTCCACATTTGAGTTTGTATTTAAATCTAAAATATATAAATATGAAATTAACAGCATATTTATACACTCCACGAGAGTATTATGTCTTTGTGCATTTCTTTGTAACACCCAAAAGGAAGCGAGATAGACCCATTGTTAATTATACCGATCGACTTAGAATCACTTTTTGAATCGATTTAACGATGTCCGTCCGTCCGTCCGTCCGTCCGTCTGTCTGTCCGTCTGTTCTTGTAATCAAAGTACAGGTCGCAATTGTAGCCAGAACCAAATGAAACTTTGCACAACAAAGTTTTTCGGGATAAGGACGAACGCTATTTAATTTGAAGAAAATCGGTTCAGATTTGGATATAGCCCCCATACGAATTTCACTCCCGATTTGACTCTTTTCACGCTAGATACCACATATTAAAACAGATTTTCCTCAAACTTGGCAAAACATCTTACATTTCAACTAGAAACACCTATGGCGAAAATTGGTCAGATCGGTTCAGATTTAGATATAGCCCCCATACGAATTTCACTCCCGATTTGAATTTTTCTGCTGTAGAAACCACGTATTTCAATAGATGTGCTTCAAAATTGGAAAAACATCTTATATTGCAACTAGAAACACCCACGGTGAAAATGAGCCAGATCGGTTCAGATTTAGATATAGCCCCCATACGAATTTCACTCCCGATTTGACTCTTTTCTCGCTAGATACGACATATTAAAACAGATTTTCCTCAAACTTGGCAAAACATCTTACATTTCAATTAGAAACACCTATGATGAAAATTGGTCAGATCGGTTCAGATTTAGATATAGCCCCCATACGAATTTCACTCCTGATTTGACTCTTTTCTCGCTAGATACGACATATTAAAACAGATTTTCCTCATTTCCTATGATTAGGAAACATACAAAAATTCTTCCTGTTTCAACTTTTTTCCGAATTGAATTGTATTCTGATATAAAGTGGAGTGTATCATATAGTCGGCCCCGCCCGACTTTAGCCTTTCCTTACTGGTTTTTATGTGTCTTCGTTTCATTAAAAATAATTCTTTTTATTGATGTAGTCGAACCATTCGTTCGTAATCTTTGTTCTTAATAGATCTATTTTCTTTGTTTATGTTTATCTCAGATGGAAAAGTTATATGAATACGGTGTTTAATCCGCTTTCAGACTGTCGCGTTTGCCGTACAACAGTCGCTGCAGCATAATTTATCAAAACATTTTTCAATGTAAAACTCTCATTGGTTTTTTATAAATTATTATGAATTAGAGTAGTCGAACAAGTACGTTACTCCAATAGAAAACAATATTAAAATTGAATAGTAATGTTAAAATGCAAACTTGAGAAAGATATTCAGATTTGAATTCGCATTCAAAATTTAAAATATTTCAAGTTTAAGTGCACATTAAATTTTTTATTTAAAAAAATATTATTTTAAATATTACTTTAAATAGTAAAAAATATAGTTTAAAAATAGTCTGTCTGCCTGCAGCCTCTTCTATGAAGTGTTTTTTGTTAAAATCTTATAATGATTGCAAATCACAAATCTTTCATGTTGAAATTAAATAATATACACATATTACTTAAGAAATTATACTTTAAGTAGTAAAGTAATTTAAGAAAAGCATATATGTAGTTTGAAAATAGTCTTTCTCCTTACAGACTCACTGACCGTGTTTTTTAGGTCCGCTATTCAAGCACCGAGAATTTCGATCAAGTTTTGTGTAATATTTCTTTAAAATTTAATCTTTCTAAGAAGAAACATGCAAACAAAAAATTGAAAAAATTAATTCTAATGATAGATTAGTGAAATGCGATTATGGCGACGATGGATGTAAGAAAATCTTGATATTTTAATATCAATAATTTCCCTAACATTCACGAAATATTGTATTGATCGTAGACTTTGGTAAAAAATCGACTGAATTTATTCACCGAATTTTTAGTATATGTCTATCTACGTTATCTGTTGATTGATTTTTTAGGATGAATCCGATCGGAATACTTAAAAGTGGATCAAGTTCGATTATTACCATATTTCACGAAATATAAATAATATTTCATTACAAATTTAAAATTATCAAAATATTTCTGTAACACTTTTTCCATTTTGAGGACTTTTCAAATGCTTGGAGGTGCTTCCACAAAAAATCAAGTGTTTGGTACATATTGAGCTCCTAACTTTTATATATTTTTAACTTTTTATAATAATTCAGACTTCATTTTTTACCAACTTTAAATTTTTATTTTAAATTTCACAACTTGATACCGCCAAAAGTACAAAATTTCGATTCTGAAGCGTCTATAATCGATTCCAGTATAAAGTTGGACGCGTGTAATCGATTCCAAAATAATCGATTTATGAACCCCCAAAATCGATTCTCGATTAGAATCGGAATCGATTCACCAGTCACTAGTAGCAGCCACTATCTACCAATATTTGTGGTATTTTAACTTTTTTGAAAATATAAAAATTTTTTAGAATGTTTACTTTTTGAATTGACTTGAAGTATTATTTCGATATATATAGTGCAAACGCCTTATAAGCGTGGTTTGAAGTAATAAAAATATTATATTTATTTATAAAAATATTTTGTCAATAATTGTATTTGTTTTTGTTTACCTATATTAAAAAAAATATTTTCCTGTAATATTACTGCACTTCTACGAAACTCGACAGCCTCTGTGGAATGCAATCCATGGTGGAGGGTATATAAAGTTCGGCCCAGCCGAACTTAACGCCATTTTTACTTGTTTTTCATTTGTATGTGCCGCGACCCAACTTAATATACATATGAAACTAGAGATCATATGTAGTTGGTGATCTTTTCACAGCACAGTTTCCAAATAATATTTTTTCCTACTTTTTCAAGCCATAATAAAGCGATATGGGTAACAGCTGATTACAAATACTTTTAAATTTCGTGCTACTAAATGTATTAGTTTAGCATTAAATCTATATCCGTTGGAAATTAAAAGTCCCGGAAAAAGGAGAAAATATCACCCAAAGAATAATCAAGTGCATTGCCTTGTTTAGGTACTTTCACACGAACAGCGTCTCCCCCCAATTCACACTTTTCTATATTAACATCACTGGGACTTTTCACATAATCCTGGGTATTTAGTGATCGGAGTATTTGTTTTACTTAATACCGCTAGCAATCCCTATGCGACTTACATAGGTACTCCTATGGATACTAAAGAATCAACAAAGTTCAGCTATCAAAAGCTTCTGCTTCGAAAAAAATTATATATGTGCCTCAGTTTTTTATTTATTCGTTGTTGTTGCTACTGCTCTTGTTTCCGTTTTTTTTTTTGCTTTTATTTATTGATTTCCTTAGAGATTTTCCATAGTCCTTTGTACTCGTCGTATGTTCGCTGCATGTGGGTGTGTGTGTATATTGGCTGTTGCTGTGCTGAAGTAATAGATAATGCAGGCCAGGGATGTGCGAACTGTTGTAGTGTTTTCATCGAACGAGTTGGGTGCAATATGTGGGACAGTCTGATATATACAAAAAATAGATAAAAATAACAAAAAAAAAAGAATGAAGTAGAAATTTCTCTACGTGAAATTTCTCAGGCATTTCTAAATTCTTAACTTACAAAAAAGGGGTTTGCGTACCTTTGCTCACTTATAATCCGGTAACTTTGTTGTTTTAGTTTATCGCTGGCTTTACGAAGTCTAATCTTAGGTCATTCGAACAACATATACGCTGTTTATTTAATGTTTTTTGTTTAAATTTTTCGACATTTTGGCAATACTTTTCACTTTCGTTTGAAAGGTGAATTTATTTAAAAATGACATTAAGTAAGGTGTGAAACACCACCTGTATTTACAAATCCTCTGGTAATTGACTGAGTTATTGAAATTTTCACTAAAACAAAATTTTCACTTCATTAAATGTTCTAAGTTTTCAAACATTTCAATATTTTTAAAAATTTCTCAACATGAACTTGAATATGACATAAAAACCCCGTTTTTTCGATAACCGCGATTTCCAAAATCTCAACCATAACTGAAAAAGACCATCCACCCGATTTTCGGAATGTGTGTTGATCGCTCTACTCATACCCTATAAATGACATGCTTTGTAGCTCATCATCTATGGCCCCAAATATTGTCCTACTCTGATTGGACTTAAGTGTGTACGGCAAGAAATACAAAATTTGTTTACTTTACATTACATTTGTAAAAGTAGAAGCAACAGAAAAAAATTTGCTCTTAGTTTTCAATTTGTTACGAAGAACAGAAATTCTGAGATAACAGACTTACGTACGTATACATTAAGGTAGAGCAAGCAAGCAATATTTCCTGAGATTTTCAGATAATTTTCAGAGTGATGTGAAAATTGCTTATACACTTTAATATGGTTGGTTCTTTCTTAAAAATATTAAAATTGTTAAATTGCTTATAAAATAAAAATGATCTGGCGAAAAGCCAAGGTAAAGGCTGCAGCTAGAATAATAAAGAAAATATGAAAAATATATCCATTGTGAACGCGATAATGGATTTTCGAAATTCATAGTTTTAGGATCAAAATGGTACAGAGCAAGCGTCTGTAGCTGGAATCATGAAATATAAATAAGGACTACTGATAATACTCCTTATATTAACTTTTGTACTTGGATTGTTATATTTGTATAAGATAACCTGGTCCTATAAGTGGGATTGGTCTTCAATAACTATATTTAAATTAATTTAAATATTCAATATTATAATAATGAAACATCACAATTTATTTGAAACACTAAGCCTAGGTAATATTTTTGGCTGAATTAAATGTGCATTTTAATGGTTTAAATGCTGATAGAGAGTATTTTTTTATTAAAACCTTGTCCCACCTCAGTATGTGCAATCTATTTAGGCAGGTTTATACATTACTGCACGTAATACGAATATAGCGGGAGAAATATCATTATTATACTTACAAATATATGTATTTGCTACTTTGTAACAATGAATGAAATGATTTATGGCAAAAGTCAGAAGAAAGAATATGAGAACTGAAAAGAAAAGAGTTGCCAAGGGAGCCAGCTCATGGTAAGGAACTTACTGGTTTTTGGCTACAAAAGAAATGATAAATTGTTCGATTGTAACTTTGCCATATAAAGGCACCCCTGATAGTCGAATCGAAATGTAACCGGAATATAATGGAGGTGGATTTGTTTGGAAAAACAACAACTTTTATTCGAGAAATATGTGAAATAAAATTTTTAAACTTTAAAATGTACATTTTAAAACTTTTTAGGGAGGTGGTTTGAAACGTCTCTGTAACAAAGAGATTTTTACATGGGAAGCCCGAATATATATGTGTATATGAATCAATAAGAAACACATTCTGTGCAATAGAATGCATTAAAAAAGAAAAATCTACAAATACTTCAGCCATATACATTTAGAGATTATGTAGTGATACGTCAGTCCGTATCCTCATAAAATGTCACTCAGTTCTTATGCCTCTAGAAAGCACATATTTCAACGGATTTTGGTGAAATGTGAGATTACTTGGCGTTGGCAGGAGATGATTACTTTAGAGTTGGAAAAGAGAGAGGCTCTTATACTTGTATACAGTTACTAATTATTATCAGTTTTATGCATCTCTATTTTTCAACAGAATTTATTCAATTTTCTTTTGATGATAGATAAGTAACAAGTAAGGAAAGGCTAAAGTCGGGCCGGGCCGACTATATAATACCCTACACCACTACCTGTGTATATACCTCGCTTTGATTACAATCCCAGGTATTACATGGGAGCTATTTTATGTAGTTCATATAAATTATGCAGTTACTATAAATTCATCTTTAGTCAAATTTAATGAATATGGTAAATAATAAAGTAATTATTCAGACTTTCCAGCAGATATTCCGAGTAAAGTAAATATAACATGATATGGAAAAATTGATTAAGATCCAATGATAAATACAGATTATATAGCGGTAATAGGATGAATCGGACGGACATTTAAAATGGGTCTATAACAACAATTGAGACATGTGCCAAAACATGCGCCAATATATTTTTCATTCACAGTAGATATTCCAAGTTGAAACATATAATGCTCGGCAAAACTTGATGAAGATCCGATGTAGGGTTATACCAAAGTATGGACATATGGGCATCTCCCAAACAAGTATGGAAAGCCTAAAGACGGGCGGAGCCGACTATATGATACGCCCCACTTTCTATCTCACTACAATTGAATTCGGTAAAAAAGTGAAATCGGGAAGGATTTTTGAATCCTGTAAATGTATGTGTTTGACAAAAAATCTTAAATCGGAAAGAACATTTGTATGGGGGTATATTGAAACCTGGAACGATGTGACCCGCTTTCACCATGTATGTTTACTGGTGAAATATAATATATAAAGTTTGGTCAAAATTGGTTAAAGATTTGGAAGCAACATTTGTATTGGGGCTATATCTAAATCTGAACCGATGTTACCCACTTTCACCATAGGTGTTTTTTAGTTGGATTATAAGATGTTGTGCCAATTTTAAAGAAAATCGGGTACAATATGTGGTTTCTGGAGCGGAAAAAGTCAAATCGGGAGGGACATTTGTATGGGGGCTATATCTAAATCTGAACCGATCGGGAAATCGGGAGCTGCATTTGTATGGGGACTATATCTAAATCTAAACCGATCTTACCCAATTTCTGCTTATGTGTTTCTAGTTCAATTATAAAATGTTGTGCCAATTTTAAAGAAATTCGGTAACAATGTGCGGTTTCTAAAGCGGAAAAAGTGAAATCAGGAGCGACATTTCTATGGGGACTATATCTAAATCTGAAGCGATCTTACCCTCTTTCACCATATGTGTTTGTAGTTGGATTATAAGATGTTGTGCCAATTTTAAAGAAAATCGAGAACAATATGCGGTTTCTAGAGCGGAAAAAGTCAAATCGGGAGCTACATTTGTATGGGGGCTATATCTAAATCTGAAACGATTTCCTCCAAATTCAATACCAATTCTAAGCCGATCCGTATACTTAAAGGTGGGTCTAACTTGGTGGGTCTTGGTGTTACAAACATTTGGCGCGAAACTAACTTTTAATACCCTAGTCCTCGAAGTGGTGTAGGATATAAAAACGGCGTTAAGTTCGCATTGATTGCATTCCACAGAGACTGCCAAATTAAACCAAAACAAATAAAAATGTTGTGAAACTAATTTTATAAATAAATATAAAATTTTAATTATTTTATGTTTATACTATATACATTGAAATAATAATTCAAATCAATTCAGAAAGTAAATATTAAAAAAAAACTTTAAATTCCTAAATATTGGGGGATAGTGGGTTCATTTTCAGTTACAACCGTTTAGTTGTCCAAAGTACAAATTTTGAAAATCCATTATCTCTCACGAACACAGTTCAAGATAACCTAACTAAATGATTCCACCAATTTTTGTAGTAAGAGCAACAAAAAAGTACGATTTTGTAAAAATCCGTTTTATTCCAAGAGTCTAGTTGCGGCGATTGATTGGTACTAGTTCTATCCCCTTTTTCCCATTTTACCCCTTAAAAGCATGACTTTCAAAAATATCTTTATATTACGTGTCTACACAATCAGAGGCATGTAAACACCGAGTTTCATTATTCTAGGTGCAGCCGTTTGGTTGGTGAAATTTATCCCTCTATCCCCCTTTTATCCCTTAAAAGTACGAATTTTTAAAAAATACTTTTATATTATGTATCTACTCAATTAGATGAATGTACACACCGAATTTCGTGTTTCTATCTGTTGTCGTTTAATATGTACCATTTTTATCCCTTTTATGCCCCATTTCATTTTATGGTACACGTTTCTGGTATACATTCCCCTTGTACTTACCAAATATCAAGTAAATAAAGGGTGATTTTTTAAAAGCTATAGGAAAGTTTTTCAAAAAAAAAACACAAAAAAATCGGAAAAATTCATGAAATCTTTATTTGAATCGATAGTACGGTCCATATATTTTAACGTTTGAATATTATTTTATGCAAATGTTGACCTTGACTGCGCCTCAAATGGTCCATCCGCTTAGTCCAATTTTGGCATTTCCACGTTTTTGAGTAACAGAGGCCCAATTACTGCGAACGGCGACGAATCGATAATCGATGGTCATCATTAACACTGACCGATACAGCTGCGATATTTTCTTCAGTTCGCACTCTACGTAAGCGTGTTGGTGGTTTAATGTCCAACAATGTAAATTTGGTGCGAAATTTAGTCACAATAGCCCGAATAGCCGCTTCAGTGGGTCGATTAAACTGACCATAAAATGGAAGAAATTCAATAATTTGCAAGACGATTCATGGTTAAATTATAGACCAAACTGAAGATGTTTGACAGTGAAACAAAACACGAAACGTGCGTCAGCTGTTTAAACCAGTGTTGCCAAAAAGGTAATAGCTAAAAAATCACCCTTTATAAACAGTCGTATTCAAAAACACATGCTGAAATGCTATAAATATAGGGAGATTTTTCAGTCCTTTTGAGGGAAAGCTTTTCCCTGTGGACCGATTTCGTCCATTTGCAATCCCACAATTGTAAGACTTATTCATTTAAAATTTGGACGTCCTCGCTTCTTTCGTTTAGATGATAGCGTGCTTTCAACAGACGGACATGGCTAGAACATCTTAGAATTTTATGACGATCAAGAATATATAATAAGGTCGATATTTCAAGGTGTTACAAACGGAATGACAAACTTAGTATACCCCCATTCTTGAGGATTAGGATTTAAAAAAGAAGTAATTTTAAAGGCTTCTTGTAGATAGTTCACATACGAAGTCAGAGGAACGTGTTTGCCGAATTGCAAGCACCCAGTTTCGTATAAAAAACACAGGTCCCTTTACATCCTCGATCTCATGTTGCTAGATGCACCTGCCATTGTATCACTTATTGTTCCTATTTCCTCAAAAGTACACATTTTGAAAAATTACTATAAGAAAGATGCATTTCTAAAAAGTAAGGAAAGGCTAAAGTCGGGCGTTCCCGACTATATAATACCCTACACCACTCCCTGCGTATATACCTCGCTGTGATTACTAAACCCAGGTATTTCATGGGTTATGTTGTTCATATAAATTATACAGTTACAATAAATTCATCTTTAGTCAAATTTAATGAGTATGGTAAATAATAAAGTAATAGATTCAATTTTCCAGCAGATATAACATGATATGGAAAAATTGATCAAGATCCAATGACAAATACAGATTATGCAGCGGTAATAAGATGAATCGGACGGACATTTGAAGGGGCCTATAACAACACTTGAGGTCTGTGCCAAAACATGCGTCTATATATTTCTCATTCACGGTAGGTATAACATATAATGATCTGCAAAATTTGATTAAGATCCGATGTAAGATGTAGTTTCTAGAGCTGTAATAGAGCAGAATGGGCCCCATTTGGGTTATACCAAAGTATGGATATATGGGCATCTCCCCAACAAGTATGGAAAAGCTAAAAACGGACGTAGACTGTCTATCTCACTACAATTCAATTCGGTAAAAAAGTGAAATCGGGAAGGATTTTAGAATCCTGTAAATGTATATGTTTGACCGCTTTCTCCATGTATGTTTATTGGTGAAATATAATATGTAAAGTTGGGCCAAAATCGGTTAAAGATTCGGGGGCAACATTTGTATTGGGGCTATATCTAAATCTGAACCGATCTTACTCACTTTCACCATAGGTGTTTCTAGTTCAATTATAAAATGTTATAAAATTTCTGCCAATATGCGGTTTCTAGAGCGGAAAATTCAAATCGTGAGCAACATTTGTATGGGGGCTATATCTAAATCTGAACCGCTCTTACCCACTTTCACCGTAGGTGTTTTTAAATGGATTATAAGATGTTGTGCCAATTTTAAAGAAAATCGGGAACAATATGGGGTTTCTAGAGCGGAAAAGGTCATATCGGGAGCGAGATTTGAATGGGGGCTATTCTAAATCTGAACCGATTTCCTCCAAATTCAATACCATTGGTCAAGAAAATAACTTTCGCCAAATTTCATGACAATCGGACCACAATTGCGACCTGTAGAGTGCGCACAAGCTTAGATGGACGGACGGACGGACAGACGGACAGACAGACATCGTGAAATCGATTCAGCTGGTGATTCTAAGCCGATCCGTATACTTAAAGGTGGGTCTAGCTCGATTATTTTTTGGTGTTACAAACATTTGGCGCAAAACTTTGTTATAATACCCTAGTCCACGAAGTGTACACCACTTATATAAAAATCAATTTATACTAGTTCGAAACTATAAGTGGTACTGCGTTTACCCTTTCTGCATTTCACTTAAAAGTGAACATTCTTTTAATTAATGTTGTTTAAGTGGTCAGAGGAATGTATATGCCCCTTTATGTACCGCTTCACATTAAAAGTATAAATTTCGAAAAAAATCACTTTTATTTCTCTTCTACGTTGTCAGAGGAATTCACTCACCGAATTTCACGTTTCTAGCAGTAATACGTTGGTTTGCGCTATTTTTAACCCGCTCCTCTCTTAAAATTTCAAATTTAGAAAAATCCATTAATGTTGCGCTTCTACACACCGAATTCAGCGATTGTAGCTGTAGTACTTTAGTTGGTACCATTTTTATCCCTTTTTGTCCCGCTTCCGTTCTTAAAAGTATAAATTTCGAAAAATCCATTCGCGTCTACGTGGTCACACGGCGAATTTCGCGACTATAGCTGCAATACTTAAATTGGTACCATTTTTATCCCTTTTTGTCTCTTCCCTCCTTATAAGTAAAAATTTTTGAGCTATTCGCGTTTAACCAGGATGAAGGTACGATTTTAATCCCCTTTTTGTCCAATTTTTCCCACAAAAAGTAAGAATTCCTCAAAACCCTTTCTTAGTCCGCGTTTATTTAGCTTTTTATACCCTCCACCTCCATGATGGGGGTATACTATCTTTGTCATTCCGTTTGTACCACCTTGAAATATCGACCTGAGACCCTATAAAGTATATATATTCTTGATCATCATAAAATTCTAAGACGATCTTGCCATGTCCGTCCGTCTGTTGAAAGCACGCTAACATCGAAACGGAAGGAGCTAGGATGTCCGCATTTTACACAAATGCGTCTTATATTCGTAGATCGGTTGGGATTGAAACTGGGCGAAATCGGCACAAAGGGAAAATTTTTCCCCTCACAAGGACTAAAAATACCCATAATAATCCCTTATATTTATACAGTATACAGTATTTAGGCATGTTTTTTTTTTTCAATATATCTGCTTGTACTTACTTGATATTGGGTATGCGTATGTGTACATACCTCTAATTGCGTAGACAAGTAAAATAAAGGGATTTTTAGAAAGGCATACTTTTAAGGGAATAAAATGGGAAAAATGGGTAAAAATGATACCAGCCAAATGGCCGCAGCTAGAATGACGGAATTCGGTGTACACATTCGTCTGACTGCATAGACAAGCAAAATAAAAATATTTTTCCAAATTCTTATTTTTTATTTTTTTAATAATGAAGTTAGCTACCTTGCACTGTGTACGTGAGAAATAATTAATTTTCAAAATTTGTACTTTTGGAAATAAAATGTATGGAAATACAATCAACTGTAGTGTTTAAGTTTTATTGAAGATTGCTGTCTTATATTTACTTTTTGAATTGACTTGAAGTATTATTTCGAATATTATTTCGATATATATTATAAACGTATTGGTAGTTTTGCTAAGCGTGGTTTGAAATAGTAACAATTTTATATTTATTTATAAAATTAGTTTTTCAATATTTGTATTTATTTTGGTTTGGCTATATTAAGAAAATTGCCTTTGGCATGCAATGTTACTGCACTTCTACGAAAATCGACAGCCTCTGTGGAATGCAATCCATGGTGGAGGGTATAGAAAGTTCGGCCCGGACGAACTTAACGCCGTTTTTACTTGTTCATATTTCACTTTTTAAGAGGAAAAACTTTAAAAGATTGATAATGATAAACTAATACAGATGGAATTTGAAGTATTTTTAACACATATTCTTTCAATTAATTTTGCGTTTATACCAATGTCATAGGGTGCTAATAAGTATTTAATAATTTTTGAAAAATTGTCTCCTTTGGAATTTTGTAGTCCTTTTAAGAGGCAGGAAGAGGAAATGACAAACTAAAACACTAAATATCTTTAATTCACCTGTAGTTTCCGACGTATTTCATATGGTTCAAGTATAATTTAGACTGTCGGACTGTGTAATGTAGTGTAGTGATATTATATAGTTGGCCCTCTTGAGCGATATTTCTCTCATCTGAAACATGACTCATTTTCGGAACCATTTGTTTAGCCTTTTTGAATTTTTTACTTATTTAAATTGTAAATACCTTAATTTCTTGCTTGTGCTATTACGGCCCCCGCTCCACTCCACTCAATACATATTTCCCAATTATCATTTTCTATGCTACATTTTCAACGTTTTAATGTTAAACTTGTTTTAATACAAAAAAGAGAAAACTTGGTCTCACAATTACAACGCAAATACCTGAAGCTATAATAGATTGTTGCAAAATTCACTAGCGAGTATAAGGATGTCTATAGAATCCGTAAAAAACGACGAGCAAAAAAACGAAATTATGGGGAAAATCCTTACATCATCATCAGCAGCCACGACAACATTATCTCTCATACCGACTGCTTGATAGACTTACCCTTTTTCGGTGTTCATTTCGGGTTTTCCGCATCCCAAATAAATTTGCATGATTTAGTTGTTGTTGTAGTTGCTGATGCTATATTCATTTCGATGTGTGATGTAGCAACGCAAAGGGTTATCAAATACGAGAAAGAGTTTCCAACTGATGTTTGGAGCAGTGAAAATGCCTATATATTCTGGATCATGAAAATCGTTCCACGCTGCTCGATTCAGTAAAAATATTTGCTTATGAGAAAATATATTTACTCCACGTTGTGTATATTCATTATATTTAAGAAGTCTAGTGGAAAAGAGTCTTCAACTCATGCTAGGATGATAAGTAAAACAATAGCAATTTTTTCTCAGGTTGTATGGGGCAAGAGGAGGGTCAAGTTTATTTAACATACAAATCAAAAGAAATTCTGGAAACTGAAGTAATAATTTTAAAATTCTCATAAATATACCCCTATAATTGTACAACCCTTTAATACGTGCTGCGCGAGGGAAAGCCTTAAGCCATGGCTTAATTCTGTTCGTCGTTCTTATTAATACTCAGTTTCCAGTTCACAAAACATTCGCTACAATTGCACCAAATCCGCTCTCACGGTCACACAAATTGCTTTTACGCACAGTTATGAGCGTGCATTAAGCGAATACTGTGCTATGAGTCTATGAGTACTCAACTCGTGCTAGGGTGGAATGATGATTCAATTCAATGGGAGTTTAGACATGTAACATGTAAAAGAAAAAAAAAAACGGGACATGCAATACTTTAGAGAACGTCCATGGAGATTCGACAAGTTGTAAGGACTTTATTCAAACGTTGCCCATAGTAATATTTCTCCCAAACCATGGTGTACCTTCCAAATAAATAATCCATATTCCCATGTTAAACCTATATATATAAAAGAGTTGCGTTACTGACCGACTGATTTATCATTGACCAGCCCCCAGACCAAACGGCTGAAGCCAGAGTCATGAAATTTTCAGGATAGTTCCCAGATATGACGTAGACGTCGACGAAATTCGTACTTTTAGGGGGTAAAATGGGACAAAAAGGGATAGACATCGAACATTCGTCCTGACTAAACGGCAGTAGCTAGAAGCATACAATTTAGTGTGTTCCTTGCAATTACCATGCAGGCGAGAAAAGAGACAAAAAGGGATACAAATTGTACCAATTCAAGTATCTGCAATACTATTCGTGAAAATCGGTATCTACATTTCTCTGACAACGTAGACTTGCAACATAAATGGATTTTTCGAAATTTGTACTTTGAAGGGGCGAGCGGAACAGAAAGGCATAAAAATGGTACCAACTAAAGTATTGCAGCTAGAATTGGGAAATTAGGTATGTAAATTCCTTTGATCATGTACAAGGGCAGTAAAAGGGGCGAGCGGAACAAAAAGGAATAAAAATGGTACCAACTAAAGTATTGGAACTAGAATTGTGAAATTTGGCGTGTAAATTCCTGTGGCAACGTAGAAGCACAATCTAAGTGGATTTTTCGTATTTTGGGGACAAAAAGGGATAACAATGGTACCAACTAAATTATTATAGCTAGAATCGTGAAATTTGGTATGTAAATTCCTCTGACCTTGTATAAATTTGATGATAAAATCTTAGGTATCATCGGTAAGCTCTTGAAAACTGTTTACAACGACATAGTAAATTGTCCACGTCCAGGTGTCAAAAAATCTTGTATCATTGATTATCCTTAGACCTATTAATCGGCTTCGACTTTCGGCTAAAAACCGGTAATGGGCCACTAATCGGCCTTCGGCAAAAAGGCCGATTTAGGGTCTCAGGTTGACATTTCAAGGTGTTACAAACGGAATGACAAAGTTAGTATACCCCCACCCTGGAGGTGGAGGGTATAAAAAAGGTATTTTGCGGACCCTTTATTTAATTGGAAACATCTATAGTGAAAATGGCCTTGTTGGCGAAGCGGAGGAAGAAAGGCACTAGCTCCAGCCTAGAAAAAATATTGAAGCAAATTAGTAAAATCATAAAAAAATCTAATAAGTTATGTATGAATGCATTTTACCAAGATCAACTTGAAGCTCTTAAACACAATCCAAAAAAAAGCTGGAAATTTTTAAATGAACATCTCGGTAGATCATTGAGACCGGAGATAAAAATTAAAGGTAATGATGATGAACTTGTGGATAATAGAGGAAAATGTGATGCCTTTCAAGAATTCTTTTTACATGCCCCATCTCTATTGAAGGAGAGTATTGTACAGTTACCTGGAGATTGTGATAATATATTTCGCAACATGATACAATGCCAGCAATTTTTTTCTTTTACAAATATTGCAGATGAAGAAATTTTGAAGCATATTTCAAATCTCCAGTTTAATAAAAGTCCTGGCCATGACGGCATTTCAAGCAAAGCTCTATCAAAATGTAGCGAGTTAATACATTCCAGACTTTCAAGAATGTTTAATGATATTGTAAACACTGGAATATATCCTGAAGTTCTTAAAATATCTAAAATAATTCCCTTTCCTAAGGAACCTGGTGCGTGTACCGTTGATAAGTATAGACCAATCGCGTTGTTGCCTATAATGGATAAAATTTTTGAGAAAATTTTACATAGCCAGTTAAATACTTTCCTAGAGCAAACTAAACAGATTTATCGATACCAATTTGGGTTTAGAAAAGGCAGTGGTACACAAGATGCAGTTGTGAATGTGATCAATATGATATGTGATGGTCTGGATACTGGTAACGGTGGAGTAGCGGGAATTTTTTATGATTTTTCAAAAGCATTCGATCTGGTGGATCATGAAATTCTTATGCTGAAACTTCCATTCTACGGCATTACTGGAAATTCACTACAATTAATGGAAAATTATCTACAAGGGAGAAAGCAGTTTGTAGAAATTAATGATTGCACAAGCAATGTAGGACTTGTGAAACATGGCGTGCCGCAGGGTAGTGTATTAGGCCCGTTGCTGTTTACAATATATGTCAATGACATTGCTAACCTCAAATTGCACGGCAAATTAATAATGTATGCCGATGATATAAGTCTATTTTATCCGTACAACCACGACGTAATATTGAAGTGTCAAATTGAACATGATGCTGCTGTTATTCTGGAATATGCAAGAATCAATAAACTGGTGTTGAATGCCGAAAAGACGAAGCTGATTAGATTTCGACCACATTCTACTGGAGGCGGCAATATGTTTAATGTTTTAATTGGTGGAAAAGACGTATATGAGTGTAATTCGTTGAAATATTTGGGTATCCATTTTCAGGCCAACTTATCATGGAATACACATATTCAATATATAAAACGGAAAGTTGCTCCAGCGATTGGAATTTTGTATAAATTCAAGTACAAATTTGATGAAAAAACAAAACTATTAATTTACAATAGCCTTATCCACAGCCATTTGAATTATCTGCCCATAGTTTATGGTTACAAAAAGTGTTCAGAATTTCGAAGTCTTCAAAGGTCCCAAAACAGAGCTCTCAAAATTGTCTACAATCTCCCGTTGACGCATCCATCACATTCGCTATATAGTAACATATGTAAAACGGTCTTACCTTTATATGGTTTACACAAAATACAGTTACTTATGTTCATGTACAAATCTATACATAATATTGGTCATCATACCATAGATTTTTCTAGAAACCAATTGGTTTTTAATACTAGAAACAATTTGAATTTGCGTGTGACAAGGTGTAGGCTGGAAACCACGAAGCAACGCATTGAATACATCGGCTGTACTGAGTACAATCACTTACCTCAAACTCTTAAAAGTATATCGAGAATTTCAGAATTTAAATCTAATTTAAAATCACATCTACTCCAAAGTATAGAAATGCTTCTATTGTAATTTTTCTTTTATATCTATCACAATTGTATACTAAAAATTCATATTTGATGAATTATTGCTTACTTTTTTAATGAAGTCATAAACATATGCCAACTCGCTCCAATAATGTCCAAGTGGCGCTGGGGCACTTATTAAATTGTAAATTATTATCATTGCAAATAAATGGATTTATAAATAAAAAAAATGGGTCCAATCGGTTCAGATTTATATATAGGTTTCATATATTTATATATAGAAATCACATATTGTAACAGATTTTGATCTGAACAAGTTATATTTCAGCTGGAAACATACATTGTGAAAGAGGGTATCATCGGTCCATGATATAGGACACTTTCCAAAATCCTCACCTAATTGAATTGCAATGGCGCAGAAAGTGAAGGGTCTCATATAGTCGGCCATGCTCGACTTTAGCCTTTTCTTATTTGTTTAAATAGAAATCGAAACTATTGGAATAGTGCATTTTTTGCCGCACTACATAAAAATATATTTTAAGACTTTTAAAATAAAGAGCATGTCCATGTTAAATACCTAACTTTCACAGCCTAAGAAACACAAGATGATCATACTTTTCACAAAACAAATTCTTATTTGACTTGACAACTTATCGCATCATTTCCAAGTATTTTTGGACTGTCGCAGATATTTTATATTTTTTTGTAACGCTATTATGTTTTAGAAAAAGTTGTTATTTCTTAATGTATACAACTTAAATTCTCATATTGCAGGATTCTGACTGTGCTGTTAGTGGAAACTAGAAAATACAAATCTTTCGATATTTTTAAAGTGGCTCACAGCATACATATGTCTGTATATATATCAATATATATTACGTATCTGTGTTCAATATAAATACATACTATGTACATATATACTTTGTAGCATGAGTTGTTATTGCAATATGTATTCTGTGTAGGATTTCCAATGTTGCATTTTTTTAGTTTCGCTGTCAGGTTTCAATAAAAAAACACAGCATATTTGTGTTATGCTTATAGACTAACACCAGTGCTACTCTAGTACTGGCTGGCCCAAAAGTCACTAGACCAAAATGTTTAAAATTCGTGTGGGAGAAAATCAGCTCACTCCAAAGAAAGAATAATCGCAAGGTTTTTATATAAAGGGTGATTTTTTAAGAGCTTGATAACTTTTTTTTAAAAAAAAAACGCATAAAGTTTGCAAAATCTCATCGGTTCTTTATTTGAAACGTTAGATTGGTCCATGACATTTACTTTTTGAAGATAATTTCATTTAAATGTTGACCGCGGCTGCGTCTTAGGTGGTCCATCCGCTTAGTCCAATTTTGGCATTTCCACGTTTTTGAGTAACAGAGACCCAATTGGTGCGAACGGCGACGAATCGAAAATTGGTGGTCATCATTAACACTGGCCGATACAGCTGCGATATTTTCTTCAGTTCGCACTCTACGTAAGCGTGTTGGTGGTTTAATGTCCAACAATGTAAATTTGGTGCGAAATTTAGTCACAATAGCCCGAATAGCCGCTTCAGTGGGTCGATTAAACTGACCATAAAATGGAAGCGCGCAATGAACTTTCTTAACAGAGCACGCATTTTGATAATAAAATTCAATAATTTGCAAGCGTTGTTCGTTTGTAAGACGATTCATGATGAAATGTCAAAGCATACTGAGCATCTTTCTCTTTGACACCATGTCTGAAATCCCACGTGATCTGTCAAATACTAATGCATGAAAATCCTAACCTCAAAAAAATCACTCTTTATTTTTACGGAAAAATAACGAAAAATGTAAAGCCTTAAATAGTCTGTTAACTTTAGGTCGACCCTGTACACCTGCCGAACAAATTGAAAACTGGATAACAGCTTGAAACACCGACAATGACATCATGAAGCTACAGGTACAAGCATCGGCTGAAGGCGCTCAGGTACAGGTATGTGGCAACTCTTGGTATGCTGACGTATAACGATGCCGTTAAAATATATAACATGTAAGTAAGTTTCAAAAGTTCAAGCATTTGTATGGAAGTTTCAAGGATTTTAAATGTACTTATTCTTCGGTAGCAATTTATACACTCCACGAGAGTATTATGTCCATGTGCATTTGTTTGTAACACCCAAAAGGAAGGGAGATAGACCCATTTTTAATTATACCGATCGGCTTAGAATCACTTTCTGAGTCGATTTAGCAATGTCCGTCTGTCCGTCTGTCCATCTATTGTTGTAATCACGATACAGGTCGCAATTGCAGACAGAATCAAATGAAACGTTGCACAACGAAGTTTTTCGGTACAAGGACGAACGCTATTTAATTTGAAGAAAATCGGTTCAGATTTAGATATAACCCCCATACGATTTTCAATCCAAATTTGACTCTTTGCACTCTAGATACCACATATTACAACAGATTTTCTTCAAAATTGGTAAAACATCTTATATTTCAACTCGGAACATCTGTGGTAAAAATGTGTTAGATCGGTTCAAATTTATATATAGCTCCCATACATATTTCGCTCCCGTTTTGTCTTCAGATTTTACAACACATCTTATAATTAAACTAGTAAGATCTATGGTGACAATAGGTCAGATCGGTTCAGATTTCTATATAGCTCCCATTAAAATTTCGCTCCCGATTTAACTTTTTCTTCTCTAGAAACCACATATTTTAACAGATCCTCTTCAAATTAACACATCTGCTTTAAATCTTTCAAAATATCTTATATTTCAACTAGAAACACACATGGTGAAAATGGATCATATCGGTTCAGATTTAGAATAGCTCCCATATAAATTTCGCTCCCAGTTAGACTTTTTCCGCCCAGAAACCACGAATTTTCACCGAATTTCTTCAAAGTGATCATAACACGTTATATTTGAAGTGGAAGAACTTATTGTGAAAGTTAGTCACTTTATTCCATGTTTGGATATAGCCCCTATACAAATATTCTTTTCGATTTGACAAAATGGACCAGGTCATACTAGCCTATGATTAGGAAACATACAAAAAGCCTTCCCGTTTTCACTTTTTTACCGAATTGAATTGTGTTCGGATAGAAAGTGGAGTGTATCATATAGTCGGCCCCGCCCGACTTTAGCCATTCCTTACTTGTTTTATTGTGGGATCGAAATATGCTTTCTTGTTCTTAAAATTTCCCATTTTCCCATATAATCCTTAAACTTTTGTGCGTCCGAACCATTTTTCCAATGCGCCTAAGACACACCAAAAAAAGATTGAAATAAAAAGAAATTAAAAATATCGCGTGCAATACCTCATATTTACCTAACAAATACCAACATCAGTTTAGATAACTACATTTTTCCTTCGAGAACGTTCAACACATCAGCAACAATCATTTGTATATATGTAATCTTTGTATGTATGTATATACAAGCATCCGAAAGTATGTATTTAGATACCTGACATACACTGAGGCATTGGAACGCAGAGATAACTGTTGGTTTATGGCCACGACAGCTGAGTTACAAATGACGGCGCGTGAACGTGCTTTCGAAGTCTTCTGGGCATAGGTTTTTACACGGATGATTTATTTATTCTATGAGAATTGAATTTTTCTTAAACCAATTCCTAAAGTTGGTGTAATCAAAAAACCAGCATATCGGTGTTTAAACAATGAGAGAAAATAGAAAATAAAATAAAAACAAGTAAGAAGACGTTAAGTTCGGCCGGGCCGAATCTTATATACCCTCCACCACGGAGTGCATTCCATAGTATTACCAGAAGATTAAAGGATGTCGACTTTTAAAGATATCCCCATTCACCCCATTCTCCGCCCAAATGTACAAATTTCGAAAAAACCCTTTTTCAAGTCTTCATAGTCAGAATGTATACACCGAATTTCATGATTTCAACTTCAGCGGTTTGGTAGGTCCCATTTTTATCCCTCTTTTTAATTATATCCCTTAAAATTACAAATTTCGAAAAATCCCTCTATTTTACGTATCTGTGCAATTAGAAGGATGTACACACCGAATTTCATGATTCTAGCTGTTGTCGTATCATTGGTACCATATTTTATCCCTTTTTGTCCCATTTCGCCAGCTAAAACTTTTATTTTCTTTGTGGTGCTTCCAAGCTACAAGAGAAATGTCCGCAACAAATTTCAAATATATGAAAATCAGAAATTTAATTAATAAGCCAAGCTACCAATATTTGTATACTTATATATAATGGATATAATACTTCAATTCATAAAGTAAATATAAGGGAGCAATCATAAATACCCTAAATATTGGGGGATAGAGAGTGTATTTTCAGCTACAGTCGTTTGGTTGGTTGTATTTCCATCCTATTTTAATTTCAAATGTATAAATTTTGAAAATACCTTATCTCTCACGTACGCAGTATAAGACAACTTCATGATTCTACCATTTTTTTGTCGTAAAAGCAACAAACGAATTTGGGAAAAAAAAATATTTTACGTGGCTATGCAGTCAGAGGAATGTACACACCGAATTCCATGATTCTATCAGCGGTCATTTTGTTGGTACCATTTTTATCCCCTTTTTCCAATTTTGCCCCCTCAAGAGTACGACTATCTAAAATCTCTTTATTTTACGCATCTACACAATTAGAGGGATGTACACACTGAATTTCATCATTTTCATCATAGCTGTATTCGTTTAGTTGGTACTATTTTTACCCCTGTAGCCATTGCATCCCTTGAAAGTACGAATTTGGAAAAAACGTTTTATTTTTCGTGTCTACGCAGTCAGAGGAATGTATACTCCGAATTTCATGATTCTAGCTGCTGTCATTTGGTAGGTACTATTTTTATCCCCTTTTTCCATTTGAACCCCAAAAAGTACGAATTTTGGAAAGTTCTTTTATTTTACGTGTCTACGCAATCAGAGGAATGTATATATCGAATTTCACTATTCTAGGTGCAGCCGTTATGTTGGTACTATTTTTATCCCTCTATCCCCATTTAACCCCTTAAAAGTACGAATTTTAAAAAAATACTTTAATATTATGTATCTATTCTATTAGAGGAATGTACACGCCAAATTTCGTGTTTCTATCTGTTGTCGTTTGAAAGGTACCATTTTTATCCCTATTTGTCCCATTTCGCCCCCTACAAATAAAAATCACTCTATGGTGGCCTTTTATGCTATAAAGGGAATGCGCATTGCGAATATCAAGTAAATACAAGCTAATATGTTCAAAAAACATGCTGAAATACACAAAATATTAGGGGTATTTTCAGTCCTTGTGAGGGAAAAATTTTTCCCTCTGGGCCGATTTCGTCCACTTTCAATCCCAACCGATCTACAACCATAAGACACATTTAGGAAAAATTTGAACCTCCTAGCTCATTTCGTTCGGCCGCTATCGTGCTTTCAACAGACAGACGGACAGACGGACATGGCTATATCGTCTTAGAATTTTACCACGACCCAGAATATATATACTTTATGGGGTCTCCGATGAATATTTCAAGGTGTTACAAACGGAATGACAAAGTGAATATACCCCCATCCTGGAGGTGGAGGGTATAACTAAGTGAAAACAATATTAAATTTGGTAGCATCACTGACATACTTTTGAGGACTGACTTTGGGATTTAAGGTGTGCGAAATCCAGAGGGAAAAAAAAATTTCCCTAACAAGGACCGAAAATACCCCTAATATTTCGACTATTTAAGCGTTATTTAATTTCTGCTTTATATGCACTTAAAATTTGTTGCGAGCATTCCTCTTGTAGCGTAAAAGTGCCAAAAAGTAAATAAAAGTTTTATCGAAATGGGACAAAAAGGAATAAAAATGGTACTAATGATACGACAACAGCCAGAAATATGAAAATTGGAACATTTCAAAATTCCTTAAAATACCTGAAATAATATTTAGGGGAAATTGGTCCATGGAAACGGGAGACAGAAATCAACTCAATATTAGAAACTGATTCGTAAAGGAGAAAAATATAATTTTGTAATGTTAATTATTTTATTGATTCTTTTTTCAACCAGTGAATTATTCCTAAACTAGGTCACGTTGTAAGAATAGTTTGAACTTTTATTAGGAGTAATAAATAAACAAATAAAATATGTTATCATGGAATGTTGAAAATATACACTTCAAATATAATATCTGAGTTCCATACATTTTTTACAACAACTATATAAAATGGAATTTGTCTAGTTTTTAACAAAAACTGAAGTTGTTTAAATTTGTTTTTTTTGGCGATTTCTAACAATTGCTTTGGCGATAGAGGTCCCATGGGTTTATCAGAGCTGGACAGTCGCATATGAAATGCTCGACAATTTAAAAATATTAATTATTTATACGTGTCTTAGAAAAAAATACGGTTGAGTGTGCACGATAAGTTACCTTGTTTTTTCTTATTTCAAAAGTAAATTGCCATTTCCCTCAAAGGTATGGAAAAATATAAATAAAATCTCACAAAAAGTGTATTGAGTTTTTTTTTTTCGCAAAGAACCGATTTTATTATAAAGGCTGTTCCAAAATGTACGCATGATTTCATCTTGATAAAAGAAGACAACTTTTTAAAACAACACTTTAAATTTGCTATTGACCCATAGAGTACAGAGTATGTATGGAAAAGCATGTCGTTTGTCGAAAACTTTTCATAAATATGGCTAAATTTCGCTAATAGAATGCTCAATTGTGTGGATGTGCGAATTAAAAAGGTCAATGGAGTTAAACAGCATTATTTGTGTGAAAACTTCTCATCATTAAAGCGGAATATTACTGCAGCAGCAATTTCCCTGTTCTTAGTTTCGCTGGCTGTTTCATTTTCAGGTCATATAATGAAATTTTGACAAAAAATCATTTTTTTCCAAAAGAATGGTTGGATGTTATCTTCAGGCCAAACAGTGACACGGTGTTGTTTCTCAAAAACCACTCGATGATTTTCTGAACTCCAAATGCAACCAACTTGCTTAACAAAGCACCAAGGTAGTCGTTTTGTAGAAGATATTGTTTGAAAACAATCGTTATTTTTCGAAATATTGCTCGCCTATATAAATGCTTTTCGCATCTAAAACAACATGCCAGTTCATTTTACCGCTCTTCGTCAACAACAACGACAATTTACCTCACAAGTGTCCCGAAATTCAAATCTTGCTGCAATCTCGGGACACACTATACTTACTTCCAGCATAATATTCGCAGTGTTTTTGCGTACTTTCATACATACACTTGATCTGCGTGATTGCAATAAAAGTTGTTAGAAAACACATATAGACGTATTTATAACGAAGTAAATAGCTGCAAAACGGAAACCGGCACATACCACCAACGTTAAAACTTTGAAGGACCAGACCAGAGAAAAGCGCGTCTTCTCCACAGTTGGTGGGGGGATTGGGTGAAAGAAATGCAAAAGCCTCAAAGAAAATCGAAAAGTAGCGAAAGCAAAAATATTTTCCAGAAACGGCAACAAATGCAAAAGTATTTTGCAGAATAACATCATTACGGCAGGGTATGTAGCTACTCTTTCCTGTTCCTGTTTTTTTGTGAACACAAGGACAATTTCTCATTTGATTTGTTTTTTTCTTATTTTATTTTATACCGACCGTAAAATGTTGTTTATGACAAATGATATGCACTGAATGGAAAACTCAGTGAAGAAAGAACGAAACTAAATGCAAAGAACTTCGTATACGAAATTGGCAAATTGCGTGTAATTGTGGGGGGTTTAAGTTTTTCCAAACATCCGGTTAATGTTTTGGTGGTGAAGTTATGTTTAATTCATGGAAATGTGGCTGTGCAAAAATTTAAATATTTTCTATATCAAAGGAACATAATAGACGATGGAACATGCAATTCATAAATTTTATATTTCCGTTGCTGGAAGGATGGTTGTGAAATAAAACTATATTGGTACTTCTCGGGGAATAGCTAAAAATCCATGCGAAGAAATTCAATTATGACCGTGAGGACCTTAGTTCGGATGTTTGAAAATTAAATTTATTCACTCGATACTCCAAAACTAGCTTATATCTAGGCGATGACAAAAAATAGACAACGGTAAGTAGCGGGCACTCAGTTATTCAACCGATTTCATTAAAAATTTAATGAAACAGCTTTAAATTTTGTAGTCATGATCTGCAAGATACCTACAGCCCAAAATCCACAGCAAACAGTGACTTGTTCTAGATGCATTGGCTTCTCAATAGTCACGTGTGGGTTCTCTGAACCCCATACGCGACAATTTTGCTTATTGGCATAGCCATCGAGATGAAAATGAGCTTCATTTGAAAGCACGTACATTTTGGCGTTAAAACTCACTACTGTGGAAGTAAGTTTTGAATATTTCCTAATTTTTTATAAAAACAAGTAAGTAAGCTTCAGTCGGATAAACCGACTTATAAAGGGTGATTTTTAAAAAGCTGTAAGGAAGTTTTTCAAAAAAAAAAAACACTTAAAATTCAGAAACAGTCATGAAATATTTATTTCAATCGATAGTACGGTCCATATAATTTAATGTTTGAAAATTATTTCATGCAAATGTTGACCTTGACTGCGCCTCAAATGGTCCATCCGCTTAGTCCAATTTTGGAATACTATTTCCAATATTTCGGCCGGTATCTCACGAATAAATGCTTCAGTGTTGTCTTCCAATGCGTCAATTGAAGCGGGATTGTCTGTATAGACATGAGCTTTAACATAGCCCCACAAAAAATAGTCTAAAGGCGTTAAATCGCACGATCTAGGCGGCCAATTGACCGGTCCCGAACGTGAAATAAAGTGTTCTCCGAACTCGCCTCTCAATAAGTCCATTGTTGCGCGTGCTGTGTGGCATGTGGCACCGTCTTGTTGAAACCACACGTCATGCAAGTCAAGCTCTTGCATTTTGGGGGGGAAAAGTTGGATATCGTCTCACGGTAGCGCTCACCATTCACAGTTACGTTACGATTCGCATCATCTTTGAAGAAGTACGGACCAATGATGCCACCAGCCCACAAACCGCACCAAACTGTGACTTTTTCTGCATGCATTGGTAGCTCTTGCAATGCTTCTGGCTGATATTCACTCCAAAATCGACAATTCTGCCTATTTACGTACCCATTGAGCCAAAAATGAGCTTCGTCGCTTAACACAATTTTTCGGTAAAAAAGTGGATCTTCGGCTAACTTTCCAAGAGCCCATTCACCAAAAATTTTACGTTGCTGTAGGTCGTTCGGCTTCAATTCTTGCACCAGCTGTATTTTGAAAGGCATCACACCTAAATCCTTCCGCAAAATTTTCCACGTTGTTGAGTAACAGAGGCCCAATTGCTGCGAACGGCGACGAATCGGTAATTGATGGTCATGATTAACACTGGCCGATACAGCTGCGATATTTTCTTCAGTTCGCACTCTACGTAAGCGTGTTGGTGGTTTAATGTCCAACAATGCAAATTTGGTGCGAAATTTAGTCACAATAGCCCGTATAGCCGCTTCAGTGGGTCGATTAAACTGACCATAAAATGGAAGCGCGCGATGAACTTTCTTAACAGAGCTCGCATTTTGATAATAAAATTCAATAATTTGCAAGCGTTGTTCGTTTGTAAGACGATTCATGGTTAAATTATAGACCAAACTGAAGATGTTTGACAGTGAAACAAAACACGAAACGTGCGTCCGCTGTTTAAATCAGTGTTGCCAAAAAGATAATAGCTACAAAATCACCCTTTATATAACCTCACTCTGAGAGAACATATATGCGGAAGTTATAAGAAATTAAATTTTACATAGGGTAGGATAATGCTAGAAGGTTCGTGGCACATGGTCCCAGCTTACACATTTTTAAAATAGTTGGATTCCGTGCACCAGGAAGGATAAAGACAATTGTGTGGGAGGTACTTGAAGGGGCGTGGCTAAAGCGTAAATATTTTTTATGTTTAAAGTGATTATAAAAACATTTTCAAATATAATATTACAAATGATTATGACTACCCGTATGGATGTTATGTCGGTTTTATTCTAACCGAAGTTTATGACGCTTTGTGTGGGGGGTACCAGAAGAGGTGTGGCAATATTGCCCATATTTCACACGAATGTAACCTCTATAAAGGCATTACCAAATGTGAAATCTCACAGTATTCCGATCATCCGTATAGAAGATATAACAGATTTAATTTTACCTAGTTTAGGATGATTTGTGTGGGAGGTACTGGAAGGGGCGTGACAAGGGGCCGCCATATTTTGCACACTTAAAGTTCAGGTCGCAATTATAGCCAGAACCAAACAAAACTTTGTGCAACGCAGTTTGTCGGGATAAGGACGAACGCTATTTAATTTGACGAAAATTGGTTCAGATTTAGATATAGCCCCCATACGAATTTCACTCCCGATTTCACTTTTTCTGCTGTAGAAACCACATATTTTAACAGATCTTCTTCAAAATTGCCAAAACATCTTATATTTCAACAAGAAACACGCATGGCAAAAATAGTTCAAATCGGTTCAGATTTATATATAGCTCCAATACAAATTTCACTCTCAATTTGAGTTTTTTCCGCTTTAGAAACAACAAATTTTATCAGATCTTCTTCAAATCTTGCAAAATATCTTATATTTCAAGTAGAAACACCCATGGTGAAAATAGGGAAGATGGGTTCAGATTTATATATAGCTCACACAAAAATTTCACTCTCGATTTGACTTTTTCCTTTCTATAAACCACATGTTTTAATAGATCTTCTTCAAATCTAGCAAAATATCTTATATTTCAACTAGAAACATTCGTGGTGAAAATGAGTCAGATCGGTTCAGATTTAGATATAGTTCCCATACAAATGTTGCGGCCGATTTGAATTTTCTGCTCTAGAAATCACATATTGTACCCGATTTTCTTCAAATTTCGCTTAACACCTTATAATCCAACTAGAAACACTTATACAGAAAGTGGGTAAGATCGGTTCAGAGTTTGATATAGACCCCATACAAATGTCGCTCCCGATTTGACTTTTGCTGCTCTAGAAACCACTGTTGTACCCGATTTTCTTTAAATTTGGCACAACATCTTATAATCCGACAAAAACATCTATGGTGAAAGTGGGTAAGATCGGTTCAGATTTAGATATAGCTCCAATACAAATGTTGCTCCCAAATGTTTAACCGATTTTGGCCAAACTATATATATTATATTTCACCTAGTTCGTTCCAGTTTTCAGTATAACCCCATACAAATGTCCTTTCCCATTCCTTTAACATTTTTTGTCAAACACATACATTTACAGGATACAAAAATCCTTCCCGTTTTCTCTTTTTTACCGAATTGAATTGTATTCGGATAGAAAGTGGAGTGTATCATATAGTCGGACCCGGCCGAATTTAGCCTTTCCTTACTTGTTTTCGTCTAAAATGATATATACCTCCTACTCTGTAGGGTGAGGGTATAATAAAATTAGTCCATATAATATATATTTATTTTTTTGTTGAACTAATGCCACCGTTTATATTTTTTTTTGGCTGGAAGGTCAATGTGTTAGCTTTCAATTGCAAAAAAAAAAACAAATTCATTGAATCTCACACGAGTCGAAAGTTGTAGAAGAAACCGTAAGACTATGTTTTTGTAAAGTAGCCCTGTAAGTGCTCTATAAAAGCAATTAATTAATTGAATTAAAAACAAGTCACAAAGCGTTAAGTTCGGCCGTGTCGAACTTTATATACCCTCCACGATGGATTGCATTCCACAGAGGCGGACGATTTTCGTAGAAGTGCAGTGATATAATTTTTTTAATATAACCAAAACAAATACAAATATTGAAAAAATAATTTTATAAATAAATATAATATTTTTATTATTTCAAACCACGCTTACAAGACAAGGCTCCCAATACGTTTACATATCGAAATTACAGTCAAATCAAAAAATAAATATCCCTATATTTATATTTTCAAAAAGCTTAAATACCATAAATATTGGTAGATAGTGGGTGCTAAATTTGGTTGGTTCTATTTTAATTCCAATAGTAAAAGTTTTGAAAATCAATTACCTCACGTACACAGTGCAAGATAATCCAAATTCAATTGTGGTTAGGACTAAATGAAACTTTGTACAATGAAGTTTTATGGGATAAGGGCGAACGCTATTTAATTTGAAGAAAATCGGTTCAGATTTAGATATAGCCCCCATACGAATTTCACTCCCGATTTGACTCTTTTCACTCTAGATACCACATATTTCAACAGATTTTGTTCAAATTTAGCACAACGTCATATATTTTAACTAGAAATAGCTCTGGTAAAAATAGGCCAGATCGGTTCAGATTTATATATCCCCCATACGAATTTCGTTCCCAATTTGACTTTTTCCGCTCTAAAAACCACATTTTTTAACATATTTTCTTCAAATTTAGCACAACGTCATATATTTTAACTAGAAATATCTCTGGTAAAAATAGGCCAGATGGGTTCAGATATATATATATAGCTCCCACACAAATGTCTCCCCCGATTTGATTATTGCCGCTCTATAAACCACATATTTTAACAGATATTCTTCAAATCTGGGGAAAACAAATTATATTTCAACTATAAGCATCTATGCCGAAAGTGGGTCATATCGGATCAGATTAATATATAGCTACCACACAAATGTCTCCCCCGATTTGATTATTTGCGCTCTAGAAACCACATATTTTAACAGATTTTCATAAAATTTGCCAAAACAAATTATATTTCAAGTAGAAACAGCTCTGGTACAAATGTGTCAGATCGGTTCAGATTTATATATAGCTCTCATTGAAAGTTTGTGTTCAATTTTTTTTACAAATACAGATAGAAGTATGAAATTTGTAGTATATATATACCCGGTTCAAATGTAACGAATTTTTTATACCCTACACCACAGGGTATATTGACTAGGTGTAGGGTATCATATAGTCGGCTACGCCCGACTTCAACCTTCCTTACTTGTTATTCTCTTTTTCCTATTTACCCCCTTTAAGAGTACGACTTTCTAAAATCTCATTGTTTTACTTGTCAACGCCATTAGAATAATGTACACACCGAATTCCATTATTCCTGCTGTAGCCGTTTAGTTGGTACCATTTTACCCTTTAAAAATACGACATTCTAAAAATCTCTTTATTTTACGTGTATCCCTAGAAAGTAAGAATTTGGATAAACCTTTTATTTTACGTGTCTACGCAATCAGAGGAATGTATACACCGAATTTTATTATCCAGCAGCCGTTTGGTTGGTACCATTTTTATCCCTCTATTCCCATTTTACCCCTTAAATGTACAAATTTGAAAAAAAAATACATTTATATTATAAATTTACTCAATTAGAGTAATGTACACACCGAATTTCGTGTTTCTAGCTGTTGTCGTTTGATATGTACAATTTTTATCCCTTTTTGTCCCATTTCACTTTGTGGTACACGTTTTTGTTTTAGGGGGCATGTGCATACCCAATATCAAGTAAGTTGAAGCAAGATATTGAAAAAATGTTTAAATACTCTAAAATGTTTGTAACTCTAAAATCCTTTGGACCGATTTCACACAGTAGCAATCCCACCGATCTACAACTATAAGACGCATTTATGGAAAATTTGGACGTCCTAGCTCCTTTCGTTCAGATGCTAGCGTGCTTTCAACAGAAGCACGGACATGGCTGAATATGAATGAATATTTATACTTTATAGGGTCTCAGATCGATATTTCAAGGTGTTACAAAAGGAATGACAAAGTTATTATACCCTCATCTGAAGGTGGAGTGTATAATTATAATAACGAAACATCAAAATTTATTAGACAAACATCGCTATTATTATTAGTAAGGTCGACAGTCTTCCATTCCATGGTGGAGGGTATATACAATTCGGGCCGGCTGAATTTAACGCCGTTTAGTTTTTTATTCTCGTAGTTAAATTTGTATGAATTCACATTCAAATACGTGCATACGAAAACTTCATCGAGTCCACCCACCCATACATTTTATCGATAACATATCGTCTGCAACTCTCACTCACTTATATCAATAGTGTCAATTTAAATTATATTTCTCCGCATTCTATGTACGTACATGTTCAGTCCTTCATCCCTCCATTGTCCATCCTGTACCTGAACATCATGGGGGGGGGAGGAAACACCAAAAAACCATAGAAACTTCTTGTAAATAATGAACAATAACTATTCATATTTTATACTCCTCGCTGTTATGTGGAACAAAAGGAAGCCAGAAGGATGCTGAGGAATATTTATACATATACACACATACATACATACTTGTACGCGAACTCCTTAACAATTGAGTCATAACTTTGAAGCTATCCCCCACTCTCCACATCACCATCGGCCAAATATGAGAATATGTTTATACAAATATTCGGATGAATATGCAGTTCAGTTGTTGTCGTGTTTTTTTGTTCGTTCGTTCTCCCCCGCATCCTTATAAAAATAACAAAGAACTCTGTATACAAAGGCAATGGCTTAAGGCTGCATTCATCTGATATTTTTATACAAAGTTCGGAGTTATTCTCCGTTTTCTGTTTTTCGTTATTCTAACATAATTTTCCGGAATAATATTGAGTACACGAAGAAAGTATTAGTATACACTGTGTACAGCTACGAACAGTGTGAACCAAAAGTCACAAGACCAAAAAACTAGAAATACTCGTTTTTGGAATTCAATGCACAATGAATTGTATCTCGCAAGAAATTAAAATATATCAGAAATCAAGAATTTTTGTAATTCTATTAGTAAATTAGACAAGTAAAAAGGTGAGAAGTTTTTGTGAGGACAAAATGAATGATTGTTATTTATCTGCGATGGAGATTTTGACTTTTAGTCCGATAGAATACACTAGGCGTCCGGTTGACGACCTTGAGGAGTATCAATGCTTATTTGAATAATATCTACGGGTAAATGACTGAATGATAAATATGACCCTGCTTATAAGGGATTTTTTTAATATTAATATATCGTTTATCTGGCACGGCAAGAACCCTTTAAACCCTTGAAATTAAAATATATATTTTTCCTTTTCAAATAGCTGATTATACTGCCAAAATGACAAAATGTAACATCGACGAAAATTTGAATTTAATTAAACATGTAAATAAGCGTCAGTCGGCTAAACCGACTTATATATACCCTCACTCTCAAAGAATATACTTATGGATGTCATAAGGACTAAAATTTTACTTATAGCCGGATAATTTTTGCGGAAGGTATAGAAGGTTCTCGGCACATGGTCCCAGCTTCCACATTTATAAAACAATTCATATTGGATTCCATGTACCAATACCAATATAAGGTAAACTATTTTTAGGTTTAAATTGATTATAAAACCATTACCAAATTACCGTGCTCTACTGAAATACCCAATTTTTTTTGTCGAAAAAGATCGATCTTCCAAAAACATGGACCAATTTAGTATAGTATTTTTTTTTGTATATGTAGGCTATTTAAGCGAAAATAGCTTTATTTACAACTTTGGCGTCTTTGGTGACCCCCACTGAAATTTTCAGCCTATTCGAATTGACACATAAAAAGTGTAGTTACTGGGTTAACATCTTCCACTCAATAAACAAATGATCTCAATAAAAGTCCACAATAACAATTCTCTTACAACAGTTTTATACCCTCCACCTCCAGGATGGGGGTATACTAACTTTTTCATTTCGTTTGTAACACCTTGAAATATCGACATGAGACCCTATATATATATTCTTAATCGTCATAAAATTCTAAGACGATCTATCAATGTTCGTCCGTCAGATGAAAGCACGATAGTATCTAAACGAAATGAGCTAGGACGTCCAAATTTTCCATAAATACGCCTTATAGTCGTAGATCGGTTGGGATTAAAACTGTGCGAAATCGGTCCAAAGGGAATTTTTCCCCTCACAAGGACTGAAAATACCCATAATAACTGCTTGTAATTAGTTGATATTGGGTATGTGCTTTCCCTCTATAACAAAAATATGCACCATAATATGATGGGGCAAAAAGAGATAAAAATTGTACCTGTCAAACGACAGCAGCTAGATACACGATATTCGGTGCGAACATTCCTCTAATTGAGTGGATACATTATTCGAAATTCGTACCTTTTGGGGTTAATATTGAAAAAGGGGATACAATTTGTACCAACCAAATGACCGCAGTTAGACTCATGAAATTCGGATTATACATTCTTCTGACTGCGTTGACACGAAAAAATTCGTACTTTCAAGGAATACAGTGCGTAGGCGTAAAAAAAGAGATTTTTGAAAGTCGTATTTTTAAGGGGATAAAATCGGCACAATCCAAATGGTCGCAGCTAGAATCATGGGATAAAATAATAAAAATATTTTTCCAAATTCGTACTTTTTTTACTTTTACGGGTAGAATCATGTACTTAGTTTATCTTGTACTGTGTACGTGGTAGATAATGGGGTTTCAAAATGTGTACTTTGGATTTCAATCAAACTATTGCACCGACTATCCCCCAATATTTGAGTTTTTTAAAGCCTTTTTGAAGATTGCAGCCTTAAATTTACTTTTTGAATTGACTTGAAGTATAATTTTGATATATATATATATATATATATATATATATATATATATATATATATATAGTATAAATATATTGTTAGCCTTGTGTTAAAATTGGTTTAAAATTTTATATTTATTTATATTTTTTTCAATATTTTTATTGGTTTTGGTTTGGCTATATTAAAAAAATTAACATTTTCCTTTAATTTCACTGCACTTCTACGAAAATCGACAGCCGCTGTGGAATGCAGTCTACGTTGGAGGCTCTATATAGTTCGGTGCGACCGAACTTAACACCGTTTTTACTTCTTTATTTTAAATTTATTTTTTATAAATAACAAGTAAGGTAAGGCTAAAGTCGGGCGGGGCCGACTATATAATACCCTACACCACTCCCTGCGTATATACTTCGCTTTGATAACTAAACCCAGGTATTTCATGGGAGCAATTTTATGTAGTTCATATAAATTATACTATAAATTCATCTTTATTCATATTTAACGAATACAGTAAATAATAAAGTAATTGATCCAATTTTCCAGCAGATATTCCGAGTAAAGTAAATATATCACAATCTGGAAAAATTGATCAACATCGAATGATAAATACAGATTATACAGAGGTAATAGGATGAATCGGACGGACATTTGAAGGGGGCCTATAACAACACTTGAGGCATGTGCCAAAATAATGGACTATATATTTCTCATCCACGGTAGGTATTCCTAGTTGAAACATATAATGATCTTCAAAATATGAAGATCCGATGTATGATGTAGTTTCTAGAGCTGTAACAGAGCAGAACGGAAACCCATTTGGGTTATACCAAAGTATGGATATATGGGCATCTCCCAAAAAAGTAAGGAAAGGCTAAAGACGGACGGAACCACTATATGATACACCCCACTTTCTATCTCATTACAATTCAATTCGGTAAATGAAATCGCGAAGGACTTTTGATTGATCATGTAAATGTATGTTTTTGACAAAAAATGTTAAATCGGAAAGAACATTTGTATGGGGGTATATTGATACCTGGAACGATGTGACCCGCTTTCACCAGGTATGTTTATTGGTGAAATATAATATGTAAGGTTTGGCCACAATCGATTAAACACTCGGAAGCGACATTTGTACGGGGGCTATATGTAAATCTGAACCGATCTTACCCACTTTCAGCATAGGTGTTTCTAGTTCGATTATAAAATGTTGTGCCAATTTTAAAGAAAATCGGGTTTAATTTGTGGATTTTTGATTGGAAAAAGTGAAATCGGGAGCGACATTTGTATGGGGACTTTATCTAAATCTGAACCGATCTAACCCGCTTCCGTCACAGGTATTTCTAGTTAGATTATAAGGTGTTATGCACAATTTGAAGAAAATCGGGTACTATATGTGCTTTATAGGGCTGAAAATGTCAAATCGGAAGCGACATTTGTATAGGGACTATATCTAAATATGAACCGATTTCCTCCAAATTCAATACCGATCGTCCTTGGCCAAAAAAGTAACTTCTGTCAAATTTCATGATAATCGGACCACAATTGCGACCTGTAGAGTGCGAACAAGCTTAGATGGACAGCAGACGGACGGACAGACAGGCATCGTTAAATCGATTCAGCTGGTGATTCTAAGCCGATCCGTATCCTTAAAGATGGGTCTAGCTCGATTATTTCTTCGTGTTACAAACATTTAACGGAAAACTAACTTATAATACCCTATTCCACGAAGTGGAGTAGGGTATACAAATTTATCTTCAATTTTTGTAAAATTAATTTTATTTTTAGTTAATAGAGCCAGAGTTGCAGAATGGATCTCTTTGTACTTATTCTACAGCAAATTCAAATTATAAAAGCGATTACAGTCGAAAATAAATAGTAGAAATATAATATTCGATGTAGTTAGTAATAACTAGTATACAAATATCGGAATTAGCATACAAATTATTATAGTTTGCCTAATAATATACTAAATTTCTACGTGGTGGATGACTAAGGTGACCATCCATCCCGCTTTATGATAGACAGTCCCGCTTGTATTTTCCATTCCGCATAATTCCGTTTTTTTTTAAATCCTCGCATTTTAGTCTAACACTATTTTTATTAAGCGACAACAATTTTAAAACTTTGGCTATATTTTTAAAGCTAGATTATGAATAGTATTATTCAACTGGATGTTGGGGAAATGTAAATGCGTTGTTAACATAGAGTCGAACCTGGGCCTGTATAAGTGGGATCTTTTACTCGTTTACTTCTATGTTTGGGATTTCGCTTTTATGATTAAACTCTATTTTTTTGACTATCGGGATTTTTGCTAAACACGTGTTGCAAGCGCTCGCTAAATAAAATACACCTTCGTATAATTATGGCGAAACGAAAGCTTAATTATTGAATATCAGCGATAAGTTGAAAATTGTTCAAGAATTCCAAAAAGGGAAGAGTCAAATAGAACATCGGAAAGCCTTCGACGTTACATTATCACCTATATCACGTATACTTAAAAAGAGTGGCTCGATATATGATGCTTCATATAAAGGATAAAGTAAATTGAAATAAATAAAATGTCGAATTCCCAGAAGTGGATGATCGTTTGGTGACATGGATAAAAGTTTGTCAAAGTAAAAATGTTCCAATAGAAAGAAACGCTTTTAAAGCTATCAAAACTACGATAGCTTGACCTCTCTAAGTGAGACAACAGGAAAAATACCTGGATAAAGGGGAAGCTGGGTAAGTGGGAAACCTCTATAAGTGAGAAAAAAACAGCATGAGCTCCCTCTTATACAGGTTCGACTGCATTACTAACGTTTTTGGAAGTTATTTAAAATAACTTTCTCAGAAGCGGGAAATATACACATTTGAATTTTGAGATACGATTCTTCTTACGGAAGTACTTCCAATTTTTTTGCTGGGTAAATGTAAGTTTTTGGAGTATTGTATATGTATACTCAGTGAACCAGTTTTTTTGGTCATGTGGTGGTCGTTCTAATATGAGATCAATTGTGCTGGAGTACAATAAAGTCATTATATACAGGATTTTATTGAGATAGACAATTTTATTCCCACTCTTATGAATTTTTGGAAATGAAATAAATATCTCACAAATAATCGCTTACCTCGACATTTCACGATTTTGAGATTATAATGCAAAACTATTTAATTATTTACGTTCTATCTAAAATTATTTAATACAGCTCTTAAAAACTCCTGTGTTGAAGTAATACTTTCGGCCCAGCATGTTTCTGTACACATTCATGCTGTATCTCCGTAGAATTTTGTAGAGTAAAATGTTTGCATATAAAATGGAAATATGTCTTAATAAACAATGCATATTAACAGGAAACAACAAATTGCCCAAAACCATAATAAAATATATTGTATTTCTCGTATCGAAGGTGACCACCAGTAGGAGTTATGGTGGGATAAGACCTTGTTTCTTAGAAGTAAGACGACAATTGCTAACAAAATATAATTTATCAAAGGATTTTCGGGATTCATAAGAAATGGGAATATTTTATGTAGAGAAGAGCTGGCTAAATTCAAACAATGGATGCCATATCCAACGTATTTAGTTTGGATAAATTGCAGTAGATGAAGTACTTTTCTTTTGGTTTTATATTCACCATTTGAACACGTGACACCAAAAGTATTTGACTAGTGAATCATAATAATTTATTTCTATTTATATATGAAGTTGGAGTGACCCATATTCCTAAGATAAAGTAAAACTACTTGAACTTCAAGTTGGAAGTTCACACCAAACGAATAAGTATCACAACTTAGTTTTCGAATATAAGCCAAGACATACCATCTTTAAACACCCTTTCTATGCATCTAAAAAACACACTTTAAATTCAAAATAAACAACACTTTAGCGGAGCATCATTAACTCTAATGAGAGTAGGGATGTCGGAGAGGCTCCGCCTTTTTATCCACATCTCCATAAATAAATGCTTGCCTCATTATGTTGTTATTATTGATTTATGCATATTTGAACATGAGCACTTAGTTATGTGTTCTCTCTCAGTGGCGTTGCGTTGCTGTTCCAATAACAAACATTTATCATAAGTACACACACAAAACTTGTCATATTTGTTCAGATATTAATTAACATTTTAATTAGGCAGCATGAAAATAAATGCAAATGTGCAGGGGTGCGTGGTGTTGTGTGATTATCACCCGCTCCAGAGCACCAAGGTAATGTCGTGGCACTTCCATTGACCGCAAAATATGCCAGAGACTATTAATGGTTTATGGACACAAAGGATATTTGTATTAATTATGTTATTGTTTTTCACGCTGTTTATTCGAATTATATCAATTGTTATTGTTGTTATTATTACTATTACATTCTGTGCAATGTCAATAGTGCAAGTATTTGCAAATAAATAAATAAATAATGATTAATGCGAAATTTACATAATGATGAATAGGATGATGTACATTATTGACTAGTGTATGCGATTTTTATGTTAATTAATATCCACTGAGCTATTTTGTGTGAATAGTTTTTCACTATGAAGCCTATCTTATGAACTTATAACTCGTAATTAGTAGATACTATTAATATATCATGATGTGTTGTGTTAGTATTAGGTAAAAAATAAGGATTAGCAGATTTGGTATGGACGATCAGTAAATCGCGTAAATATGTCTTTGGCCAGAATGTCGCTACCCCCAACTTGTCATCTTTGGGCAACTTGGATGAGAACTACTGATTTAAGCTCAGTTTTTACTTTTTATACTTCCCACCATAGGGTCGGGGTATACTAAGTTTTTCATCTAACGTTTTTTTAACTATTCAACCGTTGGACTATTATTTGTGGGGTGCCCTCAGCAGTCATTTGAATGAAATTATTTTCCATTATTAACCGGAAGGATTGTACTTTCAAATAAAAAAGGAAATTTGAGAAAATATTCAGTAGTTTTTTCTTTTATAGCATTTTCAAAAAAAAAGTTATTTGTTGAAATATGTGGTCTCTAGAGCGGAAAAAGTAAATCATAGGAGACATTGGTATGGGGTCCGCCATCTAACGTTTTTTTTCAACTATTCAACCGTTGGACTATTATTTGTGGGGTGCCCCCAGCAGCCATTTGAATGAAATTATTTTCCATTATTAACCGGAAGGATTGTACTTTCAAATAAAAAAAGAAATTTGAGAAAATATTCAGTAGTTTTTTTTTCGGACCCTATATATCAATTGGGTTTGAAATTTGGTGAAATCGGTCCAGAGGGAAACATTTTCCATATCAATGACAGAAAATACCCCTGATATCACCTAATATTTCAAGTATTTAAGCATGTCTTGAATGAATATATATTTTCTTGATGCCAACTGAGTAGTCACGCAACACGAACGTTTTTTTACTTTTAAGGGAGGGTAATGGGAAAAAAGGGGGAAAAGTGGTAGCAACCAAACGGTTTCACCTAGAATAATGAAATTAGGTTATACATTCCCCTGCTTAGACATGCAAAATAAAAATTATTTCCCAATTCGTATTTTTGAGGGGTAAAATGGGAACAAAAGGATAAAAGACAAAACAGCTGGAATAGTGATTTCTGCTTTCTTTTATAGATTCACACTATAAAGTTATCCATACTTTTGTTGGGTGAAATATGGGAAAAATGGTAAAAATTAAACGACAATACCTAGTAAACTGAAATTCGGTGTGTGCATTCCCATTTACACGTAAAGTAATTCTAGGTGGGTATATTTGGAAAAAGAGGAAAAATGGGTACCAACCAAATCCGGTATGTACATTCCAATGGAAAATTTCCAAGTGCATTTTCGAAATTTGTACTTTTTTGGGGAAACGGAGAGAATGGATGTACCAAAAACCGCTGCAGGCAGAATATTGAAAATCAGTGTATATTTCGCTGGTTGCGTAGACTCGAGGTTGGATTTATAATCTAAAATAAAACACATAAATTTGAAAGTGAACTTAAAATTTGTATTACACTGTTCGACAGTCCATATGATATACAAATGATATAGATCTGAAAATATAGGTGAAATAGAGTTAATTGGCGTTTTTAGTTTTTCATTTTCTCATCCTGTTGCTGTTAAGAGGACCAAAAATTTCCAAAGGATAGAATTTTCAGAATTTCGCAGCTTATGACATCGGTATAAATCAACACCGGTCAAATCAAATAAGAGAATATGTGATAAAAATACTTTAAATTTCATCTTGTATCTGTATTAGTTTAGTATTAACAACCATTTAAAAAGCAAGATATGAATAAACAAGAAAAATTTGAAACATATGTTAATTCTGAACTAATACAGATAGAAGCATGATATTTAAAGGATTTTTAATAGATATTCTCCTCTTAAATTTGGCACTAATACACAAATAATATCACGGGATTCGAACAAGAATCGATAAAATATCTTTTTAAAAATTGTATCCTTTGGAACTTTGTAGTCCTGTAAAGAGGCAACAGGAGGAGAAAATGAAGAACTCCGTTCTGCCTATAGTTTCATAGGTATGTTATCCGGTTCAAGTGTAACGACTTCTTTTAAATTGTCGTACTGTGTTTAAAGAACGATTAAAAGAACAATTTATACATTTACTGTTTGATCAAATGATATCAAGTAAATTTTGGCTACTACTCTGAGGAGGTCCGGCTGGAACTAGAATCACGAAATCCTATTTATACATTTATCTTAATTAACGCGCAAAATAAAAGAATTTATCTCTATTCGAATGAATTTATCTATATTTAATTTCATTTGTTTTTTCTTCACTTCAACATTGATACTCTGCTATCTATTGCAGAAATAATAAAAATATATTCGTATTATATTTATAACGTTGATGGCCCCTAAGCGCTACCTAAACGGTGTTAGGAATCATTCCTAGGAAGTTTATATATTCCAGTTGTTTATTGATATCTTGGGTACATTTTTGTAGTTAGTTGTTTCCTTGAATTTTTAACGGTTTGCTACCTATGGACCTTTTTATACCCTCCACCTCAAGGATGGGGTATACTAACTTTGTCATTCCGTTTATAACACCTTGAAATATCGACCTGAGACCCTATAAAGTATATATATTCTTGATCGTCATAAAATTCTAAGCCGATATAGCCGTGTATGTCCGTCCGTCTGTTGAAAGCACGCTATCATCTAAACGAAAGGAGCTAGAACGTTTATTTTCCATAAATGCGTCTTATAGTCGTAGATCGGTTGGGATTGAAACGGGGCAAAATCGTTCCCTCACAAGGACTAAAAATACCCATAATAATCCCTAATATTTTAGCGTATTTAAGCATGCTATTTGAATATGTCTGTTTATATTTACTTGATATTTGGTATGCGCATTCCCCTTGTAGCAAAAAAGTGCACCATAAAGTGATTCTTATTTGTAGGGGGTGAAATGGGGCCAAAAAGGGATAAAAATGGTACATATTAAACGACGACAGCTAGAAACATGAAATTCGGTATGTACATTCCTCTAATTGAGTAGATAGCAGTAGTAGTAGATATAAAAGTATTTTTTCCAAATTCGTATTTTTTAGGGGTAAAATGGGAATAGAGGGATATACATGGTACCAACTAAACGGCTCCACATAGAATAATAAAATTCGGTGTATACATTCCTCTGATTGCATAGACAAGTAAAATACACGGATTTTTCAAAATTCGTACTTTTTGGGGTTAAAATGAAAAAAGGGGATACAAATAGTACCAATCAAATGACCGCAGCTAGAGTCATGAAATTCGGAGTATACATTCCTCTGACTGTGTAGACACGGAAAATAAGCTGATTTTTCGAAATTCGTACTTTAAGGGGTCAAAATAGAAAAAGGGGATAAAAATAGTACCAGCCAAATGACCTCAGCTAGAGTCATGAAATTCGGAGTATAAATTCCTTTGACTACGTAGGAATGAAATTCGTACTTCCAAGGGATACAATGGTACAGAGCGATAAAAATAGTACCAACTAAACGACTACAGCTAGAATTATGAAATTCTAATTGCGTAGAAACGTCAAGGGGGTAAAAATGGTACCAACCAAATGGGCACAGCTGGAATCATGGAATTCGGTGTATACATTCCCCTGACTGCATAGAGACGCAAAATAACAAGTTTTTTCCAAATTCGTACCTTTTCTTTTACGGCAAAAATTGGTTGAATCATGAAGTTAGGCTATTTTGCACTATGTACGTCTAATAATGGATTTTCAAAATTTGTACTTTTGGAATTAAAATAGAATGGAAATACAACCAACTGTAGCACCCACTATCTACCAATATTTTTGGCTTTGAAAATAGTTTTGAAAATATAAATAAACGATTTTTTTTTGATTTGAAATAAATAATGGTTTTAAATAATTAAAATATTATATTTATTTATAAAATTATTTTTTCAATATTTGTATTTGTTTTGGTTTGGCTATATTAAAAAAATTCTATTTTCCTGTAATATTTCTGTACTTCTACGAAAACCGATAACCTCTGTGGAGTGCAATCCATGGTGGAGGGTATATAAAGTTCGGCCCGGCCGAACTTAACTCCGTTTTTACTTGTTTTGGTTTTATATGTTCACAATTTTTGTTCTTTATGACAAGAGCTACAACTTTGCCTCAAAGAGTAAATTCCAAACTGTTTGCAACATATGATCCTGAGAAAGGATCACTTTTGTGCAAAAACGCCACCGAGGCCCCACATCTTTGGGGGCCCTTAAAAAAGTGCATGGCTGGGCAAAACTGGGAGACGCGGTTATATTTTCATGACTTAAAAAATTAAACATGCAATAACTTTTGAAATCGTCTACAGATATTGCTATCGCCTGAAAGGTTGTCATCGCCGCTTTAAAGAATAGTGACATGTTCTTGCAGATCAAGGACTCAAAAAATTAAAAATACCTTGAACATCACGAAAAACATTTCTTTAAATTTCTAAATTTTCAGAAATTGTAATTGGTGTAATTGGATTTTCAACATGATTTTCTATTTCAGCAAGGTAGTGTTGTATTTTATACGTTATTCACGTCTGCAATTTTGGGAATAATAGATGTCAAAAGAAAAGTAGGTTTGACTCTTAAACTCAAAAAAAAAAAAAATATATTAAAAAATAAATCGCCAATTGATTTTTATATTGGAAACTCAAGGCACAGGTCAAGTCAATTGCTAGACCGAAAAGTCTAAAACTATAGGCTAATTGGAGTTAATTGTCGTTTTCAGTTTTTCATTTCCTTATATTTTTTTCACTTAAAAGGATTCAATGTTTCAAATGTTACGAATTTCACCTTCATATAGAACAGTGGTGGTTTAGGAACAGTTTCCAAAGAATAGGGGTATACTAAGTTTGTCATAATAACGACATCAGTATTTATATAAGAAAACTCTAAAGATTAATCTAATTTAGAAAGAAAGGTGAAATTTGGATATGCATAGAACAACAGTAAAGACCACAAAATATATTTTTTCCGAAAATTTCTACAGTATCTAGTTAAAGGATAATGAAGGATTAAAATCTGAAAGGACTCTTTTTCGACTTTTTTGTTACACATCCGAAAACTACATCGCAGAAAAAAATTATTATTTCCTTAAAAAATTTTTAGGTCCTTTATTTTGCTATGTTTGGTGTCTACTTTCAGTATTTATAGATAATTAAAATATATAACTGAGTGTTATCTATGGTCCTTAAATATAACGCTCTAAAATTTCGCCCAACAATATCATCATTATTTCAACATTCTCACATTTGCCTTTTGCACAACATCTAACAATAAATTTTATTGCTATTGTAATGCCATACCCCGGACCTCGTCGCACATAAATCTCTGGTACTTACCATTTTCGCCAAGTTTCGTTGTTCTCTGCATATGGCGACAGAAGACGCCGTATTCACCTCCTCCTGTTACCGGCAGCGACGATGTGGCTGCGGCAGCGGATGCGGATGTTGCGGCGGCTACAGCAACTGTAACTGATGTTACCGGTGGTGCGGCGCTGACAACGGCAGTGGCGACGGATGCACCCACGCTGGGTGCATCTGTTGTTTTAACCGATTGCATGTGTTTGGTGAAAGCACCGACGATAGCAGCCATACGATCGAAAGCGTTAATATTTATGTGACCATTTGGTAAACTGCAAATACAATAAAAATAAATAGTGACGGAGAATTTAGTACAAGTTGAGATGAGTGTTGAAAGTTGTATATGTATGAGAGTGGGTGTGTGTTTGTGTGTTTTAGTTTAATGTTATGACTTTGAAAGCAAATAACATCGACTCTCTGTAGATGTGGAGGAAAATGGGGCACTGGAGTGAAATTGCCATTTGAAGAAGAGTGCTTCCCATTATGACACATAATTATATTTGTATTTAGCAAATTTAAAAACATTTGCCATATAGTTTCATTGGGGCAATTTGTGTTGGGAGGCATGAAATTAGACGTTCCCCAAGTTGCATTAAAGTCTGTTGCAAATAGTGTCGAAATGCATCCCATAACTACAAAATATATCAAGATCAGTCTTCGTACAGCTATTTAATAGACCACATCTACTGCACTTGTGCCAGACTTTTGTTTTTCACAACAATAACGTCGTAAAATACAAAAACTTCTCCTCTTTACCATAAAGACACAACAATATATGTTCTTGAGGTAGAACAATCCACTTGGTTTTTTATTTATAGTTTTTTGTTTCTTTTTCTAATAACTTCAAGGTGTTCTTATATGTTGATATAGAATGAAGGAGCAAGCCAATGGAGTCCTTGTGGTTGGGTGAAGAGAAGGGTAAACTAACAATGCTAAACAAACAATATGATAAACATAAGCCAAAGCTCTGGGAGAAAAATAGAGAAAACAACAAAACCGTATGAGAAACAGTTCAAACAGGTCCATTCTAAGGAGGGACTTACTAACGTTCTTGCATACACAAACGCACTACTTCACAAGGCCACATTCACATTCATAAAGGCACATCTGTATAGTGGCATAACTTCATTGCTCTGATAGGGTTACAAAAAGTAGAAATTGGGTCGAAACAAATTAAAAATGGACTAATATGGAAAATGAAATTACGCCAAAAAATAAAAAAATCGCCAAAAATGGGGCATTTTTCATTTGAATAATCATCCAAATATTTTAATAGTTTTACCAACAAATTAAGACTGTTAGATTGGAACAGAATAGCGATTCTATAATTGTGCAAGGGTATGTTGAGTAGAACATTTTTGTAGAATAAACTTACAGTCCAGCTGGTCTGCGTTTCTTTTAATTTTTTGGTCGAAGGGAATATTATTCTAAGTGAAAAAACTGTTGTAAGTTACAGTCTGAGAGAATTGTTATTGTCAGAACTATACTGTGGAATTTTATAAGGATCATTTTTGTGTCAGATCTTTACCTTCTAGCTCCTCTGTTTATGGGCCAATTTGTCCTTTTTTTCAAAAATTCAGAAACGTCGTCTCAAAAAGGACAATTAAGGATAAAAATGGTTTTCGGAAGATCGATCATTTTCGACAAAAATATGGATATTGCGGTGGAATACGGCAAAAACAAGTAAGGAAATGCTAAAGTCGGACGGGGTCGACTATTCGATACCCTACACCACTCCAGATGTTTACACAGGGAGTGGTGTAGTGTATCGATATAGTTGATACTAGTTTATTACTAAATACATGAGCGTGATTGTATGTAGTTCATATACATTATATTACATGTGATGGGCCTATATACAAACAAAATCGGTGTGATCCTATCTCATTGTAGCTACCTATGGTAAGATATAACGATTATTAAGAAATCGATAAAGAGCTGTGGTAATATTATTCCGTACTGCTCCACTTTTGCTGTACATTAGGATGGGTCACGGAAATAATTTGCAGCGGTCACCACCCAAAAGTGAAGACTGGATTGTTTAATGATTATCTGCAAAATATTTCGTTACTGGGTCAAGCCATCTGTGAGCTAAACGCTCCTGAAAACGGCTCTAAACATAATGTTTTTCCCGTGTATTTTTTTATGTTGCAAACATAAAACATTTTTTTTCTGAATTAATAGACCCTTGGAAGTACTTTATATTAAAATTTTTATTCTTGTTTTAGAATAACTCATTGGTAGAATTATTGGGCGTTTAAGGAAAAGTTTTCGGTAGTCACTGTGAAAATCCACAAAAGATACCATAAACGTCCTACAATTCGACCAATAAGTTACTCTAAGACAAGAAACAAAATTTTTATTTAAAATTCTTTCAAGGGTCTATTATTTCAGAAAATAAATTTGGGAAAAAATGTAACACAAAAAATTACAATGGAAAACAAGTAAGGAAAGGCTAAAGTCGGGCGGGGCCGACTATATAATACCCTACACCACTCCCTGCGTATGTACCTCGCTTTGATTACTAAATCCAGGTATTTCATGGGAGCAATTTTATGTAGTTCATACAAATTATATAAATTATATTCATATAATTTATATGCTATAAATTCATCTTTAGTCACATTTAACGAATATGGTAAATAATATGGTAATTGATCCAATTGTCCGACAGACAAATACAAATTATACAGTAATTAACCAAAGTCATACCAAAGTATGGACATATGGGCATCACCCAAACAATTCTCATTGCAATTCAATTCGGTAAAAAATTGAAATCGGGAAGGATTTTTGCATCCTGTAAATGTATGTGTTTGACAAAAAATGTTAAATCGGAAAGGACATTGTATGGGGGTATATTGAAACCTAGAACGTTTATGGGTGAAATATAATATGTAAAATTTGGCCAAAATCGGTTAAACATTCGGGAGCAACATTTGTATGAGGGCTATATCTAAATCTGAACCGATCTTACTCACTTTCACCATAGGTTTTTCAGTAGGATTATAAGATGTTGTGCCAATTTTAAACAAAAAACGGGTACACTATGTGGATTTTAGAGCGGAAAAAGTCAAATCGGGAGCGACATTTGTATGGGGGCTATATCTAAATCTGAACCGATCTTACCCAATTTTTGCATAGGTGTTTATAGTTTGTTTATAAGATGTTCTGCCAAATTTAAAGAAAATCGGGTACAATATGTCGTTTCTAGAGCGCAAAATGTCAAATCGGGAGCGACATTTGTATGGGGGCTATATCTATATCTGAACCGATCTTACCCAATTTTTGCATAGGTGTTTCTAGTTGGATTATAAGATGATGTGCCAATTTTAAAAAAAATCGGGTACAATATGTGGTTTCTAAAGCGGAAAAAGTGAAGTAGGGAGCGACATTTGTATGGGGGCTATATCTAAATCTGAACCGATCTTACCCAATTTTTGCATATGTGTTTCTAGTTGGATTATAAGATGTTCTGCCAAATTTAAAGAAAATCGGGTACAATATGTCGTTTCTAGAGCGGAAAATGTCAAATCGGGAGCGACATTTGTATGGGGGCTATATCTAAATCCGAACCGATTTCCTCCAAATTCAATACCGATGGTCCTTGGCCAGAAAAAATAAATTCTGCCAAGTTTCATGACAATCGGACAACAATTGCGACCTGTAGAGTGCGAACAAGCTTAGATGGACAGCAGACGGACAGACGGACAGACGGACAGACGGACAGACGGACAGACAGACATCGTTAAATCGACTCAGCTGGTGATTCTAAGCCGATCGGTATACTTAAAGGTGGGTCTAGCTCGATTATTTCTTGGTGTTACAAACATTTGGCGCGAAACTAACTTATAATACCTTGACCACGAAGTGGTGTAGGGTATAATAAAATACATTTTTATACCCTACACCACTTCGTGGTCTAGGGGAAATCGGTTCAGATTTAGATATAGCCCCCATACAAATGTCGGTCCCGATTTGACATTTTCCGCTCTAGAAACCACATATTGTACCCGATTTTCTTTAAATTTGGTACAACATCTTATAATCCAACTAGAAACACCTATGCCGAAATTGGGTAAGATCGGTTCAGATTTAGATATAGCCCCCATACAAATGTCGCTCCCTATTTCACTTTTTCCGCTTTAGAAACCACATATTGCACCCGATTTTCTTTAAAATTGGCACAACATCTTATAATCCAACTAGAAACACCTATGCCGAAATTGGGTAAGATCGGTTCAGATTTAGATATAGCCCCCATACAAATGTCGCTCCCTATTTCACTTTTTCCGCTTTAGAAACGACATATTGTACCCGATTTTCTTTAAATTTTGCAGAACATCTTATAATCGAACTAGAAACACGTATGTATAAATTGGGTAAGATCGGTTCAGATTTAGATATAGCCGCCATACAAATGTCGCTCCCGATTTGACATTTTCCGCTCTAGAAACCATATATTGCATCCGATTTTCTTCAAATTTTGTACAACATCTTATAATCCAACTAGAAACACGTATGCAAAAATTGGGTAAGATCGGTTCAGATTTAGCCCCCATACAAATGTCGCTCCCGATTTGACTTTTTCCGCTCTAAAATCCACATATTGTACCCGTTTTTTCTTTAAAATTGGCACAACATCTTATAATCCAACTAAAAAAACGGGTGAAAGTGGGTAAGATCGGTTCAAATTTAGATATAGCCCTCATACAAATGTTGCTCCCGAAAGTTTAACCGATTTTGGCCAAATTTTACATATTATATTTCACCAATAAACAGACATGGTGAAAGCGCGTCACATCGTTCCTGGTTTCAATATACCCCCACACAAATGTCCTTTCCGATTTAACATTTTTTGTCAAACACATACATTTAGAGGATGCGAAAATCCTTCCCGATTTCAATTTTTTACCGAAGTGAATTGCAATGAGAATTTTATGGGTGATGCCCATATGTCCATACATTGGTATGACTTTGGTTAACTACTGTATTTTGTATTTGTCTGTCGGACAATTGGATCAATTACCATATTATTTACCATATTCGTTAAATTTGACTAAAGATGAATTTATAGCATATAAATTATATTCATATAATTTGTATAATTTGTATGAACTACATAAAATTGCTCCCATGAAATACCTGGGGTTAGTAATCAAAGCGAGGTACATACGCAGGGAGTGGTGTAGGGTATTATATAGTCGACCCCGCCCGACTTTAGCCTTTCCTTACTTGTTTTCTTCGCATTATGTACAAAGGCGTATAAATATGTTAAAAACAAAAATAAAAATTTGGTCTTTTCTTTAAAATCGAAAAATACGAAAAGTACTCAACTTTGGGCCGATTTTCAATATTTAAACGAATGCCCGAGTTTTAATGTTAGTATCTCAAAATAATCCTTAACTAATTTTGAATTTTCACAGAACTCAAAAATGTCTAATACACCAAAGGTATTTAATTTTGATTATGAACCACGGTGCGCCGGTTTTTCTAAAGGCATTTTTCACAATTTTTTACTTTACAGCCAACGTTTATCCTATTTCAATCTTAATTCTGCCCAAAAATTATGGATATTCTTGATTTTTTCGTGCATCAGTCTAATGTGCCTTCTATTTACTAATGCAAGTTCTAGCACCAATGATGGTGGCATTGTTCTTATACCATAAATACCATTATAAACCATAAAACCATATAACTTATTGTATAACCCTTTAGCCATCGCATATGAAACAAAGTCACGTGCTACACTTTACTTAACCATGGCATAGTTTCACTCAACGACAACAATAACAACAACATTGTATAACGATGATGATGGTATGTTCACTTTCTTGTTTACTTTATTCTGCTGGAGATGAGTTCAGTTCGGTTCAGTTCAAAGGAGTTGTATGATGGTCACTTGCTTTGCAAGCTTTAACAATGCATGCAGACATGCAGGACTATTTTCACCTTCGTTCATCCTTTGTAGGTAGCGACGTACTACGTCTGAGTACTTCATAACGTAGAATTCCGGACATTTATTGGTCTTGAAAAGTTGCTACTTTTGCAGACATTAAATGTCAGAGCGTGGCGTGCAATCATGTTGAAAGTATTTTTATTCACATGAAATGTTGGCCAGTGGAATTTAAGTAGAGTTAACCACATGTAGTCATTTCGTATGATAAAGGGTCAGGAAAACGATTACAGTAAAAGGGAAATATTTGTTTTTCTACCCTGTATGGTATTATAAAGTAACAGAGGACATGGAATTATAAAATAATTTTGCATCTTAAGTAATATCGATTCGATTTCAGTCACTGACTGCTTCGATTTAACAATTTTACTTCTTGCTGTTTTAAAAGTTGTAGATATCAAACGATCAGATTTATGTAAAAAAGACTTTCAATTTTTTGATAATGTTTGAATAAAAATATACAACGACATTGCCCGATAGCCCGTCTGTATATCCACCTATTCTTGTAAACAAAGAAAAGGCCGCAATTGCTGAAGCCTAATGTTGTCTAATCGAGCTGCAAATTTACCCAACCTGTTTTTATTTTGAACGGATTGAGGAGAGCTGTAAAAATTTAATTTAATTTATATATGTATATATATATGTAATAATTTTCAAAAAATCTAGTTTTTTTATTTGTATTTATTTGGTAAAAACAAACAAGAATTGTTTGAATATTTGTCATAAAAAAAAATATTCGTCAAATTATGTATATGATACTTGAGATCCAACTCTGAAATTCACTGAGAAAAGATAAAAAGGTTTTTTTAAAAAAATAAATTTCAATATTTTTTATTTTAACAAAAAATATTAATAGAATGCAAATATACTTACAAATGGCATGATGACATTTATTACTTGGCTGCAGACTACCACGATTATGATTTCGACCATGTCAAAAGTCTTTTCAAGTCTTAAGCCAGGGCAATATCCCAGTTCAAATCAAATATTGATTACAGACCAAAAAAATACAAACGAAAAAATTAAAACAAATGAGCGTTGGCACGGCAGAAGTATTGCTGGGTAACTATACCAGCATATACACATTAGAGTGGCTTCAAAATAAAAGTTGTGGATGTTCCCGACTAAAATGAAAGATTGGTTTGTTTTATGTGTTCTCCCAAAATATTTCGCTTTTATCAGTGTCCGTTCGTGAGCTGGACGCGTTCAACATAACCTCTATAAATCAGGTTTTTCTTGAATAAAATTCACGGTGAGAATGGTATTTAGATAAAACCTGCTAGAAATTAAAATATGGTCCGAGCCTTATCAAACCATATCAAAAACTTACATTTTAACCCAGAATTGAGGGTGGAATTTTATCATTTTTGTGCAATTTTTGTTGCATTTTTTTTATAAAAACCGCAATAACTTCCACATTTGTAGTTCGTTTTGTGTTTTAGGGGCTCGTTGGAGAGGTCTTGATAACCAATTGCAATTTTTAGAACTTCCTAACCCAATAAGGGTTGCCATCGTATCATTGGTAACATTTTTTATCTCTTTTTGCCCCATTTCGCCCGCTAAATCATTTCTTTGTTTTTTGGTGCTTCCAAGCTACAAGAGGAATGTACGCAACCAATTTCATGTTGATATAAATCAGAAATTTTAGTTTTTTCGTTTGCATTTTTTTGGTCTGTAATCAATATTTGATTTGAACTGGGATATTGTCCTGACTCAAGACCATTTTGCTTCTATATTTAATAGAATGCAAATTTATTTACAAATGGCATGGTGACATTTATTACTTGGCTGCAGACTACCACGATCAAGATTTCGACCATGTCAAAAGTCTTTTCAAGTGGCTTCGCAGCGACTTTTCAACATCAAACCCGGCCTCTATAAGGAGATGATTCTCACAAACGAACGAGAAGCACAACTCACTTGCCGAATTTGCGTTTAAAAAATCGCACCTAGTAATAAAGCACACATGCCATCTTACACGCATCTCATTGAGTTGCATATGTAAGTATGTGTATATGCAGGTATAGTTGCCCAGCAATACTTCTGCCGTGCCAACGCTCATTTGTTTTAATTTTTTCGTTTGTATTTTTTTGGTCTGTAATCAATATTTGATTTGAACTGGGATATTGCCCTGGCTTAAGACGTGAAAAGACTTTTGACATGGTCGAAATCATAATCGTGGTAGTCTGCAGCCAAGTAATAAATGTCACCATGCCATTTGTAAATAAATTTGCATTCTATTAAATATAGAAGCAAAATGGTCTTGAGTCAGGACAATATCCCAGTTCAAATCAAAAATCAGAAATTTTCAAAAAATGCTTAAATAGTCTAAAAGATAGGGGGTATTTTCAGTCCTTGTTAGGCAAGCGATCTGCTACCATGAGACACAATCAGGGAAAATTTGAACCTCCCAACTCACCTCGTTCGGCAGCTAGCGTGCTTTCCACAGAAAGACAGACGGACATGGCTAGATCATCTTAGAATTTTACCATGACCCAGAATATATATACTTTATGGAGTCTCCGATGAATATTTCAAGGTGTTACAAATGGAAAGACAAAGTGAATATACCTCATCCATAGTTGAGATATAAACAGGGGTGTCACAGAATCTAATTGTTGACAGAATCGGAATTTCAACAAAATTATAGATTGTGAACTAATTTGGCAGGACACATTATATTTCACCATGAAACACACTTTGTAAAGTGGGTTACATCGGTCCATTATTTAACTTTTTCACCGGTCCTTTCCCTATTTGTTTAAAATTTGGATGCTTCATATTTTGATATTAATGTGAAATGATATAAATCTCTATTTTTCAATTAATTAAAAACTTTTCAGTAAAATAGCCATGCAAATATTCAAGAAATTGTTGACATTTATTATTTGCAATCGACAGAATTTCCAATCCTGACTCCTAGAACGTGACATTCAAATAAGAATATTTCAGTATAACAACAAATGAAACGTGTTTATGAAAGTATAATTTAACTATTATAATTAAAATAAAGGGTGATTTTTTAGCTATTATCTTTTTGGCAACACTGGTTTAAGCAGCTGACGCACGTTTCGTGTTTTGTTTCACTGTCAAACATCTTCAGTTTGGTCTATAATTTAACCATGAATCGTCTTACAAACGAAGAACGCTGGCAAATTATTGAATTTTATTATCAAAATGCGTGCTCTGTTAAGAAAGTTCATCGCGCGCTTCATTGTGTTCAGCGACGAAGCTAATTTTTGGCTCAATTGGTACGTAAATAGGCAGAATTGTCGACTTTGGAGTGAATATCAGCCAGAAGCATTGCAAGAGCTACCAATGCATCCAGAAAAAGTCACAGTTTGGTGCGGTTTATGGGCTGGTGGCATCATTGGACCGTACTTCTTCCAAGATGATGCGAATCGTAACGTAACTGTGAATGGTGAGCGCTACCGTGAGATTATATCCAACTTTTTTTTTGCCAAAAATGCAAGAGCTTGACTTGCATGACATGTGGTTTCAACAAGACGGTGCCACATGCCACACAGCACGCGCAACAATGGACTTATTGAGAGGCGAGTTCGGTGAACATTTTATTTCACGTTCGGGACCGGTCAATTGGCCGCCTAGATCGTGCGATTTAACGCCTTTAGACTATTTTTTGTGGGGCTATGTTAAAGCTCATGTCTATACAGACAAGTCCGCTTAAATTGACGTATTGGAAGACAACATTGAAGCATTTATTCGTGAGATACCGGCCGAAATGTTGGAAAGAGTATGCCAAAATTGGACTAAGCATTTGAGGCGCAGTCAAGGTCAACATTTGCATGAAATAATCTTCAAACATTAAATTATATGGACCGTACTATCGATTCAAATAAAGATTTCATGAATTTTTCTGAATTTTAAGTGTTTTTTTTTTTTTGAAAAACTTTCCTATAGCTTTTAAAAAATCACTCTTTATTATTTAATTCATATTTATTATTTTTTTAATTACACCTTATCTTCACTGAGCTCTTGTTGCTAATTAGCCCAATTTTAGGTGTTGCAATAGTAGTGTTATGATTGGTATCATTGAGAGCGGGTGTTTTGGTCTAGGAAATCTGTTATTATTCAGTCACTGCTGTCAAATTATCATGTCAAAGTCGCAGGTAGCCAAATGAAATCATTTGATGCCAACATTACCCAGACTTTCACTCAAATTCAACGGCATCTGTGCGGTAGAGCCATTAAGAAATTGACCTCTCGCATCTGTGACGTGCGAAGCCGCGGCAACCATTTGATCCCAATAATCACTATGAATATTCTATTTTCATAATTCTAATACAATAGATTAATTCTGATGTGATAAGAATTATTTAATTCTGCGCAGCTTTTATTTATTTTTGTGGCTGACGTTTCTCGTTATTGCCTTCTACACTAAATAAATATTTATGAGGAGATTTCATAAATTCAGAGATCGTCTTAATATATACGTAAATTCACAACAGCAATTCACAATGAATCTATAGATCATATGTAGAAAAACTGTATACTCAGTTTTTCATTTCGTGATCTTTTCTCATTTATCATTTAATTCGAATTTAGAGTACCGGGATTGAGCCGGTGGTAAATACCATTAACATCAGGCTAGAGCCTCTGGGGCCAATGACCAGTTTTTGAGTCAAAATATAATAGAAAACAGATACCCCTTTGAAATTTCGCACATGTACTTATGATGCTTACCAAAGTCGTCTATCATGATTAACATGGAGTAGCTCCCACTTGCCAATGGCATACGAACATCCATACAGATATCTTAAACTCTTGTCAACATTTTCATCCGAAACAAATTAGTTGCCATATTTCCTTCTTTGTTCTAACATCTTGCCCATGGCTCCAAGCCAATTATAGATTTGAGCCTTGTACACAGTATTGTTGGACACATGGCAGCACATAAACACTGCGAACTACGAACATATGTAAGCCATGCAACAATTGGCTAAAAAGACAAGTCACTTGTACTTACATGGTGTAGCAACAATCGTTTTAGAGACTGGTCATGTAGCAACATCAACACGTGTACCTACAACAACTTGCAGTTAGGGGCACACACACACGCATAGAACATTCCGAATGCCTGGCTGATGCACTGACTCACACAATGGCTCGTTCCATGCGTTGAGTTGTGCAACGTTCACACATCTAGGGTTAACGCATTTTCAAAGTCATTAAATTTGTGCTCGCAGCTATTTTTACAAGAGTCCTGTTGCCACGGAATGCTGACTGGGGAGCGACTGGGGGGTTGGGGCTGATGCTAGGACGGACGCCGTTGTGCTGGCATTGCACAAGAATTTCGGTAGGGTAGGGAATTTTATGACTAAATAAACTTCATTTTATTGGACGAACAAACAACGCTTTTATGTCGAGCATTTAGTACGTACGACGGATACGGTACGGACCGACACGGCACGGTACGATATCAACTGGAAAATGCGAAAGTTGTTTAACGTTGTGTTTTTTCTCTCGCTCTCCTCTACAAAATACCTTGGGGCGTTCTTTTCCAGTTCATTCATGTTTGTTAAAAATTTAAAAAAGTTTTAATCAATAAAGTTGAGATGAAGAAACGTGCAGCGTTGAATGTTGAAATTGGACGAGGCGGCATCCAAGCATAGTTCCGTTCTTCGATTGTACAAAATCATATATTCTTTTGCTTTTCTCTTTCAGCTATTTCAGAGTTTCACATTAAGCATTAGACAGAATGTGTACGACGTTGTTACATTAACCTTGGTCGAAAGCTAGTTCAATGGTGAATGTGCACAGGCATCGTTGGATTGATGAAGACATTCATGGTCCATAAAGGCGGTTGTAATTTGTCAAGCAACCTGATTTTAAAGTTTAGAGTTGTTAAAGTTTGTGACAAGTTGAAAAATTATTTTGTCATTCGTTTTGCAACATGAAATATTCATAGGAACCTCATGGGGAATTCTAATCAGAACTCTCAGTCTGTGTGGAAAAATCATACAGGAAGCAGAGGTTATCAAACTTATATTCCCAAAGTTATGGTGAAAGTTTTATTTAAACTATCCATAAAAATAATTATCATACCCAAGTATATTAGAAAATGTTATAAAGGGTAATTTTTTAAAAGCTATAAGAGAGTTTTTCAAAAAAAAAAGACACACATAAAATTCAGAAAAATTAATGAAATCTTTATTTGAATCGATAGTACGGTCCATATAATTTAATGTTTGATGATTATTTCATGCAAATGTTGACCTTGACTGCGCCTCAAAAGGTCCATCCGCTTAGTCCAATTTTGGCATTTCCACGTTTTTGAGTAACAGCTTCCCAATTGCTGCGAACGGCGCGCGATGAACTTTCTTAACAGAGCAAGCATTTTGATAATAAAATTCAATAATTTGCTAGCGTTGTTCGTTTCCAAGACGATTCATGGTTAAATTATAGACCAAACTGAAGAAACAAAGCACGAAACGTGCGTCAGCTGTTTAAACCAGTGTTGCCAAAAAGATAGTAGCAAAAAAATCACCCTTTACATTGCCATTTGACAAAATTATTTTCAAATACTATTACAGATCTGAAGGGATTTCAAATAGGATGAGTGTACGTACCAAATCTCGAATACACCCTCCACTTTTGTTATTTCGTTTGCAATACCTTGAAATATTCATGGGCGGCCACATATTTTGTCTATATATATTTTGGGTCGTGGTAAAATACTAAGACGATATAGCCATATCCGCTGGGCTGTTGAAAGCACGCCAGCTAGCGAACTAAAAAAGCCAAAATCATGAGTTACGGTTAATAGACCGGTTTTTCGTACCTATGCACACTTATAAGCCAGTAACATAGTTATCAACCGATTTTCACTTCGTCTTCGGATTTAAAAAACAAGAAACCTGGAGCTTTTGATAGATATGTAGCTTAGTTAAGATATCTGCGAGGTTTTGTTTTTTTTGCCATTTGTAAAATTTGGCTTTGTGCATTATTTTATTTGGTAACCGCGCTCTCCGTTAGCAATTCACTGAGATATTGAAGTGTTTATTAATACTAATTTTTTAAAAAATGCAATGGCCATTCCAGTCCACGTCTCTCATTATTTTACGAGCTGAAGTCCAATAAAAATACAAAAAAAAATCATCAAAACAGATAAAAATGGTAAACAAAAGTATGACAACTATTTTAATAAAAAAATCCCCACTATGGGAATATACTTCGGGAATATTTTTTGAAAAAAAAAGGTAAATCTTGTAATTAATTCATTATTTTGACAAATTTTAAGTATTTTTATTGGACCACAATTCGTAAAATTATAAGATATGAATAGGAATGTCCAAAACTTGTACAATATCTACCAGAAAATTAATAACACTTCCCAGAATTATTGGACTGACGCACAGTGTAATTTTATCAGCACGTGTTGACTTCATATTACTTTATTTATTTGTATATAATTCTAACCTAATAACTAGATTATTATCCCGTACATTTTATGAATAGCATTTTCACCAGTGAAAGGGAACGTATTTTTCGTATGGGGTCACAGAGTTCAGGTATCCGCTTTTCACCCAGAATATCTTGAATTGATTGATTCGGGAAAAATCTTTTAATTTTTATAAATAAACAATTTTTAATTTTGTAAAATTTTATTGGTTTCAACAGCTTTGTTCAACAATTTTATAAATTGATTGTTTTACTAATATATTTCAAATATATAGGGTCCGCCATCTAACGTTTTTTTTTCAACTATTCAACCATTTGAATGAAATTATTTTCCATTATTAACCGGAAGGATTGTACTTTCAAATAAAAAAAGAAATTTGAGAAAATATTCAGTAGTTTTGTTTTTATAGCATTTTCAAAAAAAAAAAAGTTATTTGGCGGACCCTATATAATGTTAGGGTATTATGTCTTTGTGCAATTGTTTGTAACACCCAAAAGGAAACGAGATAGACCCATCGTTTATTATATAGATCGGCTTAGAATCACTTTTTGAGTCGATTTAGCAATTTCCGCCTGTCTGTTTGCCCATATATTATTGTAATCAAAGTGTATTCTAACAAAAATTGGCACTAATAAGTTTTGCGGGCATAGGACGAATGCTATGTAATTTGAAGCTAATAGGTTCAGATATAGCCTTCATACAAATGCCGCTCCCGATTTGACTTCTTATGTTATAGAAAACACAACTTTTACTCGACTTGCATTATAGTTAAACTAGAAACACATACGGTGAAAGTGGGTCAGATCGGTTCAGATTTAGATATAGTTCCCATACAAATTTCGCATTCGATTTGACTTTTTCCGCTCTAGAGATCCAATATTTTAACCGATTTTCTTTAAATTTTCTTTACCTTGCATCTCCCAAAATAATAGAACAAATTCTGCTTCTACTTGCTGTCGCCATGTAACATTTATTAAAAATGAAAGATCACCTCGAAAATATCTCCCAAAATAATAGAACAAATTCTGCTTCTACTTGCTGTCGCCATGTAACATTTATTAAAAATGCAAGATCACCTCGAAAATATCACAACGTGGAATATTCGATTTATGGTGATCGTCTGACCAAAATATGAGATCTGAGAATGTCATGGATTTAATTTTTGGGAAATATTTCTTCAGTATCCAAGGAAATGACCAAAATTATTTTTTTATTTTCTTTTTCAAATTATTTCGGCTTGAAAATGAAATATGTAATACGAACAAGTAAGGAAAGGCTAACGTCGGGCGGGCCCGACTATATAATACCCTACACCACTCCCTGCGTATATACCTCGCTTTGATAACTAAACCCAGGTATTTCATGGGAACAATTTTATGTAGTTGATATAAATTATACTATAAATTCATCTTTAGTCATATTTAACGAATACGGTAAATGATAAAGTAATTGATCCAATTTTCCAGCAAATATTCCGAGTAAAGTAAATATAACATGATCTGGAAAAATTTATCAACATCGAATGATAAATACAGATTATACAGCGCTAATAGGATGAATCGGACGGGCATTTGAAGGGGGCCTATACCAACACTTGAGGCATGTGCCAAAACATGTGACTATATATTTCTCATCCACGGTGGGTATTCCTAGTTGAAACATATAATGATCTGCAAAATTTGATGAAGATCTGAGGCAAGATGTAGTTTCTAGAGCTGTAATAGAGCAGAAGGGGGCCCCATTTGGGTTATACCAAAGTATGGATATATGGGCATCTCCCAAAGTCTAGTTCGATTATAAAATGTTGTGCCAATTTTAAAGAAAATCTGGTACAATATGTGGATGTTAGAGCGGAAAAAGTCAAATCGGGAGCGACATTTGTATGCGGGCTATATCTAAATCTGAACCGATCCCACCCACTTTCAGCATAGGTGTTTCTAGTTAGATTATAAGGTGTTATGCAAAATTTGAAGAAAATCGGGTACTATATGTGCTTTATAGGGATGAAAAAGTCAAATCGGGAGCGACATTTGTATGGGTACTATATCCAAATCTGAACCGATTTCCTCCAAATTCAATACCGATCGTCCTTGGCCAAAAAAAGTTAGTAAGCTTAGTTAAATCGATTCAGCTGGTGAGTCTAAGCCGATCCGTATACTTAAAGGCGGGTCTAGCTTGATTATTTCATAGGGTTAACAAGTAATGAGGCGTTAAGGCCGGGCAGAATCTTATATACGCTCCACCGCGGAGTACATTCCACAGTATTACCAGCATATTAAAGAATGTCGACATAGAAGTACAGAACCATATTACGAAAATTGTGATATGTTTATGCACATTACTATATTTGATTACTATTTCAAACCATAATGTATACTTAAAAAAATCCCTCTATTTTACATTTTTATCCAATTAGAGGGATGTACACAACGAATTTCATGATTCTAGCTGTTGTCGTACCATTGTTGTTGGTATCATATTTTATCCATTTTTGTCCCATTTCGCCCGCTAAAACTTTTATTTTCTTTGTGGTGCTTCCAAGCTACAAGAGGAATGTCCGCAACAAATTTCAAATGTATGAAAATCAGAAATTTAATTAATAAGCCAGGCTACCAATATTTTTATACAATGTATATATAATGGAAATAATACATAAAGTAAATATAAGGCAGCAATCATAAATACTCTAAATATTGGGGGATAGAGAGTGTATTTTCAGCTGCAGTCCTTTGGTTGGTTGTATTTCCATCTATTTTAAATTCAAAAGTATACATTTTGAAAATACCTTATCTCTCACGTACGCAGTATAAGACAACTTCATGATTCTACCATTTTTTGACGTAAAAAACAAAAACAAGATAACAAAATAAAGTACTAATTTGGAAAAAAATTATTTCACGTGGCTATGCACTCAGAGGAATGTATATACCCAATTCCATGATACTATCAGCGGTCATTTTGTTGGTACCATTTTTATTCCCCTTTTTCGCATTTTACTCCTTAAAAGTACGACTTTCGAAAATTTCATCATTCTAGCTGTAGCCTTTTAGTTGGTACCATTTTTAACCCTCTGCTCCCATTGAATCCCTTGAAAGTACGAATTTGGAAAAACGTTTTGTTTTCGTGTCACTCAGTCAGAGGAATGTATATCGCGAATTTCATGGTTCTAGCTGGACTTATTTGTTTGGTACAATTTTTATCCCCTTTTTCCATTTTACACCCTAAAAGTACGAATTTTGAAAAGTTCCTTTATTTTATGTGTGTACGCAATCAGAGGAATATATACACCGAATTTCATTATTCTAGGTGCAGCCGTTTGATAGGTACTATTTTTATCCCTTATTGTCCCATTTGGCCCCCTACAAATAAAAATCACACTATGGTGCCCTTTTATGCTATGAAGGGAATGCTAGTTGCAAATATCAAGTAAATACAAGCTATTATGTTCAAGAAACATGCTGAAATACTCTAATTATTAGGGGTATTTTCAGTCCTTGTGAGGGAAAAATTTTTCCCTCTGGGCCGATTTCGCCCACTTTCAATCCCAACCGATCTGCAACCATTTCGTTCGGCCGCTATCGTGCTTTAAACAGACAGACAGACGGACATGGCTATATCGTCTTAGAATTTTACCACGACCCAGAATATATATACTTTATGCGGTCTCCGATGAATATTTTAAGGTGTTACAAACGGAATGACAAAGTGAATATACCCCCATCCTGGAGGTGGAGGGTATAAAACCATTTGGCGGAAAACTAACTTGTAATACCCTAGTCCACGAACGGGTGATTCATCGCGGGGTTTGATTTTCAATAGTTTTTTGACAGATTCAAAACTGCTTTGCCATTTTTGTTAAGTATCGTTTGGCAAGTCATCATGGAAAGAATCATATCACAATAGCGTCTCCAGATTGTTCAGCTGAATGGCAAAAAATAGCGTTCTGTGAGAAAGAAGACCTTGGCGAATAGTTTCGTCGTCGTTCTCAGCAGCTTGGCTTGTCGATTCGACAAATTGCCGTATTTTACGTAATGCTCTCGGCGTTAAAGCGTACAAAATTCAGTTTGTAAAATAATTCAAGCCGGGCGACTTAAGTTTGCGTGTTATTTTTAGTGAATGGGAGATACCAGTCGCTATACTAGAACGATTTGCCCAAAATTGAACTTACCGACCACCTTAGCAATGTAGCGATTTTGTAAACCTTATACTCTGCGGTGCCATCAAGGCCAACATAAACCCAAGCCATTGTGCAGCAAAGTCATCGTACATTGGGCTACCCACAAAAGCCTTTCATTTGTCATAAACAGGTCTTAGAAATAAGACAAAAATCAGTGAAATCTCATCCACAAATCTAACTTATTTTATATCCCAATACACGTACATCATCTCAGCTTCGGGAAGCCCTATACTATACACGTTATTCGTTTTAGTCAATACATTTGAATCAATTATCTCCTTTCTTTTCCCTAAGTTTTGTTCGTCTTTAATTTTCTAATTGCTATTGTTCCTCCGCGTTGTGTCCTTGCTTAGTTAGCAATTCGGATGTCAGGGATTTTTTCTTGTTGTACTTCATGTCGTCCTTAGTTTTTAATCCGTTTAGCATTCATACGCACACTTTCCGACATTCGTTAATGCCTCACCTCGAGGAGCAGTCAAGATGCTCCACCGCCCGCATGAGCTGAAGTAGAAATTATTGAATAACAATTTTAACGCTTCAACCGCAAGGAAACTTAATTAATTTGCTATTCAAGCATTTTAGTTGTGACGAACAAAAGCTTAATTGCTTCAAGTCCTTTATGGTTTTTGTTTTTCTTTTTTTCTTCTGCTTTCCTCATTTCCCCATTTCAGCCTTTCTCTCGTTGTTGATGTTGTCGTCGCCTTCGTCTTCATCGGCTTTGGCGTTGTTGTTAATTCTAGCAAACGAAGGGATTTCCAGTGACTACACAACATCTTGTAGTTTGTTGTGTCGTGTCGCTGTCGTGCTGCCTCTTTTGTTCGTTGCTTTGCTTCCGTTCTATTATAGTGCTCAGCAGCTTATCCGCTTAACGTTAGACGACGCTGCTCTTATCGTTGTTGTAGCTGGCTGTGTAGCTGTTGTCGATGTCGATGTGGATGTCATTGTCGTTGCGTCATTGCTTTTTTGCTTTAGTTCTTTATTTCTCAATAATGAAGAATGGGCAATGAAATCAACATCGTAAAAATGGTATTTGAAGTCGTCGACACAGTGGTTTCCGCAGGCTACCACCGGTAACTACAGTAGCCCACATGATTGTGATTTGGCATGCTCTCCATCAACTTCGAGAAGGCAGAGTAAATTGCGACTGGGCGGTAATTCCCAGGATTTGTGGCTTCGCCCTTTTTGGGGATCCCGCACGGTATGAGTGTCAAGTTCAAAATTTCAAAATTTTCAGATTACAGCCATTTTATCCTAAAACTGTGACCTAGCAAAAATGTTGATTACTTTCGCTGCATAGTTCGTATAGGCACTGTTTAAGGGTACAAAACCGTAAACAGACCACGTCAGGTAAATTTATAAACTGGTTTTCTTTAAACATGTTTTCTAAATAAATAAACAATCGGCTGTTTTTAGAATTTCCCAATAACAATTACAAATTTGTCAAGGGCAAAATGTATGAACTAAATACATACATATAAGAAAAAGTATATTTCTTTGCAGAGAATCCCAAAAATTTATTTTGCTCAATTCATTATTTTAAGGATAAAAAGAGATAATAATATTACCAACAACATCTAGACCGACAACACCTAGGAGTACGAAATTCAGTGTATGAGTCATTCCATGTCAAGCGGTATGGTTTTCGTCCTCGATGTCTACGATTGTTTTGAAAGTTTGTGTATGTATTCTTCTCATAAAAATATTGTATACATATTTTTGGAAAAAATTGAAATTTTTCAATCGTCTGTAACTCCTGAAAGACTTTGCCGATTTTAATATGTTATACATCGTTTTGAAGGTAATTTCAATTACTTTTAAAATATTGAGGTATTGTGTAATCGTTTTGAAGGTAATTTCAATTACTTTTAAAATATTGAGGTGTTGTGTAATAGCAGGGTTAGATTTTTTAAAGTTTTTTGCAATTTTAATTCTTTTATTTTGATTTTCGAAATGATTACACCAATCCATTTTGTTGAAATTTTAAAGTAGTGTGTGTTTTAAGCGACTGTGCGATTTTGAATGTGGAGGAATGATGGCTTCTATTTTTATACCCCACACCACAGGGTATAATGTCCTTGTGCATTTGTTTGTAACACCCAAAAGGAAACGAGATAGACCCATCGTTTATTATACCAATCGACTTAGAATCACTTTTTGAGTCGATTTAGCGATGTCCGTCCGTCTATCCATCTATTCTTGTATTAAAGTCTAGGTCGCAATTGATGTTAGAACTAAATGAAACTTTGCACAACAAAGTTTTATGGATAAGGACTATTTAATTTGAAGCAAATCGGTTCAGATTTAGATATAGCTGTCATACAAATTTTGCTTCCGATTTTACTTTTTCCGCTCTAGAAACCACATATTTCAACAGATTTTCCCCTAATTTGGCAAGACGCCGTATATTTCAACTAGAAAAAGCTCTGGTATAAAAAGGATAGATCGGCTCAGATTTATATATAGCTCCCATACAAATGTCTCCTCCGATTTAACTCTTTCCGCTCTAGAAACTACAAACTTTGACAGATTTTCTTCAAATTTGGCAAAACAGCTTTTATTTCAACTAATAACAGCTCTGGTAAAAAAGGATAGATCTGTTCAGATTTATATATAGCTCCCATACAAATATCTCCTCCGATTTGACTCTTTCCGCTCTAGAAACCACAAACTTTGACAGATTTTCTTCAAATTTGGCAACACAGCTTATATTTCAACTAGAAACAGCTCTGGTAAAAATAGGATAGATCGGTTCAGATTTATATATAGCTCACATACGAATGTCTCCTCCGATTTGACTCTTTCCGCTCTAGAAACCACAAACTTTGACAGATTTTCTTCAAATTTGGCAAAACAACTTATATTTCAACAAAAAACAGCTCTGGTGAAAATGGGTCAGATGAGTTCAAATATATATATATATAGCTCCATTACAATTTTCGCTACTGAATTGATTATTTCCGCTCTAGAAATAACATTTTGGAACAGATTTTCTTCTAATTCGGCACATCAGCTAATGTTTCAAATAGAAATTACTATAGCGAAAGTGGGTCACATCGGTTCAGATTTGTATATAGCTCCCATTCAAAGTTTGTGTTCCAATTTTCTTATAAATACAGATAGAAGTATTGAATTTGTAGTATATTCTCATGTTATAGCTGCATCGTATATAACCCGGTTCAAATGTAATGACCACACCATAGGGTACAAAGATTAAGATTATACACCATAGGGTATATAGTCGACCACGCCCGACTTTAACCTTCCTTACTTGTTTCGATTTATTTTTCACAAAATCAACCAGAATTACAGTGAAAAATCATCAAAATTATATTTTTTTCATTAGTTCATACCATCATCATCATACGTCCACCCATCCTGTGGTGGACTGGTGGATGTGAAAATATTCCGTTTTGTTTTACCATTTGTGTAGGGGGTGCCTAAGAGGTTTTCCAATTTCACCCATCTGCGAACTTATAACAAATTTTAAAAAATATTGATATGTGCAAAATTTGAATAGATTCCTTAAATAAAGGGTTTTCCAATAAGGAATCGACAACTTTTTTAACTACTTGACTTTTTTAACTTTTTTAACGACTTGAAATACAATCAAAACATTTATGAATGGAACTCGACTACGTTCATATGGCCACCGCGGGCACGTCGGCATCGGTCGATTCGTTGGACCCAATTTTCTATGACTCGGTCACACATTTCGGCCGTAGCAGCCGCTATTTCGCGTTCAATGTTGGCTCTGAGTTCTTCCAACGTCAATGATCAATGATTTGACGTGGCCCCAAAGAAAAATGTTGGCTCTGAGTTCTTCCAACGTCAATGATCAATGATTTGACATGGCCCCAAAGATAAGACGCTCACCTACGCTCACTTACTCTTCAATAAATCGATTGTAACGTGTGTTGTGTGGCTTGTGGCACCGACCTGTTGAAACCAAATGGCGTCCAAGTCCATGTTTTCCAATTCGGCAATCATGGCGCGATAACGATCGCCATTCACAGTAACGAGACGATCCTTATTGTGGACGAAAAAATATAGCCCAATGACGCCGCCGGCATTCAAACCGCACCAAATAGTTATTTTTTGTGGATGAAGTGGTGATTCGTGAAGCACGTGTGGATTTTCACCAAACCAATAACGCATATTTTGCTTATTGACGAACTCATTGAGCCAAAAGTGAGCTTCGTCACTGATGATGATTCTGCGATGAAATTCATCATCTTGGCCAATATTCTCCAAAACACAATCGGAGAACGTACGTCGCGTCAAATGGTCCATCGTCTTCAATTCTTGAGTCAGCTTGATCATGAAAGGGTGTAAACCAAGATCCTTACGCAAAATTCGCCATAAAGTGACGTTTGTGCGTTCACAAATTAAATTCGAAGTTGTGAAGTACCTATTGGAAAACCCTTTATATTTTCTGGCCCATTCAACCAGATCCCTTCGTCGAACCTTGTTACTTTTTGTGTACAATGTCCGATCCACCATGAACAGTTGAAGAAAGCTCAATGTAGAGCCAAATGTAGCTCATTTACTTTGGCCTATTCCCGCCTAACGGATTAGTTGATGAAATTCAAAAGCCCTGGATTTTTATACACTCCACGAGAGTATTATGTCTTTGTGCATTTGTTTGTAACACCCAAAAGGAAACGAGATAGACCCATTGCTAATTATACCGATCGTCTTAGAATCACTTTCTGAGTCGATTTAACAATGTCTGTCTGTCTGTCTGTCCGTCCGTCAGTCCGTCCGTCAGTCCATCTATTCTTGTAATCACGATACAGGTCGCAATTGTAGACAGAACCAAATGATGTTTTTCGGGATAAGGACGAACGCTATTTAATTTGAAGAAAATCGGTTCAGATTTAGATATAGCCCCCCATACGAATTTCACTCCCGATTTGACTCTTTTCACTCTAGATACCACATATTACAACAGATTTTCTTAAAAATTGGCAAAACATCTTATATTGTAACTAGAAACACCTGTGGTAAAAATGTGTTAGATCGGTTCAGATTTATATATATGGGAACAAATTTCTCTCCCGATTTGACTTTTTCCGCTCTAGAGACCACATAATGTATCAGATTGTCTTCAGATTTGGTAAAACATCTTATATTTCCACTAGAAGCACCCATGGTGAATATCGCTCAGATCGCTTCAGATTTATATATAGATCCCATACAAATTTCGCTCTCGATTTGACTTTTTCCGCTCTAGAAACCACATATTGTATAAGATTATCTTCAGATTTGGCAAAACATCTTATATTTAAACTAAGAACATCTATGGTGAAAATAGGTCAAATCGGTTCAGATTTAGATATAGCCCCCATACAAATGTCGTTCCCGATTTGACATTTTCCTCTGTAGAAACCACATATTGTACTCGATTTTCTTTAAATTTGGCACAACATCTTATAATCTTACTAAAAACACCTATGCAGAAATTGGGTAAGATCGGTTCAGATTTAGATATAGCCCCCATATAAATGTCGCTCCCGATTTGACTTTTTCCGCTTTAAATGCCACATATTCTAATCGATTTTCTTTAAATTTGGCACAACATCTTATAATCTAACTAGAAACACCTGTGGCTACAGCGGGCTAGATCGGTTCAGATTTAGATATAGGCCCCATACAAATGTCGCTCCCGATTTGACTTTTGGCGCTTTAAAAGCCACATATTGTGCTCGATTTTCTTTAAATTTCGCACAACATCTTATAATCTAACTAAACAAAACTATGGTGAAAATGGGTAAGATCGATTCAGATTTAAATATAGCCCAAATTCAAATGTTGCTCCCATAAGTTTAACCGATTTTGGCCAAACTATACATTTTATATTTCACCTATTTCGTTCCAGGTTTCAATATATCCTCATGCAAATGTCCTTTCCGATTTAACATTTTTTGTTAAACACATACATTTACAGGATACAAAAAACCTTCCCGTTTTCACTTTTTCACCGAATTGAATTGTATTCGGATTGAAAGTGGAGTGTATCATAGAGTCGACTTTAGCCTTTCCTTACTGGTTTTTGTTTCTTCTTTACCATTTATTAATTTGCCACCAACTGTGTGCACAGCAAACTACTGTATCCTTGTTAGGAGCAAACAAACGAACAAAATCTTCACATACAACAAATTTTTAATAACAAACGGAAGGGGGACCTAAAGAGCAATGGCTGCAAGTAGTTTCATTATTGTACTAAGGAACCATGGCTCCATGGTGTTTGGTGGTGCTGTGAGACCATTATTTGCAACTTGGCTCTTTGCTTCCTGCCTAACCTTACCTCACCTCAGCTTGTGCCTGCAGAGTTGCAGGATATTAAGATATTTTCTAGCTGTAGGTGAACAATTTTCCAATATCAGTGCAGGAAGTACACCTGTACGTGTGTTAGGTGTGTGTGTGTGCGGTGCTTGCTCAGGTGTTGAATGTCGGGTACAGGTGCAAGTACCCGGATGGAACTTGGGGAGGCTGGGGGCCATTGTAATTACGAAAATAGGTACTCGTAACGTAGCGTTTATTACTTAATGCGTCTTAAGGTCGTTGCTGTTGATTTAATGTTAAATGCCATGGCAGAAATCCCCGCTACGGCTCCTTCACCCCACCCCACCACGGCTAGGCCATGATGTCAACATATGTTTTACTACGTCTTCCCAGTGATGCCGGCTTATTCCTCGTTGCTGGCTTATTAAACACTTTTCATGTTTGTTTTTCTCTTCCACTACCACTTTCCACTGTGTGTTATTCACACAATGCAATTAACGCTTATTTTAGTGCCATTTTGCTGGTGTTCATTTTCTTCGCTGTGTTGCTTGGTCTTCTTCTTTCGTTGTGTCGTTACTTTGTTCGGCATTTCCTTGGTAACTTTCACCGCATTCTTGCTCAATTTTTTTTCTTGCGAAAAGCCCATTAAAAAGAACTTAAAAAATATCCTTTATTCCCCATTACAGGAAATCAATTTCGGTTCTGGTTCTTGTTGTTATTGTTGGTAGTTTCTTTCCGTGTTTTTTTTTTTTCATTTGGTTCGCAAAACTTTGTTTAATTATAAGTTATGAAATTTGTTGTTAATTAGTTTTGTCATTATTGTCAATATTTAAACAATAACACAGACTCCTACTGAATGCACTTCCCCAGCAGCAAAGACATAAAGATGCAGTTGCGATTTAAAGAAAAGTTGTGTTTTCCCCCACCCCGCCTGCATTCAATTGGAAAATATGAAATTAATTATAGAGCAAGTAAAGAAAAGTTACACAAAAAAGTGTAATTGCAGCCATAAGAATTTATCGAGGAATTAACCGAGAAGTTGAAACTTTTTGTTAAGGCAAAAACATTTACTGCTCATGTTTTTCGCCTTGACAAAGTTACCACAAGGACAGAGAGAGGGAATAGAGAACGATAGTGTTCAATGATGCGATCCTAATGCAATTCCACACAGGTTTCTGCTGAAACGTTATCGAGCCTGAGGAAAGCATTTTTTATTTTCCTACTAAAAGCCAATTTTCGTCGAAGGTACTATTTGTACTCTCATTCTGGAAATATAGGTCCGATCACGCCCTCTTTTATATATTTTTCTAGCTGAACCCCCGCCCGGTACGCCAGGCAAAAAAAAACAAACGGTAAAATTAAAAACTGCTTTCATATTGATTTTTCTCCTGATCGGTAATGTATGTACCAATTGTAATCAAGGTACTTCCATGAGATACTAAGGAAATGGATATGTCAAAAATCAAATTGATTTTTTTGTTAAATGTGATTCTCCCCTTTCCATTAGCTAAACAATAAACTTCAATCGTAAGAAGAAATTACATTACACTACATTCAAAACACATAGAAATTCAATAAAATTGTTCACTTATCAAACACCACAAAATCTAAAAAAATAATATAATTTCCGCTTTCTTGACTTAAGGCGGCTGTTGACGAATGAATATTTCTCTTTTTGTAACCTTTCTTTACTATTGTGCTCAGAAAATCCAAGAAAACGTGTAATTTTACAAAATTCATATCAAAAATGTCCCATCTTTCAAATCCCGCTCATTTGTATATTGTCTAAGCAGGTTACAACTACATTAACTCACACAACAATATAGGAATGTCGGTGTCGAATATACTTAAAAAAATGTTTTCATTTCTTATGGGAAGGGTCACGGCCACTTTCCGCCCATCTCGGTGTCGAATATACTCTAAATCCGGTTTTAATTTTATATGGAAAGGTCACGCCAACTTTCCGCCCATCTTTGCACAACTATTTACACTGGATCAACTCACACACAATTTCAGAACTCTAGGTGTGTGTATTGGACCATATTCGATAATATGTTTTAACTTCGTATGTGAGGTACCACGCCCACTTTCCCAATATCGCCCATTTTTGGCACAACTACGCACGTTTATGCTAGATGCACTCACACTAAAGTTAAGTATTGTAGCTGTCATATAACTGAATATATTCGATAATAGGTTTTAACTTCGTATGGGAGGTACCACGACCACTTTTACAATACCGCCCATTTTTTGGCACAGTTATGCGCATTGATGCTAGATGCACTCACACAAAATAGCAGTATTGTATCTATCATAGAACTGAATATATTCTAACATGGGTTTTAACTTCGTATTGGAGATGCCATGCCCACTTTTCCAACACCGCCCCTTTTTTGCACAGTTATACACATTGGTGCTAGATGCGCTTACACAAAATTTCAGCACTCTAGGAATCATATAACTGACAATATTCATATATATATATAGGTTTTAACTTCGTATTGGAAGTGCCACGCCCACATTTCTATTACCGTACATATTTGGCACAACTACGCATATTGATTCTGGATGCACTCAGACAAAATTTCAGTATTACATCTGTCATAGAACGGAATATATTCGAAAATGGGTTTTAACTTCGTATGGGTGGTGCAACACCCACTTTTCCATTACCGCCCATTTTTGGCACAACTACGCACAGTAATGCTAGATGCACTTACACAAAATTTCAGCATTCTAGGTATCATAGAACTGACAATATTCAATAATAGGTTTTAACTTCATATGGGAGGTGTCACGCCTACTTTTCCAATATCGCCCATTTTTGGCACAACTACGCACGTTTATGCTACATGCACTGACACAAAATTTCAACACTCTAGGTGTCATAGAACTGACAATATACAATAATAGGCTTTAAAATCGTATGGGAGGTGCCAGACCCACTTTTCCAATACCGCCCATTTTTGGCACAACTGTGCAGACTAATAATTAGTGAACTTTCACAAAAATTCAATAGCATTCCGAATATGCTAATTTATAAAAAACGAATAATCCCACTGATAATATCAAACAACTATATATAGCCTATTTTCACCACCGGTTCAGCTGTGAAAATTTCAAGAAGATCGGTTCAGTAGTTTAGGCTGCTATAAAGAACAAACAAACAAACTTACAAACACAGATTCATTTTTATATATATCTAGATATTCACTTAGAGTTACTTATGGTGATTACGAATTGAACTTTAACATAAAAATAATGTTTAGGAACAGTCTCCAAAAAATAAGAAAAAATTGATTTAAAATAGAAATAAGTAAGGGAAGGCTAAAGTCGGGCGGGCCGACTATATGATACACTCCACTTTCTATCCAAATACAATTTAATTCGGTAAAAAAGTGAAAACGTGAAGGATTTTTTGTATGTGCCCTAATCATAAAATCATAGGTGACTCTAGTTTAAATATAAGATATGTTGTCAATATTGAAAAAGATCTGTTAATAAAGAGTGATTTTTTTGAGGTTAGGATTTTCATGCATTAGTATTTGACAGATCACGTGGGATTTCAGACATGGTGTCAAAGAGAAAGATGCTCAGTATGCTTTGACATTTCATCATGAATCGTCTTACAAACGAACAACGCTTGCAAATTATTGAATTTTATTATCAAAATGCGTGCTCTGTTAAGAAAGTTCATTGCGCGCTTCCATTTTATGGTCAGTTTAATCGACCCACTGAAGCGGCTATTCGGGCTATTGTGACTAAATTTCGCACCAAATTTACATTGTTGGACATTAAACCACCAACACGCTTACGTAGAGTGCGAACTGAAGAAAATATCGCAGCTGTATCGGCCAGTGTTAATGATGACCACCAATTTTCGATTCGTCGCCGTTCGCACCAATTGGGTCTCTGTTACTCAAAAACGTGGAAATGCCAAAATTGGACTAAGCGGATGGACCACCTAAGACGCAGCCGCGGTCAACATTTAAATGAAATTATCTTCAAAAAGTAAATGCCATGGACCAATCTAACGTTTCAAATAAAGAACCGATGAGATTTTGCAAATTTTATGCGTTTTTTTTTTAAAAAAAGTTATCAAGCTCTTAAAAAATCACCCTTTACATGTGGTATCTAGAGAGGAAAAAGTCAAATTAGGAGCTATATATAAATCTGAACCGATATACCCCATTTTCACCATGGGTGATTCTAGTTGAAATATAAAGTATTTTACAAGATTTTAGGAAAATCTTTTAAAATATGTTGTTTATAGAGTCAAATCGGGAGTGAAATTTGTGTGGGAGCTATATATAAATCTGAACCGATCTGACCCATTTTCAACACAGGTGTTTCTAGTTTAAATATTAAATGTTTTGCTAAATCTAATAAAATATGTGGTTTATAGAGCGGAAATACTCAAATTAGGAGCGAAATTTGTATGGGAGCTATATATAAATCTGAACCGATCTGACCTATTTTCACCATGGGTGTTTCTAGTGGAAATATAAGATGTTTGGCCAATTTTGAAGAAAATCTGTTAAAATATGCGGTATCTATAGTGAAAAGAGTCAAATCGAGAGAGAAATTCGTATGGGGGCTATTTCTAAATTGGAACCGATTTTCTTCAAATTAAATAGCGTTCGTCCTTATTCCGAAAAACGGGTCCATTGCCAAAAAGCTTCTAGTTCCTCCCACTCAAATAATTTGACCCTTAGTAGGACTTATAAAGACGCTCGGAAGTGTGATGTTAGAGGTATATAAGGGGTGATTTTTTAGCTATTATCTTTTTGGCAACATTGGTTTAAACAGCTGACACACGTTTCGTGTTTTGTTTCACTGTCAAACATCTTCAGTTTGGTCTATAATTTAACCATGAATCGTCTTACAAACGGACAACGCTTGCAAATTATCGAATTTTATTATCAAAATGCGAGCTCTGTTAAGAAAGTTCATTGCGCGCTTCCATTTTATGGTCAGTTTAATCGACCCACTGAAGCGGCTATACGGGCTATTGTGACTAAATTTCGCACCAAATTTACATTGTTGGACATTTAACCACCAACACGCTTACGTAGAGTGCGAACTGAAGAAAATATCGCAGCTGTATCGGTCAGTGTTAATGATGACCATCAATTATCGATTCGTCGCCGTTCGCAGCAATTGGGCCTCTGTTACTCAAAAACGTGGAAATGCCAAAATTGGACTAAGCGGATGGACCATTTGAGGCGCAGTCAAAGTCAACATTTGCATGAAATAATTCAAATAAAGATTTCATTCATTTTTCAGAATTTTATGTGTTTTTTTTTTTTTTTTGAAAAAACTTTCCTACAGCTTTTAAAAAATCACCATTTATAAGTCTATGTAACCATATGATTGGACTGCATTTCCGAGAAAACCGTACACTCAATAGATGCAGTAAATTATTTCGATTATGAACCACCTCAAAGAAGACAAATTCCAGCACTAAATTCTCGGCAAATCTTATATTAAGGTAGAAGAAATAAAAATCTTTTAAATATCCTATTCAGAAGAAGCAAATTTAGTAAACAAGTTCCAAATTTGAAGCAAATCGAGTGAAATATATGGATTCTAGAGCTGAAAAAGTCTAATGGGGAGCGATATTTGTATGGGGGCTATATCTAAATCTGAACCGATTTGCCTCAAATTAAATAGCGTTCGTCCTTGATCCACAAAACTTACTTTTGCCAATTCTTGTTAAGATCGGACTATAATTGCGACCTGTAATTTGATTACAACAATAGATGGACAGAAGGACATTGCTAAATCGACTCAGAAAATGATTCTAAGCCGATCTGTATAGTAAACCATGGGTCTAACACGTTTCCTTTGGGGTAGTACAAACAAATGCACAAAGACATAATACTCTCGTGGAGTATATAAAAATTGAGTCTGGGAAATGTACTCAATCTAAGTACATTTGTAGTTAACATGAGTAAATAAAACTCAATTTGAATAAATTTTACTTGATTTGAGTATGAACGTACTACATGCAAGAACAAAATTAAATTAAATTGAGTAAAGGCATACTGGGTGCCAAACAGATACCAATTTCCTTAATTTTAGTAAATTTTTACTGGAATTTAGTACACTTTTTCAGAGTGTATTTTCTATTATTTTGAGATTTTTACACATTCATGTTAGGTTATATAAACCGCTTAATGTTACATCGCCCGCCCCAACACTTTTTCGTAGTTTCAATAGAACTTTTCACACATCAATGAAATGAAATTTTTGTTTTTCTAATGATTTATTTTGAACATAATCACATATCATTTGATACATGCATAGTTGTATAGTTTATGTAATAACCACGCTTGCATTAACCTATTCTTGGGGCATAACCTCCGTATCCTCCTTGTTGGCCACCATGTCCTCCTTGTCCGAATCCTCCTTGTTGACCACCGTGTCCACCATGTCCGCCTTGTTGACCAGCAATTCCTGCTTGTTGACCACCGTGTCCACCATGTCCTCCTTGTTGGCCACCGAATCCTCCTTGTTGACCACCGTGTCCACCATGTCCTCCTTGTTGACCACCAAATCCTGCTTGCTGACCACCGTATCCACCTTGTTGCCCATGTCCCTGTTGACCACCGAAGCCGGTATTTTGAGCATGACCGCCCTGATTACCGCCATGGCCCCCATAACCACCACTAGGTTGAGCCGCAGCAATGGCGATCAAAGCGCAGAGAGCAATAAACTGAAATAACACAATTACATGCAAAATTAAATGTAGTCCATTTTGACAGCTACGGGCAGCTTTCTCAGATACTTACAAAGAATTTAGTCATTTTTGATTTCCTACTTTGTTGATAGTTTGACTCAATAGTTTGTACTGTTTTCAAAACTCAAATATTTGATGCTTTTATACAAGTTTCTGTTTTCAATCTTTAAAATATTGAACAATGCTTTACTTTGGACAAAAGTAGAATTTCTAACACAAACCTCCAGTGTTTGGATTTTGTAAATCTACCACAATGTTTGTGTGCCTTATCACCGAAAGTAAAACAAATTTAAATCAAAATATTTTCCAAAACTGAGCTTGTTTTCGAATTTGAATTGTTTGACATCTTATCAGACAAACGCGAACTGTGGTTCGTATGTAGATTCAAAACAAAATAGTTTTGAAAATTATGTTTGTTGTTGTTTGAGAACAGCTGCTAGCAGCTGAACCGACTATTTGTTGAAGCGGCCTCATTGCGGTTATGAGATTAAGATGTCGAGTTCAAGCAATGCCTAAGTGATTTGTTATTATTACATTCCACTATCTGGAGGGTGTGTATTAAAGTATCACACATAGAATTAAACTGCTGTTTAATAACACACTTTTGATAAGCTTCTTACGAAAAGTATGCACCAAATTTTGTTCAGAAAAAATAACTAAATAATAAAAAAAAACATTTTGACAAAAAACGTTTGAACTCTGCAGCTTAATCTCTTAACCTCAATGAGGCAGTTTCATCAGCTGATACTGTTTTCAAAAAAGAAAAAAAAGCATTATGTTTGAGACTGTTTTGGTTTGAATTTGTGTTTGGATCACAGTCCGCGTTTAAGGTTTCAAAAGATAATATTTGGATTTATATTTGGACAGAAAATATCCACAACAACCCGTAACATTTACAGGCAAATCTAATGAATATATTTTGCTTGAATTTACTTGAAATTTGGTAACTTTAATCTTCACATACTGTGAATGACACCATAATGATTGATTTATAATGGTTGAAATGGGACAAAAGGGATACAAATGGTATCAAACAAACGCCAACAGCTAGAAGCCTGAATTTCGTTGTGTACATCCCCTAATTCCGTAGACACGTAAAATAAAGAGAATTTTTAAATTTTCATTATTAAGGAGAATGAAGTAATGAAAGGCTAAAGTTGTGCCGAACCGACCACATGATACGCTGCATCCTCAATTACCCTCCACATCCAGGATGGGGGTATAATAACTTTGCCATTCCGTTTGTAACACCTTGAAATATCGACTTGAGACGCAAATTTTCCATAAATGCGTCTTATGGTCGTAGATCGGTTGGGATATTTAAGAAGTTATGGCCTATTTATTTTTTTAATAAATTCTGGACATTCTACTTATCACAGTTTAGGCTTGTTTTCGCTCTATCTCTTATATTTAAGAAGTTATGGACGATTTAAAATTTTGAATAAATTCTGCACTTTCTACTGATCATAGATTATGCTTCTTTTCGTTCTATATACTATATTTAAGAAGTTATGGCCTATTTAAAATTTTGAATAAATTCTGGACCTTCTACTGAACACAGATTAGGCTTCTTTTCGATCTATCTCTTATATTTAAGAAGTTATGGCCTATTTAAAATTTTGAATAAATTTTGGACTTTATAGTGATCACAGATCATGCTTCTTTTCGATCTATCTCCTATATTTAAGAAGTTATGGACGATTTAAAATTTTGAATAAATTCTGGACTTTCTACTGATCATAGATTATGTTTCTTTTCGCTCTATCTCCTATATTTAAGAAGTTATGGCCTATTTAAAATCGGTTGGGATTGAAACATCAGTCCAAAGGGAAAAATTGTTGCCTCACAAGGACTGAAAATACCCATAATAACCTCTAATATTTGAGAGTATTTAAACATGTTTATACCCTCCACGAGAGTATTATGTCTTTGTGCATTTGTTTGTAACACCCAAAAGGAAGGGAGATAGACCCATAGTTAATTATACCAATCGAATAATAATCGCTTTTTGAATCGATTTAGTCTGTCTGTGTGTTCATCTATTCTTGTAATCAAAGTACAGGTTGTCATTGTATTCAGAACCAAATGAAAGTTTGCACAACGAAGTTTTTCGGGATATGGACGAACGCTATTTAATTTGAAGAAAATCGGTTCAGATTTAGATATAGCCTCCATTTGAATTTCAATCGAGATTTGACTCTTTTCGCTCTACATAACACATATTTTAACAGATTTTCTTCAAAATTGGCAAAACATCTTACATTTCAACTACAAACACCTGTGGTGAAAATAAATCAGATCGGTTCAGATTTATATATATAGCTCCCATTCAAATTTCGCTCTCGATTTGACTTTTTCTGTTCTAGAAACCACATTTTTTAACAGATCTTCTTCAAATTTGGGAAAATATAATATATTTCCACTAGAAACTCACACATCGAGTCACATCGGTTCAAATTTATATATAGCTCCCACACAAATATCACTGCCGATTTGAATTTTTCCGCACCAAAAACCACGTATTTTCCTGGAATTTCTTCAAATTGAGCATAACACGTAATACTTGATCTCGAAGAACCTATTATAAAAGTGGGTGATTTCATTTCATGTTTGGATATAGCTCCGATACAAATATTCCAATCTATTTGATAAATTGGGTCAGGTCATATTAGCCTATGATAAGGAAACAAACAAAAATCCTTCCTGTTTTCACCTTTTGCCGAACTGAATTGTATTCGGATAGAAAGTGGAGTGTCCCGCCCGACTTTAGCGTTTCCTTACTTGTTTTTCAATATGTCTGCTTGTAAAGGGTAATTTTTTAAAAGCTATAGGAAAGTTTTTCAAAAAAACACATAAAATTCAGAAAAATGAATGAAATCTTTATTTGAATCGATAGTACGGTCCATATAATTTAATGTTTGAAGATTATTTCATGCAAATGTTGACCTTGACTGCGCCTCAAATGGTCCATCTGCTTAGTCAAATTTTGGCATTTCCACGTTTTTGAGTAACAGAGGCCCAATTGCTGCGAACGGCGACGAAACGATAATTGATGGTCATCATTAAAACTGGCCGATACAGCTGCGATATTTTCTTCAGTTCGCACTCTACGTAAGCGTGTTGGTGGTTAAATGTCCAACAATGTAAATTTGGTGCGAAATTTAGTCACAATAGCCCGAATAGCCGCTTCAGTGGGTCGATTAAACTGACCATAAAATGGAAGCGCGCGATGAACTTTCTTAACAGAGCACGCATTTTGAAAATAAAATTCAATAATTTGCAAGCGTTATTCGTTTGTAAGACGTTTCATGGTTAAATTATAGACCAAACTGAAGATGTTTGAGAGTAAAAAAAAAACACGAAACGTGCGTCAGCTGTTTAAACCAGTGTTGCCAAAAAGATAATAGCTAAAAAATCATCCTTTATTTACATGATATTGGGTATGCGTAAGGTGGCCATCCATCCCTCTTTTCGCGGGACTATCCCGCTTTTTGATGGACAGTCCCGCTTTAATTTACCATCCCGCATAATCCCGCTTTTTAACAAAAAGTCTCGCATTTGTTTTATCGATTAAAAATTGTCAGACTACAAATTCTAAAATATTAATTTAATTGCCCTTATTCTATATTTTAGCTCTAGTTTTAAAGGAACATTAAAGATTATTAATAGTAATTTAATCGATAATTCGATAAAATGTAATTCAATACTGCGTTGTTGATTAGCGATTAAGTTTAAAACTTGATGCCTCTGGCCAATTTTATCTATTTACAATCCTAACAGTTCACACAATCAGGGGAGCCTGATGTTCATGATCCCATTGTGACCTTTAAAGAACGAATTTTCAAAAAATCTTTTTATTTTGTTTTGCACGCCCGCTAAATCAGCCTGTCATAAATATTCCATATACATCCATTTTTATTTATATTACTTTATATATCTTAGTTTTTTCTACAAAATCCCGCGAAATCCCGCTTTTTGTCCAATAAGAGATGGTCACGTTAGGTATGCGCATTCCCCATATAATAAAAATGTGCACCATAAAGTGATTCTTATTCGTTTGTGGTGGAATGGGGCAAAAAGGGATATAAATGGTACATAAAGTTCCAAATTCGTACTTTTAAGGGGTAAAATGGGAATATAGTAATAAATGACACCAACCAAACGACTGCACCTAAATTAATGAAATTAATTATATACATTCCTCTAGTTGTGTAGACAGGTAAAATAAAGGGATTTTTCGAAATTCGTACTTTAAAGGGATGCAATTGGAAGAGAGGGATAGAAATGGTACCAACCATCGCTGAAGTTGAAATCATGAAAATCGGTGTATGTATTCATCTGACTGTGTAGGCGCGAAAAAGGAATAAAGGATTTTTCCGAAATTTTTACTTTAATGCGGAAAACGGTGCGAATGGGGATAAAAATGGTACCAACCAAGCGGCTGCAGCTATAATAATGAAATTCGGTGCGCACATTTCTTTGACTGCGAAGATTCGAAAACTAAAGAGATCTTTTGATATTCCTACCATCATGATCTTAATGGGATTAAATTTTGCACCAATCAACCGAATGTAGCTAGAATTATTAATATTATAATGTTGCTGCATTTCTATGTAAAGTCGACAGCCTCTAATCTGTCGGTAATACTGTGGAATACACTCCGTGGTTGAGGCCAGGACGAACTTAACGCCTTTCTACTTGTTTTTTTGTCATTTTTAAGTTTTAATATTTGTTATTCAATAAACAAAAAATGAAGAAAAATATAATATTAACATTTTTAAAAAAATATTTTTTTTCAAATATATTTGAAAACCGAACTTGTAATATTAGACTGTGAAAATGAAAATTTTTGCCACCTCTGCATGCAACTGTTATTTGAGATCTTTCTCAATCAAATTTCTCAGAGTAATGTCGCATGAGCAATGCGACCGTATATAGTCATACTGATAAGATTTTCAAACAAAAACAATATAGATTTTTCCGACAGTCGTCTCCGTGGATCACAGTTCATGTTGGCGAGATAAGGGCCCATTATTTGTATTAGATTTACAAAAAACACAAACGAAAACAAAAACAATTAAAGAAGTTCTAAAGTCGGTCAGGGCAGACTATACGACGCCTGCTATCACTCTCGTCAATTACAACATTTAGTAAGTGCCAGTATCGTTAGTAATATAATAGTAATATTGTAAATTTGAAAAAAATCAATTAATCTCTGGTAAGGAACACAAACTATATCTATACCATAGAATACTGATCGACTATGTTAGAAGAATGTATAAAGTTTATTGAAATAAAAAATAAATGACAGAAATTATGCAAAAATGACCCGAAATTCTTTAAATTTCTTTATTTTTACTTAATAGTGAGAGCAAACATTTGTCCGATATTAGATATCAGGTAAATGTGTATATCTGAACATTCTAGCTCATTTTGATTTCAAGGGAATAACACTGGACTATCTTCGAATTTTGTGTCGGTATTTCGTTGTGTTGTAAACGGAATGACCTACTTAGTGCACCCACCATTCCACGTAGGTCGCTATAATAATTGTTGCTATAAAGCTGTAGACTTTTGTGCTTTGCAAACAGTCCAGATTTCTGAATTCCTGTAAAAAGTAGCAATATAAAAATCTTCTTCGTAAAATGTCCAAAGTTTTTGTGAGTACAATCAAATGTCCGATGCTTGGGAGGTGAAAGAATTTCGTTGCGTTTAATTTATGTTCTTGCATCGTTTACATTTCAGTTGATTGTTCTCTTCGCTGTGATCGCCGTCGTCATGGCTCAACGTAGTGATTATGGCAGCCAACTAGGGGGACGTGGTCAACATGATGGTTTCCGTGGCCAACAGGGTTACGGACTGCAAGGAGGCCGCGGTGTACAAACTGACTTTCGTGGTCAACAAGGACGTGATCAGAAAGTGGGCAATGGCGGCCAGCAAGACGGTTTTCGTGGTTAAAAAGATCACAGATAAGGAGCCTACGGAAAACACTGTTATGAATTCAGCTAGTTAGCCATAATGTTTTCTAAGCGATGAATTGAAATTTGAAATAAAGATATAAGAGTTAAAATTCATGTGGAGTGTTTTATAAAGAGAAATGTCGAATATAATAAAGATAGCATCACGATCGTCACCTAATCGTAAAAGTACAGCACCATATGAGGAAAATTGTAATTATTATGCTCGTGAATAGTTATTATATACAATGGGTCGTTTAGCCATGGGTCGTTTACCACCTAATAGTCCGCGTCACCGTCATATTTGGGAACTACCCTGAAAATCTCATGACCCTGGCTTCAGCCGCTTGGTTTGGGCCCTGATCTATGATAAGTCAGTCAGTAAGTAACGCAACTCTTTTATATATAGATAATAAGTCAAATCAGGGTTGTGGAGTCGGAGCCGGAGTCTAAGAGTCGGAGAAATTTGCTGGAGTCGGAGTCGAACAAAATGGTCGACACCGATTCCGGGTAAAAGTTTTTTTCATTATTGGAAATTATAATATATTTCCAGAAAAAAATTTAATAGAATTGAAAAAAATAATAAATAAAGGCTTTAAAATATTAGCCTGAGACATGTTTTGTGATCACAATTAGAACGTTTTATAATTGTAAAAAATTAAAGTAAAACTCAAGTCATGATGTGGAAGAAGCTGTATCGTGTTGAAAACCCATCAGCATACAGTAAATGGTAATGAGAAAGGTTTCGGGTAGAACAGAACGCTCTTCAAAAACGCTTTGCGGTGATGTTTTCGGGAGTATATATAATACGCATGAGTAGTTTTCATAAAATGTAAGTATATATGAGTCTTTCCATGTCAAGCGGTACGAGTTATGATCTCGTTGCGATTGTTCTGAAAGTTTGTGTATGTATTCTTCTTATTGTATACGTATTTTTGAAAAAAAAAATAGAAATTTTTTTTATTAAACATTTTTTTCAAAGAAGAAGACATTTTTTCCAATCGACTTTAACTCCTGCAATACTTAACCGATTTTAATGTACTATATCTTGTTTTGAAGGCAATTTCAATTACTATTTTTTGAAGTGGAATGGTATAGCCGCATTATATTTTTAAAGTTTTTACAATTTTATTTCTTTTATTTTGATTTTCGTGACTGTGTGAGTTTGGGAGTTGTGAAATGATTCTATTAATTAATGAATGCTTCTATTATTTACGATTTTTTTCTATTTTTATACACTCCACGATAGTATTATGCCTATGTGCATTTGTTTGTAACACCCAAAAGGAAACGAGATAGACCCATTGTTAAGTATACCGATCGACTTAGAATCACTTTTTGAGTCGATTTAGCAATGTCCGTCCGTCCGTCCGTCTGTCCATCTATTATTGTAATCAAAGGCCAGGTCGAAATTGTTGTTAGAACAAAATGAAACTTTGTACAACGATGTTTTATGGGATAAGGACGAACGCTATTTAATTTGAAGAAAATCGGTTCAGATTTAGATATAGCTCCCATACAAATTTTGCTCCCGATTTTACTCTTTTCACACTAGATACCACATATTGTAACAGAATTTCTTTAAATTTGGCAAAATATCTTATATTTCCACTAGAAACACCCACGGTGAAAATAGGTCAGATCGGTTCAGATTTATATATAGCTCCCGTTCAAATTTCGCTCCCAATTTGACTTTTTCTGCTCTAGAAACCACATATTTTAACAGATGTTCTTAAAATTTGGCAAACTGTCTTATGTTTCAACTAGAAAAACCCATGGTGAAAATGAGTCAGATCGGTTCAGATTTATATATAGCTCCCATACAAATTTCGCTCCCAATTTGACTTTTTCCGCTATAGAAAACACATATTTTAGCAGATGTTCTTCAAATTTGGCTAAATATCTTATATTTCCACTAGAAACAACTGTGGTGAAAATAGGTCAGATCGGTTCAGATTTATATATAGCTCCCGTTCAAATTTCGCTCCCGATTTGACTTTTTCTGCTCTAGAAACCACATGTTTCAACTAGAAACACCCATGGTGAAAATGAGTCAGATTGGTTCAGATTTATATATAGTTCCCATACAAATTTCGCTCCCAACTTTACTTTTTTCGCTCTAGACACCACATATTTTATCAGATTGTTTTCAAATTTGGCAAAACAGCTTATATTTAAACTATGAACACCTGTGGTGCAAATAGGCAAGATCGGTTCAGATTTATATATAGCTTCCATTCAAATTTCACTCCCGATTTGACTTTTTCTGCTATAGAAACCACATATTTTAGCAGATGTTCTTCAAATTTGGCAAAATATCTTATGTTTTCAGCCCCAGAAACCACGTGTTTTCAGAGAATTTCTTTAAATTGAGCATAACCCGTTAAACTTGAATTGGAAGAACCTATTGTGTAACTGGGTCACATCATTCCACGTTTGTATATAGCCCCGATACAAATATTCTTCTCTATTTGACAAATTGGGTCAGGTCATACTAGCCTGTGATTAGGAAGCATACAAAAATCCTTCCCGTTTTCAATTTTTTACCGAATTGAATTTGTTCGGATAGAAAGTAGAGTGTATCATATAGTCAGCCCCGCCCCACTTTTGCCTTTCCTTATTTATTTTTTCTTGCAAAATCAACCAGAATTTATTTGAAAAATCTTCAGAATGATCATTTTTTCAGTAGTTTATTAACACAAGGTTTAAATCAATGAAAAATATAAGAACAATTTAAAAAAGTCTACACATAATATGTATATAATAATGTTATTTAAATAATTTACTATTAACTACAATTTCATGGATATATATTTTATTAATAATAGATAAATAGCTTTACAAGTGCTTCTGAACACACGATTATATTCATTATGATTTCGTTTCATAGGCTGTTTGACATTCTATGTCATTAAAAACTACACCACTAATTATTATTGATTGAACATCTGGAGTCGACTCCGGAGTAGGAGTCGGAGTCGAAACATTTAAAATGCTGGAGTGCTTGCCCTCATTGCATTGACTATTTATATGGCTTTTGATTTAATTTATGTCTGACTTTTATGTATATTCGAGTATATTTTTCATTTTCTTAAAAATCAAAGATTATATGAAGATGATCACCCGCTGAAGGAAGGATAAGAAGACAAACATCGGCCAGGGCCGGCATGTTTCCATATGTACTCTGAACAAATGTTTTATAAAATATTTCAACAACTAAACACTGCTACATACGTTGTTTGTTCAACACAGTGTTGGAAAAAATTCAACTTCAAAAATCAAAACGGATTTGATTTATATGTGTGCACGGAATCATAAGTCTACTGTGAAATGATAATAAACGAATAACAATGTTTTTGTTGGATATCTGCGATTTTTTTAATATTTATTTTTGTATAAAGGTTAATGGTCAGCAACTTTCTGTATCAATTCTCAGCGAAGAACTTTTCAATATTTATTTTGGTATAAAGATTAATGGTCAGCAGCTTTCTCAGTTAGTATCAATTCACAGCGAAGAAGTGCATCAACAAAAATAAAATGACAAAAATTATGGTGAGTAGTGGACTTAAATGTAGCGATTAAAATATTTAAAAAAATGATTGCAATTGCAGCTGGTCTTCGTGGCCATGTTTGGTTTGGCTTTAGCCTACCCCAGCTATGGTAGTGGCTATCAAAGTGGTGGCCTAGGAGGTGTCCAAAGTAGTGCGAATCAAACTGGTGGCTTATTAAAATTCCACAGTACTCATGGCGTTTATGGCGGCAGTCATCAGACAGGTGGTCTAGGAGGCAACCAAGGTACCCATGGTGGTTATGGCAGTGTTGGCTTAGGAGGTACCCATGGCGCTTATGGCAGTGGCTATCAAAGTGGTGGCTTAGGAGGCACACAACATTATACTAGTGGCTTAGGAGGCACCCAAAGTTCTCAAGGTACACATGGTGTCTCTGGCGGAAGCTATCACAGTGGTGGCATAGGAGGCACTCAACATTCCCAAGGTGCACATGGTAGTTATGGCGGAGGCTATCAAAGTTGGGGCAAAGGAGATACCCAACACAGTGGCTTAGTAGGAACCCAAGAGGTCAATGGTGGTGGTGGTGACTTAGTACCAGTCATAACTGAATATGATGTTGGAAATCAAACAAATCGAGTTAAACAAGAAGGCTTTTCAAGTGCCCCAGGTACACATAGTAGTTATGGCGGAGGCATTCAAAAATGGGTCAAAGGAGATACCCAAAGTGCCCCAGGTATACATGGTAGTTATGGCGGAGGCATTCAAAAATGGGGCAAAGGAGATACCCAAAGCAGTGGCTTAGTAGGTGCACAAGGAACCCAAGGTGTAAATGGTGGTGGTCATCATAATGGTGGCTTAGTAGCTGTCACAACTTCATATGGTGATGGAAATCAAACAAATCGAGTTAAACAAGAAGGCTTATCAAGTGGCCTAGGTGCCCATGGGCGTGGGTCTCAATTTGGTGGTTTAGGAGGCAACCAAGGTACTCATGGTGTGTATGGCGGTGGCTACCACAGTCGTGGCCTAGGAGGTTCCCTAGGTACGCATGGTGTGTCGAGTGGAAGCTATCACAGTGGTGGGGTAGGAGGCACGCAACATTCCCAAGGTACACATGGTAGTTATGGCGGAGGCTATCAAAGTTGGGGCATAGGTTCCCATGGTGTCAGTGATGGTTATAATCAAACTCGGGTTAAACAAGAAGGCTTATCAAGTGCCCTAGGTGCCCATGGCAGTGGTTCTCAGGCAGGTGGTTTAGGAGGCAACCAAGGTACCCATGGTGCATATGACGGAAGCTATCACAGTGGTGGCATAGGAGGCACCCACCGTTCCCATGTTACAAATGGTGTTTATGACAGAGGATATCAAAGTGGTAGCAGAGGAGGTACCCAAGGTTCCCTAGGTACGCATGGTGTGTCTGGCGGAAGCTATCAAATTTGGGGTATAGGAACCCAAGGTGTCAATGGTGGTGGTCATCTAACTCGGGTTAAACAAGACGGGTTATCAAGTGCCCATGACAGTGGTTCTCAGGCAGGTGGTTTAGGAGGCAACCAAGGTACCCATGGTGTATATGACGGAAGCTATCACAGTGGTGGCATAGGAGGCACCCACCGTTCCCAAGTTACAAATGGTGTTTATGACAGAGGCTATCACAGTGGTGGCATAGGAGGCACTCAACATTCCCAAGGTGCACATGGTAGTTATGGCGGAGGCTATCAAAGTGGTGGCATAGGAGGCACTCAACATTCCCAAGGTGCACATGGTAGTTATGGCGGAGGCTATCAAAGTAGGGGCATAGGAACCCAAGGTGTCAATGGTGGTGGTCATCAAACTCGGGTTAAACAAGAAGGCTTATCAAGTGCCCATGACAGTGGTTCTCAGACAGGTGGTTTAGGAGGCAACCAAGGTACCCATGGAGTATATGACGGAAGCTATCACAGTGGTGGCGTAGGAGGCATCCACGGTTCCCATATTACAAATGGTGTTTATGACAGAGGCTATCAAAGTGGTAGCAGAGGAGGTACCCAAGGTTCCCTAGGTACACATGATGTTTATGACAGAGGCTATCAAAGTGGTGGCATAGGAGGTACCCACGGAACCAATGGTGGCGGTCATCAGAGTAGTGGCTTAGGAGTTGTCCCATATACTTGGGCTCGTAGTAATCACACTCGCGATTTATCAGGTGCCCAAAACAGGCATGTTGCTGTTGGTAGTCAACAAGGAAGTGTAAGCGGTGGTCATGCTGGATTTGGAAGTCAGCCAGGAAGTGGTTATGCAACTCAACAAGGAAATGTAGGCGGTTTTCCCGGTTATGGTGGTCAACAAGGAAGCGGTTATTCCAGTCAACAAGGAAGTGTAGGTGGTGGCCATGGTGGTTATGGTGGTCAACAAGGAAGCGGTTATTCCGGTCAACATGGAAGTGTAAGTGGTGACCATGGGGGTCAACAAAGAAGCGGTTATTCCGGTCAACATGGAAGTGTAGGTGGTGGCCATGGTGGTCAACAAGGAAGCCGTTATTCCGGTCAACATGGAAGTGACCATGATGGTTTTGGTACTCCCGGATATGGTGATCAACCAGGTAGCGGTTATTCCAGTCAACAAGGAAGTGTACGTAGTTGGCAGTCCGATTATGGTATTCCAGCTAATGGTGGACATCAATCAAGCGTTTATTCCGGTCAACATGGCAATGACCAAGCTGGATTTAGTACTACCGGTTATAGTGAGCAACAAGGTCCACACGGAAGTTTAAGCGTTGGTCAAGTTAGGTCTACCATTCCCGTTTATGGTGGTCAACATGGAAGTGTAAGCGGTGGCCAAGCTGAGTTTGGTTTGGGTCCTGGTTATGGTGGAAGCAGTTATTCCTCTCAACAAGGAAGTGTAGGCGGTGTCCAAACCGGTTTTGGTAGCCCTGGTTATGGAGGGCAACATGGAGCTTTAAGTGGCGGCCACACAACAGGTTTTGGCGCCGCAGGGCATGGACATGATAGCCAAGGAGGATATGGTGGTGGCTATGGTAACCTAGACCGTGAAGGCAATGATCATGGCGGTTATCGCAAACACGGCTATTAAGCTGTTATGTGCTGAGTCTGTATCTGTGTAATACGATTGTTACTGTATTCAAATGAAGAATAAATAAATCAAATTGATAACTCAAAATAAAATTCGCTAAAGGTTTTTTATTTGTCGTTCATGATTCAAGCTGACGATAAGCTTGAACCAGCAATTCATGATAGGGCTAATAAATAAAGTATATTAGTCGGATAGCATGATTTGAAAAGATAGTCTGAGCGTTTGTCGAATACAAAATATAAATTCAAGTTAATACAATCTGGACTCTCCAACATTATATCTAAATATGTGAATTTGAACACCTTTGAGTATGACTCCAATGTCATTTGGTTTTCCTGAAGACGACTCTTCATCTGAATTATTATTAGTGGCAGCATCAATAAAAATAGCGAAAATGTTGGTGTTGCGTTGAAAATATTTAAAGATTTTCAATTCCATCTGGTCTTAGTGTGCATTTCCGAAGTTGTTTTAGTCTACTCCTACTATAACGGTTCTCAGGATGGTAATAAACCTGTTGAATTAGGAGGTGTCGAGAGAGCCCAAGTTTATTGTGGTTGTGTGATAGGAGGCGGTGGAAATCAAGGTGGAGGTCCTCAAAGAGCTGATATATGAGGTTGTGGTCATTAAAAATAATGTTAAAATTTCACTTCTATATAACGGTTGTAAATTACACTTGGATCTTTTATGCAAATTTTTTAATACGGATTTGAATCTATCCGGTTTCTAAAATCTTTTTTTTTTTTGATTTCGCTATAAATGTTTAATTGTCCAACCGTGTTACTGTCTTTCAGTTTTTAGCCACTCCCACAGGATGGGGGTATATTAACTTTGTAACACCTTGAAATATCGACCTGAGACCCTATAATGTACATGGGACATTCCACCACAAATCGGACAGTTGAAAACAAAAATATTTTTGATTTCCTTCATTTTTTATATTTTGTAGTACCCATTAAAGAACAACTGCTGGTATATTTTGAGTTTTTTCTGATTACTCATTAGAAAGATATAGCTTTTTTTTTAAAATATCGTTAAATAGAAGTTCTTTTTTCAGTCTTATGCTAATAACTTCTTCAATAATGGTCCGAATTAGATATTCTTTTTATACACTCGACGAGAGTATTATGTCTTTGTGCATTTTTTTGTAACACCCAAAAGGAAACGAGATAGACCCATTGTTAAGTATACCGATCGACTTAGAATCACTTTTTGAGTCGATTTTGGAATGTCCGTCCGTCCGTCCGTCCGTCTGTCTATCTATTCTTGTAATCAAAGTCCAGGTCGCAATTGTTGTTAGAACAAAATGAAACTTTGTACAACGATGTTTTATGGGATAAGGACGAACGCTATTTAATTTGAAGAAAATCGGTTCAGATGTAGATATATCCCCCATACAAATGTCCCTCCCGATTTGACTTTTTCCGCTCTAGAAAACACATATTGTACCCAATTTTCTTTAAATTCTGCACAACATCTTATAATCTAACTAGAAATATTTATAATGAAAGCGGGTAAGATCGGTTCAGATTTAGATATATCCCCCATACAAATGTCGCTATTGCGATTTGTCTGTTTCCGCTCTATAAAGCACATATAGTACCCGATTTTCTTCAAATTTGGCTTAACACCTTATAATCTAACTAGAAGCACCTATGGTGAAAGTGGTAAGATTGGTTCAGATTTAGATGTAAATTTATTTATATATACAAATGTTGTTCCCTAATGTTTAAACGATTTTGGCCAAACTTTACATATTGTATTTCACCTATAAACATTCATGATAAAAGCGGGTTTCAATATACCCCAATACAGATGTCCTTTCCGATTTAACATTTTTTAAACACATACATTTGCAGGATACAAAAATCCTTCCCGATTTCACTTTTTTACCGAATTGAAATGTAATAACATAAAAATTGGAGTTTATCATATAGTCGGTTCCGTCCGACTTTAGCCTTTCCGTACTTGTTATACCCTACACCACTTCGTGGACTAGGGTATTATAAGTTAGTTTCGCGCCAAATGTTTGTAACACCAAGAAATAATCAAGCTAGACCCACCTTTAAGTATACCGATCGGCTTAGAATCACCAGCTGAGTCGATTTAACGATGTCTGTCTGTCCGTCTGTCCGTCTGCTGTCCATCTAAGCTTCTTCGCACTCTACAGGTTGCAATTGTTGTCCGATTGTCATGAAACTTGGCAGAAGTTATTTTTTCTGGCCAAGGACCATCGGTATTGAATTTGGAGGAAATCGGTTCAGTTTTAGATATAGCCCCCATACAAATGTCGCTCCCGATTTGACATTTTCCGCTCTAGAAACCACATCTTGTACTCGATTTTCTTTAAATTTTGCACAACATCTTATAATCCAACTAGAAACACCTATGCTGAAAGTGGGTATGATCGGTTCAGATTTAGATATAACCCCCATACAAATGTCGCTCCCGATTTGACTTTTTCCGCTCTAAAATCCACATATTGTACCCGTTTTTCTTTAAAATTGGCACAACATCTTATAATCCAACTAGAAACACATATGCAGAAATTGGGTAAGATCGGTTCAGATTTAGATATAGCCCCCATACAAATGTCGCTCCCTATTTCACTTTTTCTGCTTTAGAAACCACATATTGTACCCGATTTTCTTAAAAATTGGCACAACATCTTAAAATCCAACTAGAAACACCTATGCAGAAATTGGGTAAGATCGGTTCAGATTTAGATATAGCCCCCATACAAATGTCCTTTCCGATTTAACATTTTTTGTCAAACACATACATTTACAGGATGCAAAAATCCTTACCGATTTCACTTTTTTACCGAATTGAATTGCAATGAGAATTGTTTGGGTGATGCCAATATGTGCATACTTTGGTATAACCCAAATGGGGCCCATTCTGATATATTACAGCTCTAGAAACTACATCTTACATAGGATCTTAATCAAATTTTGCAGATCATGATATTTTTCAACTAGGAATACCTACCGTGAATGAGAAATATATAGGCCCATGTTTTAGACCAGGCCAATAATGTTGTTATAGGCTCCTTTTTGAAATGTCGGTCCTATTGCTACTGTATAATTTGTATTTGTCTGTCGGATAATTGGATCAATTACAATATTATTGACCATATTCGTTAAATTTGACTAAAGATGAATTTATAGTAACTTTATAATTTATATGAACTACATGAAATTGCTCCCATGAAATACCTGGATTTAGTAATCAAAGCGAGGTACATACGCAGGGAGTGGTGTAGGGTATCATATAGTCGGCCCCGCCCGACTTTCCTTACTTGTTTAAATTAAATGTTTATTTTTTTAATTGTTTGTAGTCTTCGATTTTGTCGACAAATTTTTCATTTTATCATGTATTTATTCTGTAAAGTCTGAGCCTTGTTGAAAATGGGCCTATTACTATGTTTTTTAATTTTTGGAAAATTTGGAAGAAACGAATTCTCTAATCTCCACTGTATGATTTATCCCTTCAGCTATTTTGAGTTGATATTTACAAATTCTTAAGTTTGCCATAAAGGAATATATCTAATTATTATATATCTAACTGTTAAAAATAATTGTTTTCTGGAATTAACCAGTGGAGTTTTTTTTAAATCGAATTTTTGTGATTATTTTCCTCGTTCTAGGAATTGTGGGATTTTTATATGGGGCATCTCAAAAGCGGATTTTAAAGGTAATGCAATTAATTTTTTAGTTATTTTCAAAAATACATTTGTGATTTCTACTATCACCAAGCAAATATGTTTGTAATCGTTCCTTTCTAATTGTATTTTGCAAATCATCTGGAAAATATTGTGAAATTTTGTCAAAATATAGGCTCCGCCAAATAACTTTTTTTTTGAAAATGCTATAAAAAAACAACTGAATATTTTCTCAAATTTCTTTTTTATTTGAACGTACAATACTTCCGGTTAATAATGGAAAATAATTTCATTCAAATGACTGCCTCGGGCACCCCACAAATATAGTCCAACGGTTGAATAGTTAAAAAAACGTTAGATGGCGGACCCATATGTTAGAATTAATTACAATCTACCTAGACCCACAACGTAACTTTAGCTATTCCTCGAATCCATCATCATACAAAAGCGGAATGCCTTGAAATATTAAAAAGATTTGTTGTTTGCTAATGAATAGTTTTTTCATCAAAACAAACACAATCTAGGCACTGGAGGAGGCACAGTTCTGTGAAATGTTCATGAAAAAATGACGATAAGGGCCAGGCACTATGAACGCACATCCCCTGGCGATGCGTATGCGTTCCTTACTTTCGAATTAGATTTTATTGAAATTTTTTATTACCATTCTCAGAAATTAAAAACAAAATCTCGGCTTGTTTTCTTTCCAGTTGGCTTCTTATCTCGCCAATGCAAATGTTTTGATCGGATGGACGGACAGACTAGACTTTTTAATGTTACCCACAGAACATTCTACGCCGAGGTGATAAGAAGAACGCATATACAGACATTGGAGTGGATAGAATGTAAAACAATAACTAGATGGGAAAGGCAAAAATTGAAAATCTTAAGATCTTGTCCAGCGACTCAGCTGGCGATACTAAGCCAATGGATATCATTGAAGGTGGATATAGCTCGTTACAAACATTTGTAATAATTTATAATAAGATTTTCAAATTTAGACCCTCACAACTAAACTTTCTTACTTAAACTCGAAAACGCTTGAACTAGCTCTGTGTGAATTTAGAACTGTCCGATTGAGTTCCACTTGTCAATTTATTCCCAATTTCTCGCTCATCTTCCTTCTTAGCTGGTTTACACTTTACATTTAGCTTTGTGATCTTTTGTAAAGCGATCCAGTCTAATATTATATGCATCGGACTTTAAGCCTTGTTTGGAATTGAAACAAAACAACACAAATTAATAATAATCGTTTTGCAGTAGACTTCAATGGAATTGTTTACAATGAATTTTGGTATAAATAATGAATGTCCGCAGATTTCTGAATTAGTATCAATTTCGTTTGGAGAGCAGAAAATTACATCGTGAAAATCCGTGCAAAAATGGCAAAAATAATGGTGAGTTGTGCGAATGAAAGACAAATCGAATTTTGTATTGAAAATATTAAATTATTTTCCATTGCAGTTGGTCTTTGTGGCCATGTTCGGTATGGCTTTAGGCTACCCGGGCTATGGTGGTGGTCATGGCGGTGGCGGTGGTAATCAACTTGGTGAACCGGGCACGCATGGTGGTTATGGCGGTGGTGGCGGCTTAGGAGGAGGCCAAGGTGGTTTCGGCGGTAGTCATCAAGGTGGAGGTGGCCAAGGTGGATTTGGCGGTGGTCACCAAGGAGGTGGCTTAGGAGGAGGCCAAGGTGGTGGCTTAGGAGGAGGCCAAGGTGGTTATGGCGGTGGCCATCAAGGTGGAGGCTTAGGAGGAGGTCAAGCTGGTATTGGTGGTCACCAAGGAGGAGGTGGCGGTCACCAAGGAGGAGGAGGCGGAGGCGGTCACCAAGGAGGAGGCGGAGGCGCTCACCAAGGAGGAGGCGGTGGCGGTCACCCAGGAGGTTTCGGTGGCGGTCATCAAGGCGGTATTGGTGGCCAACCTGGTGGTGGTTTCGGCGGTGGTCAAGGGGGTCATGGACACGGCGACCATGGAAATAGCCATGGCAACCAAAGCGGCCAACCAGGTGCTGGTTTCGGTGGTGCTCAAGGCGGTAGTGGCGGCCATGGTCAAGGTCATATTGATCAAGGTGGTTATCGCAAGCATGGATATTAAGTTATGTTGTTGAGGTACTAAATTTAAAGCAAATAAAAAATATTTCGACAAAGATATGTCTATATTTAATGGAACGACGCAATACTCTAATTAATATTCTGTTATGCGAATATGTGGCTGAGGGTGACACCGATGAACTTGGCTAGATTTGAGACAAAATATGAATTTTAAAAATTTGAAATGACACGATGAAGAAAAAAATAAAAATAAATATCAATTGAAATTCAAAAATTCCATTTGAAATTAAAAAATATCAATTGAAATTCAAAAAATATCATCAAACATCGTTTGAAATTCAAAGCTCGGCATTTGTAATTCAAAACTCGTCATTTGAAATTCAAAACTCGTCATTTGTAATTCAAAATACACCATTTGAAATTCAAAAGTTTTCATTTGAAATTCAAAAATTATTCCATTTGAAATTCAAAAGATTCCATTTGAAATTCAAAAAATGTAAACAAAATTTCCGGCAGATATTCCGAATAAAGAAAATATAACATGATCTGGAAAAATGACAAATGTAGATTATTCAGCGGTAATAGGATGAATCGGACGGTCATTTGAGGGGGACTATAACAACACTTGGGGCATGTGCCAAAACATGGGCCTATACAGTTCTTATTCACGGTAGGTATTCCTAGTGGGAATATATCATGATCTGACAAAGTTGATAAAGATCCGATGTAAGATGTAGTTTCTAATGTTGTAATAGAGTAGAATGGGGGTTATAGCAAAGTATGGACACATAGATCTGACTTTCATAGTATATATTCTTAGTTGAAATATAATATAATCTGCAAAATTTGAAAAATTTCCGATGTAAAATGTGGGTCATAAAGGAGTAACAATAAAAATGGGGCCCATTTGTAAGGGCGCTACATTAAAAGTGGTTCCATATAGATCACTTTCAAAGTAAGTATTCTTAGTTGAAATATAACATGATATGCAAAATTGTATGAAGATCTAATGCACGATATGGGTTCTAGAGCTGTATTAGAGTACAATGGGGGCCCAATTTGTATGGGGGTTATACCAAAATATGGACCCATATATTAGACTTTCATAGTATGTAATATTAGTTGAAATTGAATCTGCAAACTTTGAAAAACTTCTGATGTAAAATGAGGTTCCTAGAGAGGTAATAATTAAGATGGGGGCCATTTGTAAGTGCGCTACATTAAAAAGTGGGCCATTATAGATCACATTAAAAGTAGGTAATTTTATCAAGATCCAATGTAAGATGTGAGTTCTAGAGCGATAATAGTGTAAACTGGGAGCCCATTTGTGTGGGGGCTATACCAAAACTTTGACCTTAATAGCTGGCTTTCAAAATATATGGTTCTTGTCTAAATATAACATTTTGTGGAAAATTTGATCAAGATCCGATGTAACATGTGCATTTTAGAACAGTAATATTGTAAATCGGAGGTACATTTGTTTTGATATAGCCCCATGTGATCCAATTTCCCATGAGCTGTTTCTAGTTAAAATATAATACGATCCTGAAAAATTGGTCATGATCCCATGTAAAATGTGTATTCTAGAGCAGTAATAGGGTAAGTTATAGGGATATTTGTATGGAGGCTATATCTAAATCTGAACCGATCTTACCCACTTTCAGCATAAGTGTTTCTAGTTCGATTATAAAATGTTGTGCCAATTTTAAAGTAAATCTGGAACAATATGTGGTTTCTAGAGCGGAAAACGTCAAATCGGGAGCGACATTTGTATGGGGGCTATAGCTAAATCTGAACCGATCTTACCCACTTTCAGTATAGGTGTTTCTAGTTCGATTATAAGATGTTGTGCCAATTTGAAAGAAAATCGGGAACAATATGCGGCTTCTAAAGCGGAAAAAGTGAAATCGGGAGCGACATTTGTATGGAGACTATATCTAAATCTGAAGCGATCTAACCCGCTTTCGTCACAGGTATTTCTAGTTATATTATAAGGGGTTATGCAAAATTTGAAGAAAATCGGGTACTATATGTGCTTTATAGGGCGGAAAAATTCAAATCGGGAGCGACATTTGTATGGGGGCTACATCTAAATCTGAACCGATTTTTTTTCGAAATTCAATACCAATCGTCCTCGGCCAAAAAAGTAATTTCTGCCAAAGTTCATGACAATCGGACCACAATTGCGACCTGTAGAGTGCGAACAAGCTTAGATGGACAGCAGACGGACGGACGGACAGACAGACATCGTTAAATCGATTCAGCAGATTCTAAGCCGATCCGTATACTTAAAGGTGGGTCTAGCTCAATTATTTCTTGGTGTTACAAACATTTGGCGCGAAACTAACTTATAATACCCTAGTCCACGAAGTGGTGTAGGGTATAACTAGTCCACGAAAAAAAATCTGTAGAAAATTCTAAGACCTTAACAAAAAGAGCTAGGATGTCAAAATTTTCCAAAAATACGTCTAATTTTTGTAAGTCGGTTGGGTTTAAAAATGGACGAAATCGGTCCAGAGCAAATATTTTTTTCCTTACAAGGATACCCCTAATATTTCTAGTATTTTTTTTTTTTTCAATCCATATTACAATCTTTTTGTAGCACAAAGTGATCAATACTTTCAGGGGGTTGAATGGGGCAAAAAATGGACACAAATTGTACCAATCAAACTGGAAAGTTAGTAACGTGCAATTTACTATGTACATCCATCAAAATGTTTATACACGTAAAACATGAACATGTGGAAAAAAGGTTAAACATTTTGGCTCTGAAAAACAATTTCCTGTATTATATTATTTCACAAGTGAATCAGTGTCTTCATTTTTCGTCCGATATTCAATTTTTAGGAATAATTTATTTTTCACAACACCTTTTACAAAATGTTTCCATGAATTATGAGTTGTTTGGTGTACTTTGAAAAACCACAAAAATCAATTTAAACGTCTAATAATACGACCAATGGGTTGTTCTAAGTCAAGAATAAAACAAGTAAGGAAAGGCTAAAGTCGGGCGTGCCGACTATATAATACCCTACACCACTCCCTGCGAATATACCTCGCTTTGATTACTAAACCCAGGTAATTCGTGGGAGCAAATTTATGTAGTTCATATAAATTATACAGTTACTATCAATTCCTCTTTAGTCAAATTTAATGAGTATGGTAAATAATAAAGTAATTGATCCAATTTGCCAGCAGATAAGTAAATATAACATGATATGGAAAAATTGATCAACATCGAATGATAAATACAGATTATACAGCGGTGATAGGATGGATGGACCGGACATTTTAAGACCTATAACAACAATTGAAGCCTGTGCCAAAACATGCGCCTATATATTTCTCATTCACGGTAGGTATTCCTAGTTAAAACATACAATGATCTGCAAAATTTGATGAAGATGTAGTTTCTAGAGCTGTAATAGAGCAGAATGGGGCCCCATTTGGGTTATACCAAAGTATGGACATATATGCATCTCCCAAACAAGTAAGGAATGGCTAAAGACGGACGGAGCCACTATATGATACACCCCACTTTCTATCTCATTACAATTCAATTCGCAAAAAAGTGAAATCGGGGAGAATTTTTGAATCATGTACATGTATGTGTTTGGCAAAAAATGTTTAATCGGAAAGGACATTTGTATGGGGGTATATTGATACCTGTAACGATGTGACCCGCTTTCACCATGTATGTTTATTGGTGAAATATAATATGCAAAGTTTGGCCAAAATCGGTTAAACATTCGGGGGCGACATTTGTATTGGAGCTATATCTAAATCTGAACCGATCTTACCCACTTTCGGCATAGGTGTTTCTAGTTCGATTATAAAATGTTGTACCAATTTAAAAGAAAATCAGGAACAACATGTGGTTTCTAGAGCGGATAAAGCCAAATCGGGAGCGACATTTGTATGGGGGCTATATCTAAATCTGAACCGATCTTACCCACTTTCACCATAGGTGTTTTTAGCTGGTTTATAAAATGTTGTGCCAATTTTAAAGAAAATCGGGTACAGTATGTGGATTTTTGAGCGGAAAAAGTCAAATCGGGAGCGACATTTGTATGGGGGCTATATCTAAATCTGCACCGATTTGCCTCAAATTAAATAGCATTCGTCCTTGATCCACAAAACTTAATTGTGCCAATTTTTGTTAAGATCGGACTATAATTGCGACCTGTAGTTTGATTACAACAATAGATGGACGGACAGACAGACAGACGGACAGACGGACATTGCTAAATCGACTCAGAAAGTGATTCTAAGTCGATCGGTATACTTGACAATGGGTCTATCCCGCTTCCTTTTGGGTGTTACAAACAAATGCACAAAGACATAATACTCTCGTGGAGTGTATAAACACCGGAAAAACATGATTTTTAGAGATGTTTTCAGGAGCGTTTAGCTCACAGATAGCTTGACCCGACGACGAAATATTGTGTTGATCATCATTAAGCAATCCAATCGATTTGGGATTAACACAAAAGTGACCTCTCAAACGTGATCAACAAAATCTGGCTTAATTTGATTTTCATCAGAGGCAAACTAACTTTAAAAATAGAATACATTTTTAATGTGTTAATGTTCGAAGTTGGCACCATAAGTAATTGTTAGTGAGTCGGTACTGCCATTTATTGCAAACAAAAAAATGCCCCACCCCCCACACTCACTTTGATCACTCGAGCAGTAGGGTGCGAAAATTGGCTATTCACGTAGTTGGCGAAAGTTGGTTTAATGCATTACAAATCATTACATATTCCACAAGGAAGCCAAAGTAATTTTTATTCCATTCCAATTCACATGCACCTACATACATACACACATACATACACATTGAACCTACTGACATAGTCGGCGCTTTGCAAAGAACAGCTAAATAATGCAACTGAAGCAATTAACATTGCACTCGTTTCCTTCCGTTCGTTGTGTGTAGCGAGTATGTGTGTGTGTGCATGTGTGTGTAAATGAGAGTAAAGTGCTGCTGGAAGTCAATGAGTGTGTTAGTAGAGTACTCCGGTCGGTTCTTTGCCTTCATGCCATTTTCATGCATAATAAATATCCTCGGCAAAGCTCTGTCAGTTTATTGTTTGAAACAGAATGTATACGTATGCATACAGTCTGCGCCAGATGAATGGGTTCACAGTATTTGCCAAATGAAAATTGCGAAAATTGGATTTTTAGAACAAAACTTAAAAAATAAAAATTAGTTTTCGAGTTTAGAAATATACCCGAAATATACCTACGACAAATTTTACGAATTTAACTAGACTTATTACTTTAGAACCCGATCGTAAAATCGTAAAAACAATTTTCTACGTAACCTCGTCAACTTTAAAATCATTATAAAATTGCACTTGTTCTTTCACAACCCCCGCCGCCACCATTGAAAGTGCATTTGTTGGCCAATGCATTTTGTGCTCTTTATTTTTGTGAAATCAGAAACGCTAATTAGCCTTCGATAACAAAACCGAGAAAACATATTGAGAGCACTTAATGCAACTGTAAACATGGCAGAAAGCCGCGAATGTATCGACTACCAACGCCGGAACAAAGGTAAGCTAATCACAGTGAAATGAGGCGATTAAAAGCAGTTGGAAAACCAAACAATAGCTGCGTTGGTGTTGATTTTACACGCCCCACTTGCCACTCACATACTTTGCCATGGAAAATAAGCGAGAACCTAATTATGCATCAATAATAGAATTCAACTCAGCAAACTGAGCAAAAGGTCAAAGTTTTTGTATTTTTTGTTGTTGGCGAAAACAAGGTTTTTGAAACAAAAGAAATCTAAAATTGAATTGAACACCTGAGCTCTACCAGGGTGAGGTGAGCAATGCGAACGGCACTGACCTCACCCAGGATAATAGTGCAGGCTCTCATATTTCCTCCTATTCGTATATGAAATAGTGATATAATTAATATTAAATATAATGAGTTTTAGAGGTAATAATTATATCGTACGTTATGAAGTGAGCCTCAAGCAAATGAAATAAACTCCAAATTAAATGAATTCATTTGCGTATTATATTACATATTACACATATTTAAACAGTTGTTATTCTCGTCTGTTCGTCCGTCCGTCTTCAGTCCGTCTAAGCTTGTTCGCACTCTACAGGTCGCAATGACATACATACAAACAACAACAATACACACGAGGTACAGTGAAGACGGGAACAACAACCTTTGCATTGTTGCGAGCGATGCGAGCACATGCGAGCACATGCATAACATTGAATTGGAAAAGTGGGATTTTAGTGTGTCGACTTAGTTCGGTGGAATATTTTTTTATCAGCGTTTCCCATTTGTCATATGTGACCGCTGGTAATAATATGAACCCTGATTTATGTCAAAGACATACATTCGTTGCGAAAATTCTGACGAGATGGGGTAGCTCCCATCGAAACTTTTAGCTGCAACAATAAAGGTCTCACTTTGCCCTCTTGCTAATTTTGGGTTCTGCTGAAGACTTCAGCACAAATAAATGACAACACATACAACATAACAGACCAACCAAAACGTCATAAAGTTCTTTCAAGGGTCTATTATTTCAGAAAAAAAATTTGGGAAAAAATGTAGCGAAAAAAAAGTACACCGGAAAAACATAATTTTTAGGGTTATTTTCAGGAGCGTTTAGCTCACAGATGGCTTGATCTAAGAACGAAATATTTTGCAAATCATCATTAAACAGTCCAAACTTTATTTTCGTGGAGAGGCTGGAACTAGAGGTAGAGGTTTGAAGTTCAAAACCGTACAAAAATGTTCGTCGTAGTGTTTTAAGGACTATTATTTGTGGGGTGCCCTCAGTAGCCATTTGAATGAAATTATTTTCCATTATTAACCGGAAGGATTGTACTTTCAAATAAAAAAAGAAATTTGAGAATATATTCAGTAGTTTTTTATATAGCATTTTCAAAAAAAGAAAAGTTATTTGTTGAAATATGTCGTTTCTAGAGCGGAAAAAGTAAATCATAGGAGACATTGGTATGGGGTCCGCCATCTAACGTTTTCATTTGAATGAAATTATTTTCCATTATTAACCGTAAGGATTGTACTTTCAAATAAAAGACATTTTAGAAAATATTCAGTAGTTTTTTTATAGCATTTTCAAAAAAAAAAGTTATTTGCGGACCCTTTATATATATATCGCCATAAAATTCAAAGACGATCTAGCCATGTCCGTGCGTCCGCCCCTCTGTCCGTCTTTCGAAAGCACGCTAGCATCTTTAATATTATTACAAGCCTCGCAGAACGTTTTTTATTAGGGGCAGCAAATTAACTAAAAACTTTACGAGAGAACGCCATCAGCGTATTTGGAAGGAAATTGAAGACTTGATTATTTTTAAAGGTGTTTTCAAGAGCGATTAGTTCACAAGCGGTTTGACCGAACGCAGAAATAATTTGCAGATCATCTATAAACGAATTTATTTATTTCTGGGTGTGATAACAGAATTTTTTCACGATCCAGGCTTATACGTATATTATTTTCATCGACCTGAGACCCTATAAAGAGGACGTCCAAATTTTGCATAAATACGTCTTATAGTCGTAGATCGGCTGGGATCCCTCACAAGGACTGAAAAACCCATAATAACACCTAATATTTTAGAGTATTTAAGCATGTTTTTGCTTATACTTACTTGATATTGGGTATGCGCATTCCACCGATAACAAAAACGTACACCATGAAACGATTTTTATTTGTAGGGGGTGAAATGGGGCAAAAAGGGATAAAAATCGTACCTGACAAACGACAACTGTTAGAGACACGAAATTCGCTGTGTACATTCCTCTAATTGAGTAGATACATAATATGTTATTATTATACCCTCCACCTCCAGGATGCGGGTATATTCACTTTGTCATTCCGTTTGTAACACCTTGAAATATTCATCGGAGACCCCATAAAGTATATATATTCTGGGTCGTGGTAAAATTCTAAGACGATATAGTCATGTCCATCTGTCCGTCTGTCTGTCTGTTGAAAGCACGATAGCGGCCGAACGAAATGAGCTAGGAGGTTCAAATTTTTTCTAAATGTGTCTTATGGTTGTAGATCGGTTGGGATTGAAAGTGGACGAAATCGGCCAGAGGGAAAAATTTTTCCCTCACAAGGACTGAAAATACCCCTAATATTTAGAGAATTTCAGCTTGTTTTATGAACATATTAGCTTGTATTTACTTGATATTTGCAATGCGCATTCCCTTTATAGCATAAAAGGGCACCATAGAGTGATTTTTATTTATAGGGGGCGAAATGGGACAAAAAGGGATACAAATAGTACCTATCAAACGACAACAGATAGACACACGAAATTTGGCGTGTACATTCCTCTAATAGAGTAGATACATGATATAAAAGTATTTTTTCTAAATTCGTACTTTTAAGGGGTTAAATGTGGATAGAGGGATAAAAATAGTACCTACCTAACGGCTGCACCTAGAATAATGAAATTCGATATATACATTCCTCTGATTGCGTAGACACGTAAAATAAATGATTTTTCCAAAATTCGTACTTTTTGGGGTTCAAATGGAAAAAGGGGATAAAAATAGTACCTACTAAATGACAGCAGCTAGAATCATAAAATTCGGAGTATACATTCCTCTGACTGCGTAGACACGAAAAATAAAACGTTTTTTTCCAAAATTCGTACTTTTAGATGTCGTACTCTTGAGGGGGCAAAATTGGAAAAAGGGGATAAAAATGGTACCAACAAAATGGCCGCTGATAGAATCATGGGATTCGGTGTATACATTCTGACTATGAAGGGAAAAAAGGTTTTTTCGAAATTTGTACATTTGGGCGGAGAATGGGGCGAATGGGGATATCTTTAAAATTTATACTTTTATTATCACTTTGTCTATATCCGAAAATGCTTCTTTCTAATGGCGACTGACAATCGCCTAATATTTAGGCATGTTCACTCTCACAATTTCAGCATTTTATTTATATATAGTAGTCGATTCTAAACAGTGCGCATAAGTATATGTGCATAAAAATATCACAATTTTCGTAATATGGTTCTGTGCTTCTATGTAAAGTCGACATTTTTTAATCTGCTGGTAATACTGTGGAATGCACTCCGTGGTGGAGGGTATATAAGATTCGGCCCGGCCGAACTTAACGCCTTCTTACTTGTTTTTTTTTTTCAAATTCGCTCTTTTAAGGGATAAAATGGGAATAGAGGGATACAAATGGTACCAACCAAACTGCTGCACCTACAATAATGAAATTCGATGTATACATTCCTCTGATTGCGTAGACACGTAAAATAGAAGGATTTTTCGAAATTCGTACTTTTTGGGGTTCAAATGGAAAACGGGATAAAAATAGTACCAACAAAATGACCGCAGCTAGAGTCATGAAATTCGGAGTATACATTCCTCTGACTGCGTAGACACAAAAAATAAAAGGTTTTTTCAAAATTCGTACTTTCTAGGGATACAATGGGTACAGAGGGATAAAAATAGTACCAACTAAACGAATACGGCTAGAATGATGAAATTCGGTGTGTATATCCCTCTAATTGTGTCTATGCAAAAATAAAGAGATTTTAGATAGTCGTACTCTTGAGGGTAAAATTGGAAAAAGTGGATAAAAATGGTACCAACCAAATTGCCGCAGCTAGAATCAAGTAATTCGGTGTATACATTCCTCTAACTACATAGACACGCAAAATAAAAAGATTTTTCCAATTTCGTACTTTTTACTCTTACGGCAAAAATGGGTAGAATCATGAAGTTAGCTTATTTTACACTATGTACGTGAGATAATGGATTTTAAAAATTTGTACTTTTGGAATTAAAATAGAATGGAAATCCAACAAACTGTAGCACCCACTACCCACCAATATTTATGATATTTAAGCTTTTTTGAAAATATAAATATAAGAATATTTATTTTTTTGAATTGACTTGAAGTATTATTTCTGTATATATTTATATATATAGCGTTAAAGCCTTGTCTTATAAGCGTGGCTTGAAATAATAAAATTATTATATTTATTTAGGAAATTACTTTTTCAATATTTTTATTTGTTTTGGTTTGGCTATATTAAAAATGACATTTTCCTGTAATGTTACTGCAATTCTACACAAATCGACAGCGTCTGTGGAATGCAATCCATGGTGGAGGGTATATAAAATTCGGCCCGGCCGAACTTAACACCGTTTTTACTTGTTTTTTTATGTATTTTAGCTTATTTTACTCTCTACAGGATATCAGAATTGCAGAAAGGGGTAATTAGTTCAGAAATTATAGCAGTTTTTCAAAATGATTATCTGTTCTAAACTGATATTTTGGGAAATTTGTGCTACTACCAAAAGTAATGATGGGGTTTCGGTCCGACCGGTTTTTTTCATAAAAAGAAAACAGGGTTTTTTATAAACCGACATTGAATAAAACCCGTTTTTTGGATCACTCTAAATGTTACTGCACTTCTACGAAAATCAATAGCCTCTGTGTAATGGAATCCATGGTGGAGGGTATATAAAATTCGGCACGGTCGCACTTAACACCCTTTACTTGTTTCTCGACACACGAAATTTGGCGTGTACATTCCTCTAATAGAGTAGATACATGATATAAAAGTATTTTTTCTAAATTCGTACTTTTAAGGGGTTAAATGTGGATAGAGGGATAAAAATAGTACCTACCTAACGGCTGCACCTAGAATAATGAAATTCGATATATACATTCCTCTGATTGCGTAGACACGTAAAATAAATGATTTTTCCAAAATTCGTACTTTTTGGGGTTCAAATGGAAAAAGGGGATAAAAATAGTACCTACTAAATGACAGCAGCTAGAATCATAAAATTCGGAGTATACATTCCTCTGACTGCGTAGACACGAAAAATAAAACGTTTTTTTCCAAAATTCGTACTTTTAGATGTCGTACTCTTGAGGGGGCAAAATTGGAAAAAGGGGATAAAAATGGTACCAACAAAATGGCCGCTGATAGAATCATGGGATTCGGTGTATACATTCTGACTATGAAGGGAAAAAAGGTTTTTTCGAAATTTGTACATTTGGGCGGAGAATGGGGCGAATGGGGATATCTTTAAAATTTATACTTTTATTATCACTTTGTCTATATCCGAAAATGCTTCTTTCTAATGGCGACTGACAATCGCCTAATATTTAGGCATGTTCACTCTCACAATTTCAGCATTTTATTTATATATAGTAGTCGATTCTAAACAGTGCGCATAAGTATATGTGCATAAAAATATCACAATTTTCGTAATATGGTTCTGTGCTTCTATGTAAAGTCGACATTTTTTAATCTGCTGGTAATACTGTGGAATGCACTCCGTGGTGGAGGGTATATAAGATTCGGCCCGGCCGAACTTAACGCCTTCTTACTTGTTTTTTTTTTTCAAATTCGCTCTTTTAAGGGATAAAATGGGAATAGAGGGATACAAATGGTACCAACCAAACTGCTGCACCTACAATAATGAAATTCGATGTATACATTCCTCTGATTGCGTAGACACGTAAAATAGAAGGATTTTTCGAAATTCGTACTTTTTGGGGTTCAAATGGAAAACGGGATAAAAATAGTACCAACAAAATGACCGCAGCTAGAGTCATGAAATTCGGAGTATACATTCCTCTGACTGCGTAGACACAAAAAATAAAAGGTTTTTTCAAAATTCGTACTTTCTAGGGATACAATGGGTACAGAGGGATAAAAATAGTACCAACTAAACGAATACGGCTAGAATGATGAAATTCGGTGTGTATATCCCTCTAATTGTGTCTATGCAAAAATAAAGAGATTTTAGATAGTCGTACTCTTGAGGGTAAAATTGGAAAAAGTGGATAAAAATGGTACCAACCAAATTGCCGCAGCTAGAATCAAGTAATTCGGTGTATACATTCCTCTAACTACATAGACACGCAAAATAAAAAGATTTTTCCAATTTCGTACTTTTTACTCTTACGGCAAAAATGGGTAGAATCATGAAGTTAGCTTATTTTACACTATGTACGTGAGATAATGGATTTTAAAAATTTGTACTTTTGGAATTAAAATAGAATGGAAATCCAACAAACTGTAGCACCCACTACCCACCAATATTTATGATATTTAAGCTTTTTTGAAAATATAAATATAAGAATATTTATTTTTTTGAATTGACTTGAAGTATTATTTCTGTATATATTTATATATATAGCGTTAAAGCCTTGTCTTATAAGCGTGGCTTGAAATAATAAAATTATTATATTTATTTAGGAAATTACTTTTTCAATATTTTTATTTGTTTTGGTTTGGCTATATTAAAAATGACATTTTCCTGTAATGTTACTGCAATTCTACACAAATCGACAGCGTCTGTGGAATGCAATCCATGGTGGAGGGTATATAAAATTCGGCCCGGCCGAACTTAACACCGTTTTTACTTGTTTTTTTATGTATTTTAGCTTATTTTACTCTCTACAGGATATCAGAATTGCAGAAAGGGGTAATTAGTTCAGAAATTATAGCAGTTTTTCAAAATGATTATCTGTTCTAAACTGATATTTTGGGAAATTTGTGCTACTACCAAAAGTAATGATGGGGTTTCGGTCCGACCGGTTTTTTTCATAAAAAGAAAACAGGGTTTTTTATAAACCGACATTGAATAAAACCCGTTTTTTGGATCACTCTAAATGTTACTGCACTTCTACGAAAATCAATAGCCTCTGTGTAATGGAATCCATGGTGGAGGGTATATAAAATTCGGCACGGTCGCACTTAACACCCTTTACTTGTTTCTCGTTCTTTTGGGGATTATTTAATGGGGATTCTTTGGACAATTTTTTCAAAAAAATTAAATCTGTTGTTTCTATGCGTCAGGAATCGGAGGGGAAACATCGAAGTTGATTACTACTAACATAAATAGTAAATCCGACCAAAATCGGTTGTACTTCTCCTTCTTCTAATCTACTTTTAATACTGACATTTCTAAGTGAAATCGACAGACAAATGACAGACAAGCAGATGGACATGGATTAATCAATGCCGAAAGGTCTTTATGAGAAGCACAAATATACAATACCCTAGTGAGGGATATAAAAACAATCTTTCCGTATTTTCAGTATTTTTTCTCTCCCTTTTAACTTACACAGCAAAAATAAAAACAATTCAAGAATTTAGATAAATGAAGTAAAAGAAATCAATTCTCTATTCTCTTTACTGGATTTTGCAATCATATCAAAATTTCGACATATTTGATGACAAAATTTTGTAGGCAAGCATCGTAGGAATTAATGAGTAAATTGAAGAAATTCATTATATTCATAATCATCATCAACATCTGAAAGCCCAAACACTTTCTTAGTCCATGACGTTTTGGATATATCAGTTATTTAAACCATTTAAATTTCCATATTTACATGAACAAGTAAAACCCAGTCAATTGTCATTAATTACAAACTTATAGTTCGAAATCAGCGCGTACGATAGGTTCTTTTTTCAAATGTGCAGCATCCCCATATCGGCGTTTGCTTGTGTCCGTGCCTGTGCATGTTCTCTGCATGTTCACAATATTTATCCCATTGTGGTAATTATTTGCATGTTTCAGTTTTTACGCCATCGCGAGGACAAAACCTAGCCAGGCCAGCATGTGCGCGCTGTACAAAAAGCGTTAATTCATGTGGCATTATTTCTGATTAAATGTATTTGTATTCGCCGGTACTTTTGCCAACGCTGCTAGAGCCTCGCCCCAGTGGTATTGCTGGTTTTTGCTGGGCCGTTATAAAAAATATTACTCAATTTTCACGTTTTATTTGTTTGAACATAATTTTCGGTTATTTTCATTCCATTTAATTATCGAAACTTTTGTTCAATTCACAGCAAAATAAACAACACGAGAGTACTCACATGCATGGTCGGTCGGGCTGGGGGCCGGACGAAACGCTGGGAGGGGGCACTTGGATATTGGTGGTTTCATCACACATGCAGCGTGACGCAGCCACCGCTGTATCCACTGCAGTTGCATTAAATGTTTAAGATTTATGCAATTATTATTCATTTCATTTCAGTTCGATTCATTTCATTTCGTTTTTCTGGTTTTTAAGTGATAAGTGTCCTTTGTGCACAGGATACGAGTATATAAGTATATATACATAAGTACGTTAGGATGGGACACGAAAATTAATTGCAACTGTCACCCTCCAGAAATGAAGATTGGATTGTTTAATGAAAATATTTCGTCACTGGGTCTAGCCACTTGTATACGTTCCTGAAAACACCTCTGAAATTCATGCTTTCATGTAAATTTTTATGATGCATTTTTGTCCAACATTTTTTTCTTGATTTAATAGACCCTTGGAAACACTCCAAATAAACATTTTTATTCTTGCCTTAGAATAACTCATTGGTCGTATTATTGGACGTTTATATGATTTTTTTGGAGGTTTTTCAAGGTGACAGCTAAAAACTCATATTTCCTGGAAACTTTTTGTAAGAGGTGTTATGAAAAATAAATAGAAGGAATTAGTACCTTTCGAATGATACCTAAATGATGAATATCGGACGAAAAAGGACGTCACTGACTCCTTGTTTGTAAAATAATTAAATACAGGAGATGGCTTTTCAGAGCCAAAATGTTCAAACTCGTTTTACAAAAATGAGCGCTGCGGCGTCAATTTAATTCCGATGTTCATCATTTAGGCATCATTCGAAAGGTGGTGACTGTCGCTATTTATTATTTATTTATTTATTATAAAATACTAGCACCGAGCACGAAAATTTTTTTCAGTTGTCACTATGATAAAAACACAAAAAAATACTATAAAATTCGACCAATAAGTTACTCTAAGACAATAATCAAAATTTATATTTAAAGTGCTTTCAAGGGTTTATTATTTTAGAGAAAAATGTTTGACAAAACTACAACACAAAAAATTAAACGGGGAAAACATAAATTTTAGGAGTATTTTCAGGGGCCTTTAGCTCACGGACGGCTTAATCTAGGAGCGAAATATTTTGCAAATCATAACTAAACCATCCAAACTTTATTTTCGTGGGGTGACTGGAAATTGTTTTTCCATTTGTATGGACCGCGACCCAGCCTAATGTTCGTATGTATGTGTTTTTGTATGTGCTTTGGTAGTCTGAACATGAATTGAACATTACGGTTAAGATTATTTAATTAAATCGCGAACTGGCAGCACAACGAAGTTAATCACTTGAGCATGTAAGAATTGAAATCCAGCTGAAATGTGGCCAACTTTAAGTTGCTGTGGTAATGACAGGCCAAAATGAAGTTCTACAAGATAGATATGAGAGCAAGGCTGCCAATTCGTTAAATTCAAATTGAAAACCGTTACTGCTGAGGAATTCTATGGTAAATCAATGAAAAAACATTGAAATAGACGAGACTATCTTTAAAATGTCCACATTTTGAGGAAGAGGGTTTATTCAACAAGTTATAGTCATTGTTGTAAAAATCTATTTAATGAAATAAAATATTTACAATATATATATATATTTTAAATGGTATTTTTCACATTTTTTTCATAATAATATTTACAGTTTTGCTGAACACATTTCGCCTGTATTATCTGAGATATCACCACAAATTTAGTGTAAAAACAAGTAAAAAGGACGTTAAATTAGGCCGGGCCGTATTTTATATACCTTCCACCATGGGTTGCAATCCACAGAGGCTGTCGATTTTCGCAGAAGCGCAGTAACATTACAGGAAAATGTTAAATTTTTTAATAAAACCAAATAAAAATTTTAAAGAATAATATTATAAATAAATATAAAAGTTAGTTATCTTCAACCACGCACAAGTAATTATAAGGCAGCAATCTTCAAAACAGCTTAAATACCATAAATATTGGGGGATAGTGGTGACATTTTCAGCTATAGCCGTTTAGTTGTTTGTAAAGGGTGATTTTTTAAGAGCTTGATAACTTTTTTTTTTAAAAAACGCATAAAATTTGCAAAATCTCATCGGTTCTTTATTTGAAACGTTAGATTGGTCCATGACATTTACTTTTTGAAGATAATTTCATTTAAATGTTGACCGCGGCTGCGTCTTAGGTGGTCCATTCGGAAAGTCCAATTTTGGGCAACTTTTTCGAGCATTTCGGCCGGAATAGCCCGAATTTCTTCGGAAATGTTGTCTTCCAAAGCTGGAATAGTTGCTGGCTTATTTCTGTAGACTTTAGACTTGACGTAGCCCCACAAAAAATAGTCTAAAGGCGTCAAATCGCATGATCTTGGTGGCCAACTTACCGGTCCATTTCTTGAGATGAATTGTTCTCCGAAGTTTTCCCTCAAAATGGCCATAGAATCGCGAGCTGTGTGGCATGTAGCGCCATCTTGTTGAAACCACATGTCAACCAAGTTCAGTTCTTCCATTTTGGGCAAAAAAAAGTTGGATATCATCTCACGGTAGCGCTCACCATTCACAGTTACGTTACGATTCGCATCATCTTTGAAGAAGTACGGTCCAATGATGCCACCAGCCCATAAACCGCACCAAACTGTGACTTTTTCTGGATGCATTGGTAGCTCTTGCAATGCTTCTGGCTGATATTCACTCCAAAATCGACAATTCTGCCTATTTACGTACCCATTGAGCCAAAAATGAGCTTCGTCGCTGAACACAATTTCTTTCTTTCTGAACTTTCTTAACAGAGCACGCATTTTGATAATAAAATTCAATGATTTGCAAGCGTTGCTCGTTAGTAAGTCTATTCATGATGAAATGTCAAAGCATACTGAGCATCTTTCTCTTTGACACCATGTCTGAAATCCCACGTGATCTGTCAAATACTAATGCATGAAAATCCTAACCTCAAAAAAATCACTCTTTATTTGCATCTTATTTTAATGGCAAAAGTATGAATTTTGAAAATGCATTATCTCTCACGTGCACAGTGCAAGATAACCTAACTTATTGATTCTATCATTTTTTGCCGTAAAAGTAAAAAAGTTACGAATATGGAAAAATCATTTTTTGCATGTCTATGAAGTCAGATGAATGTATACACCGAATTCCATGATTCTAGCTGCGGCCATTTAGTTGGTACCTTTTTTATCCTTTTTTTCCATTTACCCCCTTTAAAGTAAGTCTTTCAAAATCTCTTTATGTAGCGTGTCTGCGCAATTAGGGGGATGTACACCCCAAATTTCATCATTCTAGCTGTAGCCGTTTAGTTGGTACCATTTTTATCCCTCTGTCACCATTGTATCCCTTGAAAATACCTTGAATTTGGAAAAAAACCTTTTATTTTTCGTGTCTACGCAGTCAGAGGAATGAATACACCGAATTTCATGACTGTTGCAGCGTCCATTTGGTTGGTTAAATTTTTTATAGCTTTTTCCCTTTTTACCCACTAAAAATTCGAAAATCCCTATTATTTTATGTGTCTATGCAATCAGAGGAATGTATACACCGTTTCATTATTCTACGTACAGCCATTTGGTTGGTACCATTTTTATCCCTCTATTACCATTTAACCTCTTTAAAGTACGAATTTTGAAAAAATACTTCTATTATAAGAATGTACACACCGAATTTCGTGTTTCTATGTGTTGTCATTTGATAGGTACCATTACTATTCCCTTTTGCCCCATTTCAACCCCTACAAATGAAAATCACTTTATGGTGCGCCTTAATGATATAAGGGAAATGTGCATTCCAAATATCAAGTAAATATAAGCGGGCGTATTAAAAAAATCCAATATAACGGTTATTTTCCGTCCCTGTTAGGGAAAAATTATTCCCTGTGAACCGATTTCGTCCAATCGCAAGAGAATTACAACTATAAGACGTATTCACGCAAAATTTGGACGTCCTAGTTCCTTCCGTTTAGATGATATTGTACTTTCAACAGACGGACCGACATGACCGACATATCGCCTTAAACTTGTATGACGATCAAGAATATATATACTTTATAGGGTGTCAGGTCGAGATTTCAAGGTGATACAAACGGAATGACAAACTTTGTATACCCCCATCCTGGAGGTGGAGGGTATAAAAAATAGATTTGGAATAATCTCATTTTTTGGGAGTTATTTAATTTGTATCTATTGTAGTAATCACGAAACAGGTCGCAATTGTAGCCAGAACCAATCGAAACTTTGCACAACGAAGTTTTTCGGGACAAGGACGAACGCTATTTAATTTGAAGCAAATCGGTTCAATTTAGATATAGCCCCCGTACGAATTTCTCTCCCGATTTGATTTTTTCCGCTCTAGAAACCACAAATTGTATCAGATTGTCTTCAGATTTGGCTAAACATCTTATTTTTCAACTAGAAACACCTGCGGTAAAAATGTGTTAGATCGGTTCAGATTTATATATAGCTCCCATACAAACTTCGCTCCTGATTTGATTTTTTCCGCTCTAGAAACCACATATTGTATCAGATTGTCTTCAAATTTTGCAAACTATCTTATATTTCTACTATAAACGCCCATGATGAAAATGGGTCAGATCGGTTCAGATTTATATATAGCTCTCATACAAATTTCGCTCCCGATTTGACTTTTTCCGCTCTAGAAACCACATATTGTCCCGATACCTGTGGCTAAAGCGGGCTAGATCGGTTCATATATAGATATAGCCCCAATACAATTGTTGCTTCCGATATGACTTTTTCCGCTTTAGAAACCACATATTGTACCACGTATTTAAATTGGGTACAGCATCTTATAATCCAACTAAAACACCAACTAAAACAAGTAAGGAAAGGCTAAAGTCGGACGGGGCCGACTATATGATACACTCCACTTTTTATCCGAATACAATTCTATTCGGTAAAAAAGTGAAAACGGGAAGGATTTTTGTGTCCTCTAGAAACCACATATTATAAAAGATTTTCTTCAAATTGGGAAAACATCTTATATTTTTTGACTAGAAACAGCTGTGTTGAAAATGTGTTAGATCTGTTCAGATTTGTATATAGCTCCCATTCAAATTTTTCTCCCGATTTGACCTTTTTGCTCTAGAAACCACATTTTTAACAAATCTTCTTCAAATCTTCCAAAATATCTTATATTTCAATTAAGAACATCCATGATGTAAATGGGTCAGATCGGTTCAGATTTATATATAGCTCCTATTCAAATTTCACTCCCGATTTGACCTTTTCGCTCTAGAAACCACATTTCTTAATATATCTTCTTCAAATCTTCCAAAATATCTTATATTTCAACCAGAAAGACCCATGGTGAAAATGGGTCAGATCGGTTCAGATTTATATATAGCCCAATACAAATTTCGCTCCCGGCTTGACTTTTTCCGCACCAGAATCCACGGATTTTCACCGAATTTCTTCAAATTGAGCATAACACGTCATATTTGAACTGGAAGAACTTATTGTGAAAGTTGGTCACTTTATTCCATGTTTGGATATAGAATTATATACAATACATATACAATTATTCTTTTCGATTTGACAAATTGGACCAGGTCATATTAGCCTATGATTAGGAAACATACAAAAATTCTTCCCGTTGTCACTTTTTACCGAATTGAATTGTATTCGGATAGAAAGTGGAGTGTATCATATAGTCGGCCCCGCCCGACTTTAGCCTTTCCTTACTTGTTTTATAGTCGATTCTATTTTTTTATTTCACATTGAAATGTACACACCTAATTTTACGATTTTAACTAAAGCCGTTTTCCTTTTATCCCATTTCCCCCTAAAAGTAGGAATTTGGAGAAAGCTTTTTATTTTTACTAATTTTATGATTCATCCTGCAGACTTTTGATTTGCACCATCTTGCCAAATTTCCTTATGTTGCATGTCAGAGGAATGTAAACACCGAATTTTATTATTCCTGCTGCAGCCATTTTGTCCGTACTAGTTTTATCCCCTTTTCCACATTTCTCCAATAAAGGTACGATCAGAGAGATGTACCCAGCGAATTCCATGTTTCAAGCTGTTGTCGTTTGACTGATACCATTTTGATACCATTTTTGCACCATTCCACCCTTAACGTATTGGATCACTTTATTGTGCGCGTTCACATTATAAAAGGATTGAGCTTACCAAATATCAAGTAAATATGAATCAGAATTCTTAAAAACAATTGTTGAAGCACTCGAAATATTACAGCTTGTTAAGGATATTTCTCTTATTTTTTAGCGAAACATTTTTCCCTCTGTACCTAAAGAGTGATTTTTTTGAGGTTAGGATTTTCATGCATTAGTATTTGACAGATCACGTGGGATTTCAGACATGGTGTCAAAGAGAAAGATGCTCAGTATGCTTTGACATTTCATCATGAATCGTCTTACAAACGAACAACGCTTGCAAATTATTGAATTTTATTATCAAAATGCGTGCTCTGTTAAGAAAGTTCATTGCGCGCTTCCATTTTATGGTCAGTTTAATCGACCCACTGAAGCGGCTATTCGGGCTATTGTGACTAAATTTCGCACCAAATTTACATTGTTGGACATTAAATCACCAACACGCTTACGTAGAGTGCGAACTGAAGAAAATATCGCAGCTGTATCGGCCAGTGTTAATGATGACCACCAATTTTCGATTCGTCGCCGTTCGCACCAATTGGGTCTCTGTTACTCAAAAACGTGGAAATGCCAAAATTGGACTAAGCGGATGGACCACCTAAGACGCAGCCGCGGTCAACATTTAAATGAAATTATCTTCAAAAAGTAAATGTCATGGACCAATCTAACGTTTCAAATAAAGAACCGATGAGATTTTGCAAATTTTATGCGTTTTTTTTTTTAAAAAAAGTTATCAAGCTCTTAAAAAATCACCCTTTACAACTAGTTGACATATTATCGGAAAATGTGGACGTCCTAGCTGCTTTCGTTTGGATGGTAGCATGCTTTCCACAGACGAACGGGCATAGCTAGATCGTCTTAGGATTTTATGATTCAGCATGTGATTATCAATCGATCGGTAAACATATATACCTCCTAGTATAGGGTAGACATACTAAAATATTACAATTGATTGAGTGAATTTAACACTGAGCGTCGTTTTAACAAACATAAACGCTAAACTATATTAGTATGTGCCATACTAAAACGTAGTCGGAATACAGGCAATATAACTCCATTATTTCAATTCTACGAAAAGGCTTCTAAAGCAAACAACAGAAGGTCATAAAAAATGTCTTGGTTGGCCATCATGTACAGTTGTGGCCTTTAAACAAATTGTTATTGGCCTTTAAGTGAAAGGGTCAGCAGAAGAACGCGTTCGGAATTTTACGTTCAAATTATTGGCCAAATACTGCCCAGTACAGGCATGAGTGTGTTTTCGAAAAAAAACACAAAAAATAATAAATAAATATTTATATATTAAAACCACATTTTATTATAACAATTTGACTTGTACTGCATATTTTTAGGATTTGCCTCACATTCTCTCGGCCAGATTGTAAAAATTTTCGAATTTAAAGCGGCGTTTAATAGCTTTAGTTTAGTGCGGACATGGGCGGAATGTGAAACCATTCGAAGCACAGTCAACTGACCGTAATCTTTTAAATGAAATATTTCACTACAATATATGTATGTATATTCATATTCATAGTCATGTGCATATGTGTGTATTTGTAATCTCGTATATGTGTAATAAAATTGAATTGTGTGCCCTATTCAACATGGAAATGTTGGCAATAAATAAGTTTAATTAAATTGTGTGAATTCAAATATTCAGTTATTGTCAGTAGTTCTAAAAATATGACGCTGGTCATTGATTTAGAAGGATATTTGCAATATATTTTTTAACGGACAGAGGACGTGAGCCAGTGTCAAGGAAAATACCGCATCACATCACATCAAATGTTATATTTCACATAAACGTTTTCCCTTTGCCACAATTGTTGGTAGTTTGCTTCAAATGCAATAAAGCTGAAATTGTGGGGATATTGGAAATGGGGATTACACGTTGACGAATGATTTTTATGGTCATAATTGATGGCTAGAGATGCGGCTATTTCAATTTTTTAACGCAAACCAAAGCAAATAAAGAAAGAGTTTAAGAGCTGAAACACAATCATATCGTTGTTGCTTGTTGAATAGTACTTTGTATTTATATAAGTAACTTAACGGCCTTTTTGCTTCTTTTTATACCCTCCACCTCGAGGATGGGGTATACTAAATTTGTCATTCTCTTCGTAACACCTTGAGATATCGACCTGAGACCCTATAAAGTTTATTTATTAGTGAGGGTCATAAAATTCTAAAACAATGTAGCCATGTCCGTCCGTTTGTTGGAATCACATCTAAACGCAAGGAACTAGGACGTCCAAATTTTCCATAAATAGATCGGTTGGGATTGCACCTGGGCGAAATCGGTCTAAAGGGAAAAATTTTCCCTCACAAAGACTGAAAATATCCATAATAACCCCTAATACATTAGAGTATTTAAGCATGTTTTTAATGAATGGGGCAAAAAGGGTTAAAAATGGTACCTATTAAATGACAACAGCTAGAAACAAGAAAATTGGTGTATGCATTTCTTTAACCGTGCAACATGATTTCCCTCCCAAGAACGAGACTATATAGATGTGAAACTATAGGGCACTAATAGCAAAACTCATACTCAGTTTTTTTATTTCATGGTCGTCTTTTGCCTTTTTTACAGGACTTTTAATTTCCAAAGGATGTAAATGTTTCAATAATTTAGTTTCGTACTGTGTCATACAATGACGATATGGGTATTAAATGAAAGAGAAGAACATCTGCTAAATATACTTTAAATTTCTTGCGTCCATCTATGTTAATTTAACATTAACAACCATTTAAATTTGTCCCCTTTAAAAAGTTTATGAAGATTACTCTTGTTTTAATTTTTAAGGGGGAAATTTTGAAATGATTGAATTTCTTTCCAAAAATTAGCTTTATATAAGACCAGAATGAGTTTAAGATGCAAATAATCACACATTTAAGTTTTTACTTCACATTTAATCCACTGAGTATGAAACAAAATTGCGTTCATTAATGGGTTAGAAAATTCTAAAAATTGCAAATTGGTTATCAATGCCTCTCCAACGAGCCCCTAAAAACATAAATAGTACTAAAAATGTGGATGTTATTGCGGATTTTGTAAAAAATGCATCAAAAATTGCACTAAAATAGTACAAATCTGCCCTTTATACTGAGCCCTATTGCAAGTTTTTAATATGGTTTGATAAGGCTCGGGTCGGATTTTAATTTCTAACGGGTTTTTTCTCATTACCATTCTCATCGTAAATTCTTTTTAAGAAAAATCTGATTTATGGAGGTTCAGTTCACGAACGGATAACGATAAAAGCGAAATATTTTGGGAGAACACATGGAACAAACCAATCTTTCATTTTAGTCGGGAACATTAACAACAATTAACATTTTTTTCCTTCCTGACAAAAGAAGCCAGGGGTAAAATTGGAACGAGGGATAAAAATGGTACCAACCAAACAGCTGCACCTAAATTAATGAAATTCGGTGTGCACATTCCTCTAATTGAGTACATACATAATATAAAAGAATTTTTTCAAATTGGTACTTTTAAGGGGTAAAGCGGGAAAAGATGGATAAAAATGGATGCACCTAATTTATGCGTAGACAGGTAAAATAAAGTAATTTTTCGAAATTCGTACTTTTTGGGGTTAAAATGAAAAAAAAATTTACCAACCAAATGGCAGCAGCTAGAATCATGAAATTCGACTGCGTAGACTCGCAAAATAAAAAGGTTTCTTCAAATTCTTTAAACTTTTCTGCACCATTTCCATCGTACGAAAGTAGATGTTTGCTTCTATCTTTAAAATCTTTGACTTCTAGAAGAGATATAGCTTCATTGGTGTTTTAACATGGTATTATTAATGCTTCTGTGTTTTGTCCAGAGTTTCTATCACTCATACAGTTTAGTGCGCCTGCCCGATCTTTGAGACATTACTATCCTTTTTATATCGATAGACATTTTTCAAATTATGCTTCTAACGAACTCTTGATTAAATCGATGAAACTTTATAACACTATTTGTGAGTTTGTAGATTTTTCTATTTCTAGTCTTATGTTTAGAAAAATGTTAATTAATATAATTAATTAAATATATTATTGTTATACTAATTTTTATATAAATAATGAAAAACATTGCTGGTCTGTAAGGATTTATATCCATAGACTTAACAAATGAAGTGAAATTCGTACTTGAAAGGGATAAATGGGAACAGAAGGATAAAAATGGTACCAACTAAATGGCTACAGCTAGAATGATGAAATTCAATGTGCACATCCCTCTAATTGCGTAGACACGTAAAATAAAGAGATTTTAGAAAGACATGCTTTTAAGGGGTAAAATGGGAAAAAGGGGATGAAAATGGTACCAACCAAATGGCCGCATCTAAAATGATGGAATTCGGTGTGTACATTCCTCTAATTACGTAGACACATTAAAAAAATTATTTTACGAAATTCGTACTTTTTGGGTTTAAAATGGAAAAAGGGGATACAAATTGTACCAATCAAATGGTAGAATCATGGAATTCGGTGTGTATATCCTCTAACTGTGTAGACACATAAAATAAAGAGATTTTCGAAACTCGTAAAAATGGGGAAAAGGGGATAAAAATGGTACCCCAAATGGACGCAGCAGAATCATGGAATTAGGTTTATACATTCTCTGACTGCATAGTGCATGCACTGTACGTGAGAAATAAAGGTATTTCAAAATTTGTACTTTTGGAATTGAAATAGAATGGAAATACAACAAACTGTAGCACCCACTATCTACTAATATTTATGGTATTTAAGCTTATTTGAAAATTGCTTTCTTACATTTACTTTTTGAATTGACTTGAGGTATTATTTCGATATATATCTATCTATATATATAAAAATGAGTATGTGTTTGTAAGATTGTTTGTTTGTTCGTTATAGCATCCTAAACTACAGAACCGATCTTCTTGAAATTTTCACAGTATGTTCATGCTGAACCGGTGGTGAAAATAGGCTATATAGTTTTTTGATATTATCAGTGGTCGTGGCACCTCCCACACAAATTAGGGATTTATTCGTTTTTTATAAATTAGCATATTCGGAATACTATTGCAACTAGAGTCTTGAATTTTTATGAAAGTTCACTACTTATTAGTCTGCACAGTTGTGCCAAAAATAGGCGGTATTGGAAAAGTGGGTGCGGCACCTCCCATACGATTTTAAAACTTATTATTGTATATTGTCAGTTCTATGACACCTGGCGTGCTGAAATTGTGTGTCAGTGCATGTAGCATAAACGTGCGTAGTTGTGCCACAAATGGGCGGTATTGAAAAAGTGGGCATGGTACCTCCCATACGAAGTTAAAACCCATTTTTGAATATATTCCGTTCTATGACAGATGTAATACTGAAATTTTGTCTGAGTGCATCCAGAATCAATATGCGTAGTTGTGCCAAAAATGGGCGGTAATGGAAAAGTGGGCGTGGCAACTCCCATACGAAGTGAAAACCTATTATTAAATATTGTCAGTTCTATGACATCTAGAGTGCTGTGATTTTGTGTAAGCGCATCTAGCATCAATCTGCGTAGCTGTGCCAAATATGGACGGTAATAGAAATGTGGGCGTGGCAACTCCCATACGAAGTGAAAACCTATTATTGAATATTGTCAGTTCTATGACATCTAGAGTGCTGTGATTCTGTGTAAGCGCATCTAGCACCAATGTGTATGCCAAAAATGGGCGGTGTTGGAAAAGTGGGCGTGACATCTCCAATACGAAGTTAAAACCCAAGTTAGAATATATTCAGTTCTATGACATATACAATACTGTTATTTTGTGTGAGTGAATCTAGCATCAATGTGCGTAGTTGTGCCAAAAATGGGCGGTATTGGATAAGTGGGCGTGGTACCTCACATACGAAGTTAAAACATATTATCGAATATGGCCCAATACACCTAGATTGCTGAAATTTTGTGTGAGTTGATCCAGTGTAAATAGTTGTGCAAAGATGGGCGGAAAGTTGGCGTGACCTTCCCATAAAAAATTAAAACCGGATTTAGATAATATTCGATACCGAGATGGACGGAAAGTGGCCGTGACCCTTCCCATAAGAAATTAAAACCGGTTTTAGAGTATTTCGACACCGAGATGGGCTGAAAGTGGCCGTGACCCTTCCCATACGAAATTAAAACCAGTTTTTTGAGTATATTTGACACCGACATTCCTATATTGTTGTGTGAGTTAATTTAGTTGTAACCCACTTAGACAATATACAAATGAGCGGGATTTGAAAGATGGGACATTTTTGATTTGAATTTTGTAAAATTACACGTTTTCTTGGATTTCCTTAACACAATAGCAAAGAAAGTTTACAAAAAGAGAAATATTCATTCGTCAACAGCCGCCTTTAGTCAAGAAAGCGGAAATTATATTAATTTTATAGTTTTTGCGTTGTTTGATAAGTGAACAATTTGATTGAATTTCAATGTGTTTTGAATGTAATGTAATTTCTTCTTACCAATGAAGTTTTTTGTTTAGGTAATGGAAAGGGGAGAATCACACTTGACAAAAAAAATCAATTTGATTTTTGACATTTCTTCCATTATTCGCCGTAAACTAACGCTCTCCAGGGATCATATCCATTTCCTTTGTATCTCAGGGAAGTACCTTGATTATAATTGGTACATATATTACCGATCAGGAGAAAAATCAATATGAAAGCAGATTTTAATTTTACCGTTTGTTTTTTTTTTAGTCTGGTGAATAGGTAGCCTTGTCTTATAAACGTGTTTTAACATAATTACAATTTTATATTTACGTTTTGTCTTTAGTTCTGCCACTCTCTGCAGGCTTTTATCATCTACTGCATAGCTTGCAGAGAGTGGCAGGAGTATTTTCTATTGTGAAAAATTAAAAAAATACTCCTGAAGATGACCAGCGGAGTTGGTCGAAATATTGGGAAATAAAAAACAAGATAATAATAAAATACTAATTTTTCTTTTATTATTCGAAAAAACTGACCTAAAATTAAACAAAAGACAAAACGCAACACATCAAAAGTTCAACCATACATACCACTAACAATTTTATATTTATTTATACAATTATTTTTTCAATATTTTTATTTGTTTGGTTTGACTATATTAAAAACTTTAACATTTTCTACGTTTCTGTGGAATTTAATCCATAGAGGAGGGTATATAAAGTTCGGCCGGGACTTTTTTCCTTATTTTTTCCTTTTTTTTATATTTTAATTATACTAAAATTTTTGAAGTTGTAGAATAATAAAAAACCTCCACCCTGGATAATGCCGCCGATTGACGTTAAACACATGATTGCCGCCCCGGCAAGCGATTCATTGTGAAACTTTTCACCCTTGCACGGCTGCAAAGTACAAGGTACCCTTTAACCACTCAGCTCCAACTATTTTCGATGGGAGGTGTTTGAACAGAATGCCCTCTGATTATTGAGCAGGAGAAAAAAATCTATTGAATTGCTTTTTGTGCCTTCACTTTTTATGACCGCAATGCCAATTGATTGGCCAGCAAATTACAGGGTTAACAATGCAATGCAATGTTGCGGTCCAATAAAAACTTGTATTTCATTTGGCAGCTCTTTTGCCGTTGCACTTTTTTAATTGTTCCACATTGTAATACATTGTTGAACAATTTGTACTTTGGGGTTTTGTTTTTAAGTTAATAATTCAATTTTATATTGTTACAAACGACAGTAACAGCAACAAAAACAGAAAATTAACAATCCCAATTAAGCCACATTGGAATTGAATGCATAAATAAATTCCCAAAAGAAATTCATCAATTTCTTCAATCATAAATTGAAATTTGTGGTCTGGCAGTGGTGGTTTGCAACACAAATTGTGTTATGCACCACGAACGGATGGACTTCATTAAGAAGACATCATCAAATTTGCAAATTCGCCCTGCTCACCGAGCCGAGCGTGCCGTCGGTTATTTCGCAAATAATAAATTGTGGTTTAATTATGATAATTAGGCAAATGTGGCTATGAAATGGCTATTATTAATAATGTTTAGTAATAATTCTTCACTGCTCGGAGACATATTCAATCATTGCAATTTGCAATGGCCCCAAAAGAGATTTCAAATTGAAATTGGGTGGCCAAGCAATTAGTAGTTGATGTTTACACTGGCCACAGTGGTTAATGGTTTAACTATGAAAAGTGGAGAGTATTTCTCGTGGGCGATGCTGTGATTGGTTTATATTCTAGTAACTGAAATAACAATAGATTAGGAGTATTTGTATTATACATTTATTTCAATTAAAAACCCCATTGAACTTCAGAGTCAAAAGTCATTAACGAATCGATGCAAGCGAAAAACATCAAAGAGGCGTTTATAAACCAACTCAAATCAGAAAGGAAATATTGAATGGCACAAGTCATAGAAAAAATAATTACAATCTCTCCGTGGTTAACAACCTTTTAACCCTTTAAGATATGTATTTTATTCTTAAAAGGAAAATAAATTTTGCTATGTTGTTATCATACATCATATCATAAATGGCTATTTTTTAAATATTTACTACAAACAAATTATTTGGCACAAATATAGTAAGTGATATAAAATAAAAACAAGTAAGAAAGGTTAAAGTCGGGCGTGGCCGACTATATGATACCCTACACTTAGTCATTATAAACTATGGTATAAGATATAAAAAGGGTCATTACATTTGAACCGGGTGATATTCGATGCAGCTATAAGAGGAGAATATACTACAAGTTCCATACTTCTATCTCTATTTGTAAGAAAATAACTATGAATGGGAGCTATATACAAATCTGAACCGATCTTACCCATGTTTAGCAAATGTTTTCTATCTGAAATATTAGACGTTTTCCCAAAATGTATGGAGTGTTAAATATGTGGTTTCTAGAGCGGAAAGAATCAAATCGGGAGCTATATATAATCTGAAACGATGTGATCCACTTTCGCTTAGTTGTTTCTATTTGAAACATTAGCTGATGAGCCGAATTAGAAGACAATCTGTTCAAATACGATATTTCTTGAGCGGAAATAATCAATTCAGTAGAGAAATTTGTATTCGAGCTATATATATATATATATATCTGAACTCATCTGACCCATTTTCACCAGAGATGTTTTTAGTTGAAATATAAGTTGTTTTGCCAAATTTGGAGAAAATATGTCAAAGTTTGTGGTTTCTAGAGCGGAAAGAGTCAAATCGGAGGAGACATTTGTATGGGAGCTATATATAAATCTGAACCGATCTATCCTATTTTACCGTAGCTATTCTTAGTCGAAATATAAGCAGTTTTGCAAAATTTGAAGAAAATCTGTCAAAGTTTGTGGTTTCTAGAGCGGAAAGAGTCAAATCGGAGGAGACATTTGTATGGGAGCTATATCTAAATCTGAACCGATTTGCTTCAAATTAAATAGCGTTCGCCCTTATCCCATAAAACTTCTTTGCGCAAAGTTTCATTTAGTTCTAACAACAATTGCTTTGATTACAAGAATCGACTCAAAAAGTGATTCTAATTCGATCGGTATAATAAACGACGGGTCTATCTCGTTTCCTTTTGGGTGTTACAAACAAATGCACATGAAATTTGCTCCCAACGATTTTACTGGCTCAAGGAGGCCTCTAATGTAGTCAAATGAATGACCGAGCGGCAATATATTTTCAACGCCCGTATTTTCTCTGAACATACCTACCTAAGATGGTTCCCAAACATTTTTTAATTTTTTATGAAGGAAAGGCCCAAAACTTCACCCTTAGAGGGGAGACATGTAAGAAAAACTGGCCCATTAAGTTTATCTCCCCAACGCTTTAACTGCCCCAAGAAGGACTCCAATATTTTTTCAATCCCAACATTTCCTCAGAACATACATACATATTCTATATATGCAACTTTTAAGGTGGCCCCCATACATTTGTTATACCCTACACCACTTCGTGGACTAGGGTATTATGAGTTAGTTTCGCGCCAAAAGTTTGTAACACCAAGGAATAATTGAGATAGACCCACCTTTAAGTATATGGATCGGCTTAGAATCACCAGCTGAATCGATGTCCGTCCGTCTGCTGTCCACCTAAGCTTGTTCGCACTCTACAGGTCGCAATTGTGGTCCGATTATCATGAAATTTGACAGTTACTCTGTTAGTTACTCTTTTTTGCCAAGCATGATTGGTATTGAATTTGGAGAAAATCGGTTCAGATTTAGATATAGCCTCCATACAAATATCCCTATTACACTATTACTGCTCTAGAATACACATTTTACATGGGATCATGACAAAATTTTCAGGATCGTGTTATATTTGAACTAGAAACAGCTCACGGGAAAGTGGACCACATGGGTCTATGTTTTGATATAGCCCCCATACAAATGTACATCCGATTTACAATATTACTGCTCTAAAATGCACTTTTTACATCCGCACAATGTAACATTTATACTAGAAACACGTATTTTGAAAGCCAGCTATAAAGGTCAATGTTTTGGAATAGTCCCCATACAAATGGGCCCCCAGTTTACACTATTATCGGTCTAGAACCCACATCTTACATTGGATCTTGATAACATTTTGCAGATCATATTATATTTCATTAAATAATACCTACTTTGAAAGTGATCTATATGGAACCACTTTTTAATGTAGAGCCCTTACAAATGGCCCCATTTTAATTTGTACCCCTCAATGACGCAAATTTTACATCGATTATTGTTTTCCAAATTTGCAGATTATATTATATTTCAACTAAGAATACAAAGTCAAAAATATGTGTCCATATTTTGGAATAACCCAAATGGGTCCCCATTCTACTCTAATACAGCCGTAGAAACTACGTCTTAAATCGGATCATGATATATTTCAACTGTGAATACATACCGTGAATGAGAAATATATAGGCCCATGTTTCAAATGTCGGTCCAATTCATCCTATTACTACTGTATATTTTTTAAATATGACTAAAGATGAATTTATATACTGTATAATTTATATGAACTACATAAAATTGCTCCCATGAAACACCTGGATTTGGTAATAAAAGCGTTGTATATACGCAGGGAGTGGTATGTATATTTTGGTGGTGGTTGTATATTTTATCTAATTTCTTATGAAAAAACACCCAAAACAGCTCCGCAGTAGACCCTAGAAGGGAGACGTGTAAGACTGACGCCCCTTTCATTAACATTTGCCCCAAACATACCTACACGAAGAAGTTTTGGGCATTTCCTTCATAAACAAAATTATAAAAAAGTATGGGACCGCCTTAAGGGTTGAAAATAGAGGGTAGGAATGTTCTGAGGAAATATTGGGACTAAAAAAATATTATGGGCCTCCCTGGGGAAGTTAAAGCGGAGGGAGTAAATTTTATAATTTTTGTATGGGAGATTGGGATTGGGGATATGGTGTAAGTGTGTTTGAAAAAATGTTGAGGAGGAGGTCGGTCGATATATACGCCATACAAATGTCCCTCCCGATTTCTTCCACTACTTATAGTTTTACATTATTTAAGTATCATTTAATAGTGATTGAATTGCATTTTAAGTCGACCATAAAATAAATCAATTCTATCGAGGCTTAATTTAATTTCATAGTATAGACGAACAATCAGCTAAATTTTAAAGTCACTTATATCAGTGCGATAGTAATGTTGGTTAGGTCACTCTTCCTTTAAGTGCGTAATATAAATTAACAAATTCATTGAAATAGAAAAAATACTTACATGTAAATGAAATTGAGAATTGATAGTAATATTCCATCTATCTATCAAAATAGTGAAATTATCGCAGGCGAAAAGCTTATATTTATTTATATGTTGATATTTGATACAGTTTTTATAATCACTTTGAGTGTACAAACTATGGATGAGTTTGCCACGCTCCTTCTAGTACGTCTACGCAAATCACCCCAAATTATATAAATTTAAAGTTTTTATAACTTGTATACGGATGATCGGAATATTGCGAAATTTGATCCTTGGCAACATTTGCATGGGTGTGTGGGTGATATTGCCGAATAGTCGACATAGGTTGCAATTTGATATATTTTAAATGTACAAAATATGTATACTCTTGTCAAGCTTCTAGTAGTACTTCCCACACAATTGTTCCTATCGTTGTTAAAATTAAATCCTCAATAACGTATATACATGTATAACGTGATATTAATGCCTCAGCCACACAAGCCCATAAGCCTGTTCCTGGTAACTTTGTACGGATTTTACCAGCAAACATATTGATTTAAAAATCTTATTAAGTAATTTTCAATGTAAACGTATCAAACACAGCGTTGCGTTTCTCACATCCTAGTCATCTCATCATCATCATCGGCATCGAAATCGTTGATATTGTCGTTTTTAATTAAAATTTTGTGGCATATGGATACAGACAAATAATGTATTAGGTTGGATAGCGAAAAAAGCTCTAGTTCTCAAATTGAAATTATATATTATTTAAATTATTAATCAATTCTAAGTAACTAGTAGGAAGAGTAAAGACTTTTTCAAGGACAACTTCAGTAGGAAGGAGCAAACACTTTGGGGAAATCTTTACTTCAAACGTGCCCATAAAATTAACTACACACTGCTTTTATTTCACTATAGAGCTCGACTGCCTTTAGTATATATAGATATCTACAGTAATCTGGGTCGCGGTACATACAAATGAAAAACTAATTTCCAGTCACTACACGGAAATAAAGTTTCGATGGTTCAATGATGATTTGCAAAATATTTTGATGTTGGTCGTAACTCAACGACCAGTTGCTGTATTTACGTGGCTGACGTCCCACATAAGACAACATGTTGCAGCTGATTACTTTACTGCTCGTCTGACAAAGGAGTTTGGATTATGGAAAATGGGAAATGGTTGTCAGTGTGAGTGAAGGAGGCCATATGCTGCGATGTATGTAATTCGTATTATCATCATTATCATATCAGCCAAACATTAGTTGTGTTGTGTGTATGTGTATGCGTGTGCGTATGTGTGTGAGTATGATTAACTTACCGTTGCAAACAGTCTTCACGTCCTGCCAGTGCTAATTTAACAATATCCGCAAACACCGGAATTACAACCCAATCATTAGGTTTCATCGGTTGCGTTGCCTTCGTCGAAACCTTGGGTAGTGCAACTGACGTCGCAGAGATGGAAATTGAGGCGGAGGCGGTGGACGAGGACTGAGGATTAAATGCAATTGAAGCCGTTTGCAAATGAGAGGTAGGGGAGTTGGAAATTGTTGCAGTCAAAGGTTTTTTTGTTGCCCCACACATTTGCTGGTGCACATCATCCGTGGGCGATGTTAGCAATGGGGCGGGGGAGGTGGTGGCGAGGACCTTTATTAGCGAGGAACCGCATGACGAGGGTGCCGTTGTCGTTGCTGTTGGCGATCCATCATGGGAAACCGCACTTAACACCGTTGACGATGTTTCCGCTTCGACTTCCACTTCCGCCGTTGTTGTGGTTGTCGTTGTTGCATCCGTTAAAGCCGTTACCGTTGTTGCCGCCGACGATGAGCTTGATAATATAATCGGGTTTGTTGTTCCTGTTGCTGCTCCTCCTGCTGTTGTTGTTGATGATGCTAATGATGAAGATGTTAAATGTGTATCAGTCTTTTGTTGCAAATGCTGATGTTGCTGATGCTGTTGCTGCTGTTGCTGGAGTTGATGCTGATAGTGATGATTTTCATTTAAGACTATTGCCTGTTTATGCCACAAATTCCCATGCCCCTCGGCATGACGTTGCATACAGTCTAATTGCTGACATGTCACTTGTAACTTACTCCACTGCTCAGTGTAAATGTCAGATTATTTCCATTAAAAGCGCGCGCCATAGTCATATGCAAAGAGAGAGAGAGAGAGAGAGAAAATTGTGAAATTTATGTATAGCATTTTATTAAATAAGAAGAAGAGGAGGAGGAGGAATATTCCGATAGGTAGATTACACATGAACAACTCAATGTTGTCCAACCCACTTGGTAGTTCAAATTTCTAGAGTTTTTATACACTCCACGAGAGTATTATGTCTTTGTGCATTTGTTTGTAACACCCAAAAGGAAACGAGTAAGACCCATCGTTTATTATACAGATCGGCTTAGAATCACTTTCTGAGTCGATTTAGCAATGTCCGTCTGTCTGTCCGTCTGTCCATCTATTGTTGTAATCAAATTACAGATCGCAATTATAGTCCGATCTTAACAAAAATTGACACAAAAAAGTTTTGTGGTTCAAGGACGAACGCTATTTAATTTGAAGTAAATCGGTTCAGATTTAGATATAGCCCCCATACAAATGTCGCTCCCGATTTGCCTTTTTGCGCTCTAGAAACCACATATTTCACTCGATTTGCTTCAACTTTGGCACAGAAAGTGGGTCATATCGGTTCAGATTTTTCATTTCATTTCATTTATTCAGTCAATGGAAGTAAAATTCCTTAAAGACTATGATTACAAAGATTATATAGTAAATATAAGTATGAATAATTATAAATTATTTTATTACTGTTACAAGAAATAATTTAAAGTTATCTTTTGATGTGCAGAAATCTATACATGGCTTTGAATCTTTTTGAAGATTTAGATTAACGGAATTTAGATAAAGAAATGTGCGGGTTAGGGGACTGTTAAGAGCATAATTAGTACGATGCAATGGGACATTAAAAACATCAACGAACCTCAGATTTCTTGGAGGGACATAAAACGGAATCAAAGATACCAAATCTGGACAATCAATAATATCATTTATTAAATCAAAAATTAGTAAAGCAGCTTGAAATATCCTTCGATACACCAAAGTCTGCAAACCCAACAATAAACATTTCGATCTATAAAGTGTATGATCAGGAAATATGAATGACCTAAGAGCAAATTTAACAAATATTCGCTGAACTCTCTCAACAATGTGGATTCCAAATTAATGACGCATATTCCAATTTAGACCTGACAAAAGAAGTATAAACCAATTTCAGAGTATTAGGATCAGAAAAATCTGAACAATTTCTTTTAAGAAATGCAAGCATTTTGTAAGTTTTTTGGACAATATAATTGATGTGCGGTAAAAACGACATAGAGGAATCGAAAATAACCCCAAGATCACGTACTTATGTAGTCGTTTGCAAAATATCACTACCTATTTTGAAAATAGCTTGTATAGGATTAAGAGATCTAAAAAACGAATTATGAAAACATTTCGTAAGATTTAAATAGAGCTTATTTATCGTGCACCACTCTAGTAAATTATCTAAATCAATTTGTAAGTCAAAAACATTACGTAATGAGTTAACTTTACAAAATACTTTTAAATCATCAGCATATACAAGAAAATTTGAGTTACAAAAGCACGAAGAAACATCATTAATAAATAAGTTGAAAAGCATTGGTCCTAATATACTACTCTGTGGTACGCCTGATGTTTGTATGTATGGCCTAGACTCATATCCTTCTATCTGAACAAAGCACACCCTGTCTGACAAATAAGATTTGATCCATTTTAGAACATTTGAATGAAAAACAATTTGTTGCAATTTCGCAAGTAGAATACTATGCGATAATTTGTCAAAAGCTTTCGAAAAATCAGTATAAATTGCCTCGACCTGGTTACCTTGTTCTAAGGCAGATGTATATATTGTAAATATTGTTAAATTTGTCGTAGTGGATCTTCCAGAGAAGAAACCATGCTGTTTAGGAGAAATATAAGATTTCGTTTGAAAATATATTCTTTTATAGATTACATGCTCAAATGCTTTAGAAACGCATGATAACTTTGAAATAGTCCTGTAACAAGTTACATCATCTTCCGTTTTCCAACAGTCAATAAAAACGCCTTCGTTAAGGGAGAGATTTAGTATGTATGTTAAAGGAAACGTAATGGCAGAGGAGCTTTTTTTAAATAGGTGAGCACAGATACCATCCACTTCAGATTTGAAGCTATTTTTAATTTCCATTATTCCATCTAATACTTCATCTTCTGAGACCACAACATTACTTATATTAACCATAGACAAACATTTTGAAACCCTTATACAATTATCGAACGAAGGATCAAAATTAGATTTAAAAAAGTTAACGAACATGTTAACCGCATCATCACAAGATTGGGATATATATCCATTATACCTGACTGTAGATGGGATGTCGGAAGATTTCTTTTTTTGATTTTATAAAGGTCCAAAATGAGTTCAAATTTCATTCTCTTTCTCCAAAAGAAATTGTTTATAAAGATTTAGATATAGCCCCCATACAAATGTCGTTCCCGACTTGACTTTTTCCGCTCTGGAAACCACATATTTCAAAAACACCCATGGTGAAGGTGGGTAAGATCGGTTCAGATTTAGATATATCCCCCATACAAATGTTGCTCCCAAATGTTTAACCGATTTAGGCCAAACTTTACATATTATATTTCATCTATAAACATACATGATGAAAGCGGGTCACATCGTCCCAGGTTTCAATATACCCCCATACAAATGTCCTTTCCGATTTAACATTTTTTGTCAAACACACACATTTACAGGATACATAAATATTTCCCGATTTCACATTTTTACCAAATTGAATTGTAATGATATAGAAAGTGGAGTGTATCATATAGTCGGCTCCGTCCGACTTTAGCATTTCCTCACTTGTTTATAAATGTCAAAAATAAAAGTTCTTATATTAGAGATCTGATCAAACTAATGAGAAAAATTGGGATATCTCTATTTTTTTGGATTTTTGACGTAGACCACTATCATTCTAACTGGCACATATATACAGGGTGGGCCATATACAATTTTAAATTAGAATCTATCTAGTCTATAAAAAAGTACTGATTATTTTTTCAAATATCTGATTTTATTGGAAAGGTTGGAATGGAATGGAACACAATATTACAACTGGCTCGGCAGTACCTCATCCGATCAACCCAATTTTTAAGTACATTTTCGATTGTTCCGGCTCGAATCTCTTCAATGGCAACTTGGATTTCATTCTCTTGAATTTGTGGAAACAAAAATTTGTTGAGCATGGCAAGGTAACGCTCACCGTTGACGGTAACGGCGACTTTTTGCTCATTTTCGAAGAAACCACATATTTTAGCCGATCTTCTTTAAATTTGGCATAACCTTATACTCCAGCTAGATACACTTAATGACGCAAACTTTAACGGATTTTGGTCACACTTTGCATATCATATGTAACCTAGAAACACTCATGGTGATAGTGGTACTCCTCGTCAATTTATTTAAAATAATTCCAACACAAATAATATAACACAATGTTTTGCAAATAAAAGATAAATAATTCATGAAGAAAACAGCCCGGTAAATATTATGCAAAAATCCCAATGTCAACTCACTTTCCATCTAACTGTGTTCATTGGGTCAAGTCATTTGATGCGGCCTGATGCATTTAGCATTCTCAAAAATTGCCCTGCACTTTACTCTTAAAAGGAAGATTATAAAGTGATGTCGGTGGTTGCGACACTTGCTTTAAGACACTTGTTCCGAATTCCCAGGTAATGCCACACATGAAGATGTTAATCAACTTGAGTGCAAAATGCAAATTTATGATCATACAAATGCAAACTCACCGTTCATAGTGATGATGTCCTTAATTTGCAAATCATCCCCAGACCAAATTAATGTGAACAACACTGATGTGAACTTGCACGCATGCTAACCTACGCACAGTGGGGAAATTTGAAAGCATTTGGAAAAAATCCATGACATTATTTTGAAGTTCATCAAGTGAAAGACATTTTATGAATTACGATACGAGAGTTGTAATTATTGATGATAAGGGGTGTGATATGTGTTTTACTGTGTTCAGATCAGGTTTGTCTGAATAATTCATAAGTGTTCAAACGTTGCCACTTAAAATATGAATATGAAATATCGAACAGACCATCTCGAGATTGTGACCGACATCTAAATGAAGTGCTCATATATAGAATATTCAATCCTCGTCTGTTCCCTTTATAGTACCTATATCCAGGGGTCACCTATATTTCTTTTTATGTGACCACTGTGCGCCGTTCATCTGCAACCTTAGCAACAATCCACACCCATGCTCGGTGAACTCAAATCAATATGGATAGCTCCTGCTGAGTCTTCATTAACGAATACACGACTCGGTCGTTCCAGCTCGTCGTCATAACACCATAAATCTTGTGATTGACATTTATGAAAAAGACGAAAAAAAAATAGAAGAACTTTGATGGTTTTTCTCTCGTGTCATCCCACAAAAGACAAAGAACCATGGAAGGGCAAAAGCACAAACGGCACAAAGGCTAGCAAGGATGAATATCAATGTCATCCCAGGCTTGTAAACACGAGAGTGTGGTTATGGTTTTGGGAATAATGACAGTGTTGATTACGCTGCGATTTCATCATGCCCCAGTGATTCGAGCAACCTTGGGCGTAGCTGCGCTCACTCTTCAGAAGTGAAGTGGGCGCAACAAGGTGAGTCAGTAATTTATGATACCAGTTATTGGGTCATCTGCAGGTTGTTTGTTTGCTTTGTTCTGACGTTTTGTTGTGATTTCCATTGATTTCCCCACGATTGGGAAACAAAAGTAATTGAATGAGTTGCGCTTTGTTTTGCTGCCATCCAACGTTAGACTGACCTCGTCCTGTGAATGGGGGGTGGAAATCACAAATCGTTTGTTATCAAATACAAATCAATTCGTAATTTAGAAAATTCTATTTCTGTGATGAAATATTGCGAGCGTCACGTTAGTTAGACATTTGTGATTAATGGCCATCCATGGCTATCTGATGTCATTAAACGTGTTAAAACTAATGATGAAATACAAATACAAAAATGAAACGAAAACGTAAGTCATAAACAACAGATTGGTTAGTCACAATAGTCACAACAGATTGGTTATGACCAAATATTTGGCAAGCTTATTTTACAAACGTTATTTACTATTTTACATACAAAATGTCTAAACGGATTAAGCTAAAGGAGCCAAGTTTTATGAATTTAAACTCACTTTAATTGGTTTTCATGGATACAAATTGCAGACTATTGACCATATGCCCACAAAAAAATTACGAGCATATAGAAAGTGAATGAAACATTTACTCAATATTTATATTATATTACTTTATAGGGTCTCAGGGCAATATTTGAAGGTGTTAGGATGCAATGTCCAACCCCATCCTATAATGGAGGGTATAAAAATAATACAAAACATGTTTATTAAATTTGTATTCCCTCTGTCCGTTTGTTGAAAGCATGCTAGGAGTTCTAAATAAATCAAGAAGTTTGAGATCCGTTGGAATTGAAAATGGTTGAAATTGGTCCAGAGGGGACAATTTTTCGCTAACAAGGACAGAAAATACCCGAATTAATTAACGCATTTGAAGATATCTGCCTTGTATATAAATTAGGTTGGGTCGCTATCCATACGAATGGGAAAACCATTTCCATTTCCTCCACGAAAATAATGCTTGGATTGTTTAATGATGCTCTGCAAAATATTTTGTTCACAGATTAAGTCGTCTGTGAGCTAAACGGTAGCATGCTGCCTACAAATGGAAACATGAAAAAATTCTAGAATCTTTTACCGAACAAACAGAATTAGTTATTCATGAAATTTGGTATGTACTTTCCATGAAAAAATAAAGGTTTTTCGAAATTCGTATTTTTAGGATAAACTAGTAAATCAAAAAAAAAAAAAAATTCAAATCCATGCTTTATGCAAGCAGAATTCTATTGGGCCTAGAAATTCTTTTTTAGTTATCTTTTGTAGAAGGAAAAATTACTGCGTTATCAGGAGCAGAAATAATAGATTTTTAATTTGTGGTTTGTATGGGAGGTACCACGCCCACTTTTGCATTACCGCCCATTTTAGGCGCAACTACGCACATTGATGCTAGATGCACTTACACAAAATTTGAGCACTATACGTGTCATAGAACTGACACTATTCGATAATATGTTTTAACTTCGTATGGGAGGTGGTACGCCCACTATTCCAATACCGCCCATTTTTGGCAGAACTACGCACATTGATGGTAGATGCACTTACACAAAATTTCAGCACTCTAGGTGTCATAGAACTGACAATATTCAATAATAGGTTTTAACTTCGTATGGGAGGTGCCACGCCCACTTTTCCAATACCGCCCATTTTTGGCACAACTATGCACATTGATGCTAGATGCACTTACACAAAATTACAGCACTCTAGGTGTCATAGAACTGACTATATTCAATAATAGGTTTTAACTTCGTATGGGAGGTGCCACGCCCACTTTTCCAATACCGCCCATTTCTGGCACAACTATGCGAATTGATGCTAGATGCACTTACACAAAATTTCAGCACTCTAGGTGTCATAGAACTGACAATATTCAATAATAGGTTTTGACTTCGTATGGGAGGTGCCACGCCCACTTTTCCAATACCGCCCCTTTTTGGCACAACTATGCGAATTGATGCTAGATGCACTTACACAAAATTTCAGCATTCTAGGTGTCATAGAACTGACAATATTCAATAATAGGTTTTAACTTCGTATGGGAGGTTCCACGCCCACTTTTCCAATACCGCCCATTTTTGGCACAGCTATGCACATTGATGCTAGATGCACTTACACAAAATTTCAGCACTCTAGGTGTCATAGAACTGACAATATTCAATAATAGGTTTTAACTTTGTATGGGAGGTGCCACGCCCCTTTGTCCAATTGGTCAAATTTTTCCATTTCCTTGTATTGTCATCGAAAATGATTAAGTGTGCAAAATTTGAGCAAAATTGGTTGAGAAAAAAGCTTTCAAAAATTGATTTCAAATTTTGTGGCACACAAACATATATAGAAAGTAACCTTATATAAAGCATGGAAAAAACGACTGTAACTGAAATCATGAAATTCAATTTTTGCGTGCACATGAAGTGTTATTTTAATATATGGATACAAGGCTAGATAAAAACAAGTAAAGAGGATGTCGATTTTCGTCGAAGTGCAGTAATATTACAGGCAAATATATTTTTCTAATATAGCCAAACCAAAACAAATACAAATATTGAAAAAATAATGTTATAATAAAATATAATATTATTGTTATTTCAAACCACGCTTACAAGGAAAGTGTACCAATACCTTTACACCATATATATCGAAATAATACTTCAAGTCAATTCAAAAAATAAATATTCTTATATATATTTTCAAAAAAGCGTAAATACCACAAATATTGGTAGATATTTGATTCTACAGTTGGTTGTATTTGCATCATATTTTAATTTCAAAAGTAAAAGTTTTGAAAATCCATTATAACCTAACTTCACGATTCAACCAATTTTTGCCGTAAAAGTAAAAAGTACGAATTTGGAAAAATCTTTTTATTGTCTATGCAGTCAGAGGAATGTATACACCGAATTCCATGATACTAGCTGCGGTCATTTGGTTGGTACAATTTTTATCTCCTTTTTCCTATTTTACTCCCTTAATAGTACGACTTTCTAAAATCACTTTATTTTATGTGTCTACGCAATTAGAGGGATGTACACACCGAATTTCATCATTATAGCTGTAGTCGTTTAGTTGGTACTATTTAGATCCCTCTGTACCCATTGTATTCCTTGAAAGTACGAATTTGGAAACAACCTTTTACTTTTCGTGTCGCCGCAGTCAGAGGAATGTATACACCGAATTTCATGACTCTAGCTGCGGTCATTTGACTATTTTTATCCCCTTTTTCCATTTAACCCCAAAAAGTACGAATTTCGAAAAATACGTTCATTTTAAGTATCTACACAATCAGAGGAATGTATACACCGAATTTCATTATTCTAGGTTCAGCCGTTTGGTTGGTACAATTGTATCCCTCTATTCCCATTTTACCCTTTAAAAGTACGAATTTGGAAAAAGTACTTTTATATTGTGTATCTACTCAATTAGGGGAATGTACACACCGAATTTCGTGTTTCTAGCTGTTGTACCATTTTTATCCCTTTTTGCCCCATTAAAATAAAAATCACTTGATGGTGCACGTATTTGTTATAGGGTGAATGCGCATACCCAATATCAAGTAAGTACAAGCAGACATATTGAATATATATGCTTAAATACTCTAAAATATTAGGGGTTATTACGGGTATTTTTATTCCTTGTGGGGGAAAAATGTTTCCCTTGGGCCGATTTCACCCAATTTAAATTTCAATCTCAACCTATCTACACGACTATAAGACGCAATTATGGAAAATTTGGACGTCCTAGCTCCTTTCGTTTAGATGCTAACGTGCTTTCAACAGACGGACGGACGGATGTACATTAGGGCGTACCTCAAAAAAAAAGTTCGCCGTACACCTTCGAATATGAAGTATTATTGAAAGGTAGTTTCAAAAAAAAAATTTTTATTTTTTTATGCCGAACGTAGGGGTCGCGCTTTTACATTTTTCTATATAACTTGTATTTATAAACGGATTTTAAAGTGTGATACATCGATGTTTTTGTCTCGACGAGGCCGATTTTTTTGTCTTTGAAGTCATTGAGCTCAAGCACCCCCTTCTGGTACTTACCCATCATTTCTCAGTTGCTACTACCCTAATGTACCACTCTAATAATCGAAAATTAAAGCTCGCATAAAATCATGAATCATGTTTGAGCTCAATGACTTCAAAGACAAAAAAATCGGACAAAAACATCGATGTATCACACTTTAAAATCCGTTTATAAATGCAGAAGTTATATAGAAAAATGTAAAAGCGCGACCCCTACGTTCGGCATAAAAAAATAAAAAAAATTTTTTTGAAACTACCTTTCAATAATACTTCATATTCGAAGGTGTACGGCGAACTTTTTTTTTTTTACTTGTAACCTGGTACGCTCTAATGTACATGGCTTAGATTTTTATGACGATCAGAATATATATACTTTATAGTGTCTCAGGTCGATATTTGAAGGTGTTACAAACGGAATAACAAAGTTAGTATACCCCATCCTGGAGGTGAGGGTATAATAGACATAAAAGTAGAAAATATCGTAATTGTACTGCACTCCTATATAAAGTCAACAGCCTCTAATTTGCAGGTGTTACTGTGGAATGTACTCCAGGTTGGGGGGTATATAACATTCGTCTGTCCGTACATATGTCGTTCTTATTTACAAATTACTTTTGTGCGTCACTAATGAATTTGAAGCAAATTGGGTAATACTTCAACCATAACACGTACGACAATTAAGAAAAGACGTTAGTCTTGGACTTGGATGATATACGTGTGCAACTATTGGCAAAATGGAGTTACTTGGCGTGTTTAGTTTATAATTTCCTCCTGTTCCCTCCACAAAGACTACATAGTTCCAAAGGATATAATTTTTCGAAAAATTATTTTACATACTTGTTTGCACTTTATGATAACGTTATTAGTGTCAAATTAAAAAGGAGAATATCTTTAAATATCACGAAATATCAGCATTAACAGCTATTTCGAAGTTTACCACCTAATTTTTCTACTATATTCATATCTTGCTTTTTAAGAGACAAAACTTTGTTAGCAATATTCTCTTCTTTGACTTGGCATATATACCAGTGCCATATGGTGCGAATAAGTATTAAAAAAATTTTTAGAAAATTGTATCCTTTGGATATTTGTAGTCCTTTTTAGGGGCAACAGAATGGGAAAATTTTAAATATAAAAACTAAAAACCACCAATTAACTCTATATCACCTATAGTTTCAGATGTTTAATATGGACTGTCGGATAGTGTAATATGATACCCTTTAAATGCCGCTGCACAGTGGTTCAGAATCAAAAGCCCTTCAATCAAAATTCAATGACATTTTTGAATTCTGTAAAAAACTAAATTAGAAAGGGACCCCAGGATTATTTTGAGATATTAACATTAAAATTCGGGCAATCGAATATATTTTAGAAATCGGACAAAAGTTGATTTCTTTTCGTATTTTTCGATTTTAAAGAAATTTAAAATTATTATGATTTTTATTTTTTGTTTTTATGTTTCCAAATGAAAGAAGACTTTGGCCATTCTAAATAATTTTTGTGGGTTTAGGAAGTGGAACCAAAAAGTTGAAATAGGATCGTTTCAAATATCAGTCCCGACTAACCTTTAAGGCAAATATCCGGAAAAAATATATTTTAATGGCATTACTGTTCTACTACACATATCATTCAATCTAAATTAGTTTATTTTTTATCTTTTTTTATATATCCTTTTATAAAAATTAAAATTATTGCTCACCAAACAATACCTTCTTCAGCAGTCTTTCACTCGAACCACCTCCCTCGTCTATTCAAAGCTCGTTTTATTAATTTAAGTGCAATTTTCGTATTTTGTTTTATTAAAATAAGATGTTTTCATTTATTACCTCCTACACAGAGAGCTTTTCATGTGAAGAGGAGCTGCATTTCTTGAAATGCCACTTAAATGCGTAGAGAGAGAGGGGGAAATAGAAAAAATACCATTAAAGCACCACAACCACTACGACACTTTTGTGACACTTTCCTTTATTGAGAAAACATGCATTACACAAGGACCCTTGCCAACACGCACACAGACACAAACACACAGTCGTATACTTGGCATCGCAGGAACTACAGCTGCATGGCTTGCTTGTAGCACCGTTTCCGTTTGACAGGACTTTAAGCCATCAGCGCCACACCGTCATCTCATTCTCGTTGGTTGGTCTACATCACCAAGCATCAAGTTGTTGATGATGGCGATGGCGATGACGATGAATATCTTGCTGGGATATTTCACTTGTAATTTCATCATGTTTCCGTTCACTTTGTTATCATTGTTGATGTTGTTGTTGCTGCTGTTGTCGCTTTTTGTGTGTTTGTGTTGTCTTCCTTCGTCGTCAGCTTTGCTCTACGATGTTTTGGAGTTTCTTTTTATTGCTGCACTTTCTAGCAATGGTTTTAGGGCCGGATATTTACCAAGCTGCTTCTGCTCCTTCATCCTTCTCTGTTGTTCTAATTCTTCTTTCCGTTTTGGGGGCACTTCATGTGCTCATGGCGGGAGGAGGTATAATGATTCGGTCCAAGAGGTCCAGCACCATTTTTAGGTTAAGAAGTAACTTTGCAAGCTTACATGTAACAAACGTTTCACTGGGTTTGTGATAAACATAAATCGTTTGCGGTAAGTTTCATAGGCTTGGGATAAACATAAGTCTTTTGGTACAAACAAATTTCTTAATCAATCCAAACTTAATTTCTGGGTATGATTGAATATACTAACTTTGTCAAACGACCTTGAAATATCGACCTGAGACTCTATAAAGTATATATATATATTCTTGATCGTCATAAAATTCTAAGACGATCTAGCCATGTCCGTCCGTCTGTTTAAAGCACGCTAGCATCTAAACAAAAAGAGCTATGACATCAACATTTTACATAACTGCGTCTTATAGTCGTAGATCGGTTGAGATTGAAAACGGGCGAAATCGGCAAAAAGGAAAAAATTTTTTCCCTCACAAGGACTAAAAATATCTATAATATTCCCTAATAGAGTAATTAAGTATTTTTTATACCCTCCACCTCCAGGATATTCACTTTGTCATTCCGTTTGTAACACCTTAAAATATTCATCGGAGACACCATAAAGTATAGATATTCTGGGTCGTGGTAAAATTCTAAGACGATATAGCATGTCCGTCTGTCTGTCTGTTGAAAGCACGCTAGCTTTTGAACGAAATGAGCTAGGATGTTCAAATTTTCCCTAAATATGTCTTTTGGTTGCAGATCGGTTGGGATTGAAAGTGAGAGAAATCGGCCCAGAAGGAAAAATTTCTCCCTCAAAGGAAAAAATATAAAATATAATAATGGAATTCCTCTGACTGCATAGACTTTTCGTACAAATTCGTACTTTTTGCTTTTACGACAAAAATTGGTGGAATCATAAAGTTGGGTTACTTTGCACTATGCACGTAAAATGACTGATTTTTAAAATTTGTACTTTTGGAATTAACCCACTATCTACCAATATTTATGGTATTTAAGCTTTTTTGAATAAAAATATATGGGCATTTCCATGATGTCGAACATGACCGTCGTACACATTTGGAGTGTCAAAAAGGTGAAAATAAAATGGATTTTTATTTTGACCATATGATTAACTTAAAGCTCTTAATTAGCAGTATAATTGGTGCTAATGTCGATTTTGGGAAAATTTTCGTTTTCTAGATAATTTATAAAACCAAGGCATTCGCAAGTGACCAAACTGGAAGTCTTTTTCCCAGTGGTAATATTTCAATGTTGCTAATTTTAGAATGTTGCGCACCGATGTCTCTTAAAAATGGTTTTGATTTTATCCAAAAATTATTAATACTTTTTTTGTAATTTATCTTTAAGCCCTGTCGAGCGTGACGTTTTTTTCCATCATGGTATTTATGTTGTACTTTTTACGAAATTATAGCTAATATATATGTTTTTTAATCAACAGAAGTGTTCAATGAATTTATGCTCACGTAATAATAGCAAACAAAAAATTTAGTTTTTATACCCTCCACCTCCAGGATGGGGGTATACTAACTTTGTCATTCCGTTTGTAACACCTTGAAATATTGACCTGAGACCCTATAAAGTATATATATTCTTGATCGTCATAAAATTCTAAGACGATCTAGCCATGTCCGTCCGTCCGTCCGTCCGTCCGTCCGTCCGTCCGTCCGTCTGTCCGTCTGTTGAAAGCACGCTAGCATCTAAACGAAAGGAGCTAGGACGTCCAAATTTTCCATAAATGCGTCTTATAGTCGTAGATCGGTTGGGATTGAAATGGGGCGAAATCGGCCCAAAGGGAAAAATTTTTCCCTCACAAGGACTAAAAATACCCATAATAATCCCTACTATTTTAGCGTATTTAAGCATGTTTTTTGAATATGTCCGTTTATATTTGCTTGATATTTGGTATGCGTATTACCCTTATAGCAAAAAACTGCACCATAAAGTGATTCTTATTTGTAGGGGGTGAAATGGGACAAAAAAGGGATAAAAATGGTACACATTAAACGACAACAGCTAGAAACACGAAATTCGGCGTGTACATTCCTCTAATTTAGTAGATACATGATATAAAAGTATTTTTTTCAAATTCGTACTTTTAAGGGGTAAAATGGGAAAAGAGGGATAAAAATGGTACCAACATAACGGCAGTACCTAGAATAATGAAATTCGGTGTATACATTCCTCTGATTGCATAGACAAGTAAAATACACGGATTTTTTAAAATTCGTACTTTTTGGGGTTAATATGAAAAAAGGGGATAAAAATAGTACCAATCAAATAACCGCAGCTAGAGTGATGAAATTCGGAATATACATTCCTCTGACTGTATACACACGGAAAATAAACCGATTTTTCGAAATTCGTATTTTTTGGGGACAAAATAAAAAAAGGGGATAAAAATAGTACCAACCAAATGACCGCAGCTAGAGTCATGAAATTCGAAGTATACATTCCTTTGACTACGTAGACATCACTGTGTATACACGGAAAATAAACGGATTTTTCGAAATTCGTACTTTTTGGGGACAAAATAGAAAAAGGGGATAAAAATAGTACCAACCAAATGACCGCAGCTAGAGTCATGAAATTAGGAGTATACATTCCTTTGACTACGTAGACATGAAAAATAAAAGGTTTTTTCCAAATTCGTACTTTCAAGGGATACAATGGGTACGGAGGGATAAAAATGGTACCAACCAAACGGCTACACCTGGAATAATGAAATTCGGTGTATGCATTCCTCTGATTGCGTAGACACTTAAAATAAACAGGTTTTTCGAAATTCGTACTTTTTGGGGTTAAAATGAAAAAAGGGGATAAAAATAGTACCAATTAAATGACCGCAGCTAGAGTCATGAAATTCTGAGTATACATTCCTCTGACTGCGTAGACACTGAAAATAGACGAATTTTTCGAAATTCGTACATTTTGGGGTTAAAATTGAAAAAGGGGATACAAATAGTACCAACCAAATGACCACAGCTAGAGTCGTGCAATTCGGAGTATACATTCCTCTGATTGAGTAGGAATCTGAAAATAAACGAATTTTTCGAAATTCGTACTTTCAAGGGATAAAAATAGTACCAACTAAATGACTACAGCTAGAATGATGAAATTCTAATTGCGTAGAAACGTCGAGGGGGTAAAAATAGTACTAACCACATGGTCGCAGGTGGAATTATGGAATTCGGTGTATACATTCCTCTGCCTGCATAGACACGCAAAATAAAAATTTTTTTTTTTCAAATTTGTACCTTTTCTATTATGGCAAAAATTGGTTGAATCATGAAGTTAGGTTATTTTGCAGTACGTACGATAATGGATTTTAAAAATTTGTACTTTTGGAATTAAAATAGAATGGAAATACAGCCAACTGTAGCACCCATTATCAACCAATATTTATGGTATTTAAGCTTTTTGACAATATAAATATAAGAATATTTATTTTTTGATTTGAAATAAATAATGGTTTGAAACAATTAAAATATTATATTTATTTATAAAATTATTTTTTCAATATTTGTATTTGTTTTGGTTTGCCTATATTAAAAAAATTATATTTTCTTGTAATATTACTGCACTTCTACGAAAACCGACAAACTCTGTGGAATGCAATCCATGGTGGAGGGTATATAAAGTTCGGCCCGGCCGAACTTAACGCCGTTTTTACTTGTTTTTAATTCAATTCTTTTTAATTTTAGCTGATTATCTTTCAACTTTTTCACTGCCATTTTCAACTCTCTTAATTTGTTTTTTTTCACCTCCGTTTTAGCTCATCTAGATTTAAATGATTAATTTATTATTATTAATTATTTTTTACAAAAATAAATTATTTATGTAATATTTTTATACACTCCACGAGAGTATTATTCCTTTGTGCATTTGTTTGTAACGCCCAAAAGGAAGAGAGATAGACCCATTGTTAATTATACCGATCATATATTTTAACAGATGTGCTTCAAAATTGGCAAAACATCTTATATTTCAACTAGAAACACCCACGGTGAAAATGAGCCAGATCGGTTCAGATTTAGATATAGCCCACATACGAATTTCACTCCCGATTTGACTTTTTCTGCTGTAGAAACCACATATTTTAACAGATTTTCTTCAAATTTGGCAAAATATCTTATATTTGCATGAGAAACACCCAGGATGAAAATGAGTCAGATCGGTTCAGATTTATATATAGCTCCTATACAAATTTCGCTACCGACTTGATTTTTCCGCCCCAGAAACCACGTATTTTCATCGAATTACTTAAAATTGAGAACTGGAAGAATCTATTGTGAAATGGGTCACTTCATTCCATGTTTGGATATAGCCGTGATACAAATATTCTTTTCGATTTGACAAATTGAACCAGGACATATTAGCCTATGATTAGGAAACATACAAAAATTCTTCCCGTTTTCACTTTCTCACCGAATTGAATTGTATTCGAATAGAAAGTGGAGTGTATCATATAGTCGGCCCCGCCCGACTTTAGCCTTTCCTTACTGGTTTGCTGAATTAAATTGTATTCGGATAGAAAGTGGAGTGTATCATATTGTCGTCCCCGCCCGACTTTAGCCTTTCCTTACTTGTGTTTATTTATTTTTTTAATTTTCAAACTTAAAATGTCGAACGTCACCAACTTTAAAGAAGTACCAAGGCCACAATTTTTTTATTTTCCAGTAAAGTTTATTTTATTTAAATTGTATCAACATTTCTGTTTGTACTCAAAATTTGATGATCTTTCTTCATGTAGTTTGGACGCAGTAACAACAAATGATGTTTTTCAATGTTGAATTGAAATATGCGATAATGCAAAACAAACTGTTGCAGTAAATTGCAGTCGTATAGTTTCGTATCCTTTTTTGACTCTTTGTGCTCCCTTTTAGACAGCAAAATTCAAAGCGCAATGTCTCTATTTAAGAACTTTTATCAAAGCAAAATGTGCAAGAGAAATATTCAAACGAGTAAAGTTGCACTTGCTCGACTTTGCATTCGAATATCTCGAGATAGGATATGAATTAATGTAAAATTTTTGTACACTAGTTACATTTGATTGCTTCCCTATGAAAATATGATAAAACAAAGTGTTTACAAGAACTTTTAATTTTTTTAATATAAGAATATTTATTTTGTGAATTGACTTGAAGTATTATTTCGGTATGGAAATGTATTGGTAGCCTTGCCTTATAAGCGTGGTTTGATATAATAAAAATATTATATTTATTTTTAAAATTATTTTTTCAATAGTTGTATTTGTTTTGGTTTGGCTATATTAAAGAATTTATATTTTCCTGTAATATTACTGCACTTCTACGAAAATCGACAGCTTCTGTGGAATCCATGGCGAAGTGTATATAAAATTCGGCCCGGCCGAATTTAACGCCGTTTTAACGTCATTAATCAATCCAAATTTCTGAGGCTATTACTTTTTAACTGAATGTACCGCGACCCAGCCTATTGTTTATAAAGAACTTTCCTATCGAAATCCTCAGTGGAAGTTTCCTAATTTCTTTCCTTTTCATACTGCCTCGATTTTCTGCTCCCGTTCTGCCATTCCGTACATTTCATGCTCTGTCTCTGTGTGGAGTGGCATATTACAGTCCATATCATTATCACAAGGATGACCTCAAGCCGTTTCGATGACATTTCTATGCTTAATTCATGATTACGTTGAGAAGTGCTGGCATTACATGCAATATGGCCATAAAAACGAGAATCAACCAACTCCAGTCGTTGTGACCATTATTGACTGACTTTCCTCTGATTTATGTGCATATTTAGTAAGTGATACTCTCCGAGTTGGAGCTGGCAAAACAGAGGAAATGGCTGACCGGAACACTGTTCGGTGTTTACTGCTGCTGGACATCGTTGTGCACGATATGTGCACGCATAATTAACTACCAAACAATCAGTGGTTTTCCTGTCCTGTGAATACTAATAAAAGTTGTTGTTTTTTGCGTTGCGTTATGTCCTTTGAGCCAGAGCGAAAGCAAGTCAGGGTATGCGGTCATTTTCCACTTTCATTGCACTCAAGCTATGAAATTTAAGTTGACCAGATTTAACTTTATGTTCGAGTTCGAGTCTGGATATACGTACTCGCATTTTTGCCTTTAATAAACAAGTTGTAAAGTTCTTTTTTATTACTTGACTTCATTACCGGAGGTAAGTGTCCTTGTTAAAGGAAAACAACAGCAGCAACAACAACAATAACACAGGATGTTTATGAAGCCGTATACTGGCACATAATAAACTCAAAGTCCTGATATGAACAAATACAAGAGGAGGCAATTTGTGGAGAAAATGTGTTATTCAATAGAATCGCCGGAGGCAAAGTATGTATTGCCACATAGAAAGTCATTGGTTAATAAGTCTTTCACAGGTAATTCCCATTTTGATTATGATATTTAGCCATTCATTGACTTTTAATCATATTGAAATCTGATGAGGTTTTATGATTACCTATAACAATATAAGACTAAGAGAGATTTTATTGAGATGATGTCTCAACACGCAGAGAAAAAAATTCATTACGTTGAAAAATTTAGACAAATGAACTTCGTTTGTGAGTTTCTTTTGCGGGTAACGCTATTTTGTTTGAGCCCGACATGTCATCACTTGTTGTAGATGAACAAAATCTTTTATGATAAAGCGAAACCGTTGCACTATGGGCCCTTTGCCCGGAATCCATGGTAGAGATGAGAGCGACTCACGTGAATTACTCGTGATCGCGAGTAAAATTTATTTTACTAACGTGAGCGTGCTTGAATGTGAGGATCGAATGAATGTGTATGAGTCTAATTTCTCGTGAGTCGCACATTTTTATTAATTCATTCATTCTCATTATATTTTGTTTAAAAATGTGGCTTTGACAGTGAAAATAAGATAAATCGGGCAGACATTTGTAGGGGGTCTATCTATAACAACACTTGGGATTATGCCAAAAATGGATCCAAATTGTTCATTTCACGGTAAGTATTCCAAGTTGAAATATAACATAATCTGGAAAATTTGATCCGGGTCCGATGTAAGATGTAGATTCTATAGCAATAATATTGTGAATTGGGGCCCATATGGGCATCTCCCAAAAAAGGTCTACCAAAACATGAAATCAGATCACACTAATAGCTTTAAAATTTATTTGTTCTTTATTTCGACTTGTTCTCTTTTATTTTTTATCAAAAGTTGAAGTGTTATAACGAAAATTACTATTTTTTTTACTACGATTGGAAATATTTATAGCGTCCGTATTTCTACTGTACCTAATTAAATCAAGTAAGGAAAAGCTAAAGTCGGGCGCGGCCGACTATATAATACCCTACACCACTCTCTGCGTATATACCTCGCTTTGATAACTAAACCCAGATATTTCATGGGAGCAATTTTATGTAGTTCATATAAATTATACTATAAATTCATCTTTAGTCATATATAACGAATACGGTAAATAATAAAGTAATTGATCCAATTTTCCAGCAAATATTCCGAGTAAAGTAAATAAAGGGTGTTTTTTATTGGGGTATAGAACTTTAAGTTGGCATCACTTTTTTAACTGGCTGCCATTTTGTCAGCTGTCAAGTGATTAATATTTAGTTTTGTTTGCCATTTCATCATGAACAGGTTGACAAAAGAATAACGCTTGCAAATCGTGCAAATTTATTTCGAAAGTAATGGTTCAGTTCGCGAAGTTCACCGCAAGCTCCGTCCATTTTATGGTCGACATAATCGTCCATCAGAGCAATTAATTCGGTTAACCATGGATCGTTTTCGCACTACGTTTACTCTATGTGATAATACGCATCCGCAGAGACGTCGAACAGTGCGCACCGAAGAAACAATTGCCGCTGTAGAGCAAAGTGTTGAAGAGGACCCGAATGAATCGATTCGCCACCGTGCACAGCAATTGGAGCTGCACACCAATTGGAGAAAGTGGTTGAAAATTGGACCTGTAGAATTGGCTATATTCGAGCCAGCCGCGGCGGCCACATGCCCGAAATCATATTTAAACATTAATGGCATAAAATTATTCTTCCAATAAAGCCAAATTGATGGACATTAAAACGATTTTCTTGTGTTTTATTTCAATTCGAAGTTCTATACCTCAATAAAAAACACCCTATATAACATGATCTGGAAAAATTGATCAACATCGAATGATAAATACAGATTATACAGCGGTAATAGGATGAATCGGACGGACATTTGAAGGGGCCTATACCAACACTTGAGGCATGTGCCAAAACATGCGACTATATATTTTTCATCCACGGTAGGTATTCCTGCAAAATTTGATGAAGATCCGATGTAAGATGTAGTCTCTAGAGCTGTAATAGAACAGAATGGGGCCCCAGTTGGGTTATACCAAAGTATGGATATATGGGTATCTCCCAAACAAATAAGGAAAGGCTAAAGACGGACGGAGCCACTATATGATACACCCCACTTTCTATCTCATTACTTTTGAATCATGTGTTTGATAAAAAATGTTAAATCGGAAAGAACATTTGTATGGGGGGTATATTGATACCTGGAATGATGTGACCCGCTTTTACCATGTATGTTTATTGGTGAAATATATATGCAAATTTTGACCAATATCGGTTAAACACTCGGGAGCGACATTTGTATTGGGGCTATATCTAAATCTGAACCGATCTTACCCACTTTCAGCATAGGTGTTTCTAGTTCGATTATAAAATGTTGTACCAATTTTAAAGAAAATCGGGTACAATATGTTGATTTTAGAGCGGAAAATGCCAAATCGGGAGCGACATTTTATGGGAACTATATCTAAATCTGAACCGATTTCCTCCAAATTCAATACCGATCGTCCTTGGCCACAAAATGTAACTTTTGCCAAACTTCATGACCACAATTGCGAACTGTAGAGTGCGAACAAGCTTAGATGGACAGCAGGCGGACAGACGGACTGACGGACGGATAGACAGACATCACTAAATCGATTCAGCTGGGTCTAGCTCGATTATTTCTTGGTGTTACGCAAATTTGCGGAAAACTAACTTATAATACCCTAGTCCAGGAAGTCGTGTAGGGTATAAAAATCTAAGAGATAATTCTCATATTTTATAAATCTACGAGCAAAATATATCATCTGACCTTCATTTACATGTATACATGGAAAAATAAAGTTCTCAAGACCTTCAAAAGTACTTCTGGTTTTTTGTCGCGTCCGTTTAGATATAAAATTGTTTATAATTTTGTACTAATGTGTACTAAATCCTGACGATATATTTTTAAAGCGCTTTAGAACACTAAAAAGGCTGATCGAATTTTTCAGTTTCTTTCTTGTTTTTGGCGTAGTTTAAGGCGTGCGAATGTCGCGTCCGGCCCACTGGGAGATGTCCATATGTGTTTGGGGGTTATATCAAAACAAGGACCTATATATTTGATTTTCATAGTAGGTATTCCTAGTTGAAATATAACATGATCTGGAAAACTTTATCAACGTAAAACGTAGATCGCTAGTAGTAAAAATTGGGGGCCATTGTTAAAAGTGGACCCACATAGATCACTTGGACGTAGTTATTCTGAGATGAAATGTAATATGATCTGCAAAATGTTATCAACATTTAAACTGCGGCAGAATTTGTATGGGGATATACCAAAACATGGACCGATATAGTTGAGTTTCATAGTAGATGCTTCAAGTTTAAATATAGCATGATGTGTGAAATTTCATCAAGATCCGTTGTATAATATGGATTTTAGAGCAGCAATAGTGTAAATCGGAGGTATATTTGTAGACTAAATCAAAACATTGTTACATGTGGTCCACTTTCACGTTAGCTGTTTCTAGTTGAAATATAACATGATCCTGATCCTTCTAGAGTAATAGTGTAAATTATAGGGATATTTGTATGTATATCTAAATATTTTGCCTAAAAAATACTCCTGCCAAATTTCATAGCAATCGGACAACAATTGCGACTTGTAGTGTGCGAACAAGCTTTAGATGGACAGCAGACGGACAGATTTTTTGTGTTTGTGTGTTTATGTCGGCAGAAGCGGGCTAGTTGAACCTAGTTATATTGCTAAATATATGAATATATGTTATTTTTGATCATAAATAAATATAAATGATTAGTTTGGTAACAAAACAGTAAATGTAAAGTAACTAGAAAAAGAAAGAAACCCCTTATTCGACGTCTTGTTGTAAAGCTTCCAGTAAATGCAGCTTTTTTCCAACATATATGTAATTTTGCAAATAACTTCACTAGTTCAGAAGTTATGATTTTTACAACGGACAAAGTTAAAAGGCCCTACTGTACGTTGGTTGCGTCTGTGGTGAAGGTAAGTCACATCGGTTCAGATTTAGATGTAGCTCCATAGAAGTGTTACTCCTGATTTTACTTTTTCCGCTCTAGAAATCACTATATAGAAAACTTGAACGGAATTATAATTCTGATGAGGAATACGAACCCGATTAGGGTCGTGTAGCACTGTTCGAGTAACTGACATTATATATATTTCAAACTATAATTTTAAAATAGTACTAAAGTTTTTTAACGGCATAAATTTGAAAAAAAGCTGCGATTGTTGCAAAAATCCAAATTACAAGCGACATTGGTTCTTAATACACATGCAAACCATCTGCCGGATCCGTTGGATAGATCGCAGGAAAATTACAAAACAAAAATGTCATGCATACAAAATCATTTTAGCTATATCTCCCGCGAAAATGAAAATTTTGCAAAAATATCCAATTTGTATTTTTTGTTCACCGTGCTCTACCGAAATACCCAAATTTTTGGTTGAAAAAGATCGATCTTCCAAAAAAACATGGACCAATTTTAACCCCAGTATTTTTGTTGTATAAGATGGCGTGTAATTTTGCTATTTAAGCGGGAAGATCACTATTTACAACTTTGGTGTCTTCGGTGACCCCCACTGAAATTTTCCGGCAAATTTTTTCGTAGAACATTTTAATCCTTAAATGTCCTTTTTGAAAAGACTTTTTTTGATTTCCTCGAAAAAAGGGTCAAATTGACCCATAAAGAGAAGAGCTAGAGGGTTAAGATCTTCCCTTCAACCAAAAAATGAAAACTCTGACTCGCGATAAAAATAAATTCAGACCATCTAGACTATAAGTTTATTCTACAAAAATGATCTACTCAGCAAGCCCTTTCAGAATTATAGGCTCGCTATCCTGTTCCATTCAAAAAGTCTTAATTTGTTGGACAGTGATATTATTGTTTGAAAAATACTTCTTAAACGTTTGTGGATTTTCCTTAAAACATTTTCTTCTTTTTCCTTAAAAGAAATCTCTGACGATTATCGAGCAAATGAAAGTTCCTTTATTTGCTCGATTATTTGCATTTGAGGAAAATGTTGCAACTATTCCAGTAAACTTTTAGAGTATAAATCAAAAGAAGTTCATTTGCACTACACGACCTCCAAACATCTTTTTCTCTACGTGAAGTTATGAGATCTGGTGGGTACCTTATGGTAGACCTCGTCCGTCTCCATTCCTTCCTTACATGTTTAATTTATGACCGTATTGGAAAAATTTAAAATATTTATTCAGGTTCTAAATACACTTTATCGCCAAGTAACAGAAATTGCTCTCCACTACTTTTGTGGCGTACCATTAAAGGCATTCTAATGAATCACTTGAAGCGATTCGAGACATTAACACAATCACAATTCCCAGCCAGCCATCGATGCATTCGAAAATCAGTTGCCACCACTCACAGCCATGGCAACTGTTCGCCTTCGTCGGAGGCAACGCATTTTATCTTATAATACGCGTCCTATCGTTAAGCATAGAAAGACCCTGCAACAATTTCTTGTAACAGCACCCTCCTGCATAAAACATGCCATGTCAGAGCAGAGCAAAAGGTAAAACTACAACAGAATGTTTTACATTTCTCCGCTGAGGAAAAAAGTGAAAAACAGAAAAAACTTAATGATATTCTTAAGTTTAATATTCATTTAAGCCAGTTTTCATGCTGATACTTGCTGCCAAAGTAGTGCTGTGCTGTGTAAGTGTGAGCAATTAGAAAAATCCATTAGTAAGGAAAGTGCGTTCTACGTTCTACGGAAAATCGAAGGGTTTGTGAGAGTGTGATTTTGCTTCTTACACAATTTTTGTCTCCATTTTTTTTTGTGGCATAACAGCAGAAATCACTTCAAGCAGCTGCTGTGATGTATGTAGCGTAGTTTTTTCGTACACTACATCACCTAAGGGTAGTATGTTTATCTTGTCGTGCAGTTTGTAAGAAGCTGAAATATTTCAGCAGATTTTTTTCATAACCGTTCGAAAAGGAATTTTTTTTTAAATAATTAAAAAATATTATTTTTCTTAGAATTTTATTTTTTCCCATATTTATGATGTGGATAGTCCAGTATTCTTCTTTGGCCACAATTAACGTAATATATCGAATTCCTGCAGGGTTGTACCTAAATAGTTGGAACTTGTCGGTGCTTCCTAGTCTAGCAAACTGGTCATCTTTACAATTCCCTGATCTGTCCCTGTATCCTAGCTCCCAAATAAGGCTAATATCAAACTGTTCGGCTATCTGCTGAAGGGTAAATATGCATCGGATTTGTCGAACATAATGACATTTTTACTTGTTTCCTTTTGCGTGCACTTGTTATTCTTTTGCCGGCACTTTAGTGCCATTTGTTCTTTTTTCAGCACTATTGGAAGGCGAGACCAAAAATCTCAAGGAGAATGCAGCGATAGAAATCGATTGCAAACGATTCGCCATAAATCATAGAAATGGAAAACGAACAAGCTAACGATGTTTCGTGATGGAAGGATTTTTTATCCATGTCCCACACTCTCTCTCTCTCTCTCTCTCTCTTCAAATGAATTCTGATGATTCCCCACGAGAAGGTGCAGTAGTGTTATATTGCAGACACAGTTATACTCGTGTAGCACTGCAGTTTGTATAGATTCATAAGATTTCTTTTTCCTGTATTTGATAATAAAATATACGCTAAAGTAAAGGACGACAAAATGTAATAGGGTCCAGCACAACATAAAGTGAAGCAAAACAAGTAAAAATTAACGCTATTTTCGCCTGGCCGATCTTTATATACCCTCCACCATGAATTGCACTCCACAGAGGCTGTCGATTTTCGTTAAAGAACAGTAACATTACATGTAAATGTTAATTATACACTCCACGAGAGTATTATGTCTTTGTGCATTTGTTTGTAACACCCAAAAGGAAACGAGATAGACCCATTGTTAATTATACCGATCGACTTAGAATCAACTTTTGAGTCGATTTAGCAATGTCCGTCCGTCCGTCCGTCCGTCTGTCCATCTATTCTTGTAATCACGCTACAGGTCGCAATTGTAGACATAACTAAATGAAACTTTGCACAATGAAGTTTTTCGGGACAAGGACGAACGCTATTTAATTTGAAGAAAATCGGTTCAGATTTAGATATAGCCCCCATACGAATATCACTCCCGATTTGACTCTTTTCACTCTAGATACCACATATTACAACTGATTTTCTTTAAAATTGACAAAACATCTTATATTTCACCTAGGAACATCTATGGTGAAAATAGGTCAAATCGGTTCAGATTTAGATATAGCCCCCATACAAATTTCGCTCCCGATTTGACTTTTTCCGCTCTAGAAACCACATATTGTATCAGATTGTCTTCAAATTTAGTAAAACATCTTATATTTCCACTAGAAATACCCATGGTGACCGGTTCAGATTTATATATAGCTCCCATACAAATTTCGCTCCCGATTTGACTTTTTCAGCTTTAGAAACCACATATTGTATCAGATTGTCTTCAGATTTGGCAAAACATCTTATATTTAAACTAGGAACATCTATGGTGAAAATAGGTGAAATCGGTTCAGATTTAGATATAGCCCCCATTCAAATGTCGCTCCCGATTTGACATTTTCCGCACTAGAAACCACATATTGTACTCGATTTTCTTTAAATTTGGCATAACATCTTATAATCCAACTAGAAACACCTATGCTGAAATTGTGTAAGATCGGTTCAGATTTAGATATAGCCCCCATATAAATATCGCTCCCGATTTGACTTTTTCCGCTTTAAATGCCACATATTGTACTCGATTTTCTTTAAATTTGGCACAACATCTTATAATCTAACTAGAAACACCTATGCATAAATTGGGTAAGATCGGTTCAGATATAGATATAGCCCCCATACAAATGTCGCTCCCGATTTGACTTTTGCGCTATATAAACCACATATTGTACCCGATTTTCTTTAAAATTGGCACAACATCTTATAGTCCAACTGAACAAAACTATGGTGAAAGTGGGTAAGATCGTTTGAGATTTAAATATACAAATGTTGCTCCCAAAAGTTTAACCGATTTTGGCCAAACTATACACTTTATATTTCACCTATTTCGTTCCAGGTTTCAATATATCCTCATACAAATGTCCTTTCCGATTTAACATTTTTTGTCAAACACATACATTTTCAGGATACAAAAAACCTTCCCGTTTTCACTTTTTCACCGAATTGAATTGTATTCGGATAGAAAGTGGAGTGTATCATAGAGTCGGCCCCGCCCGACTTTAGCCTTTCCTTACTTGTTTTTTTAATGTAGCCAAACCAAAACAAATAATAATATTGAAGAGATAATTTTATAAATAAATACTAACTTTTAATTATTTAAAACTACGCTGATAAGACAAGGCTACAAATATGTTTATACTATATATATATCGAAATAATACTTCAAGTCAATTCAAAAAGTAAATATAAGGCAGCAATCTTCAAAAAAAGTTTAAATATCTTAAATATTGTGGAATAGTGTGGAATAGTGGGTGTATTTTCAGCTAAAGAGTGATTTTTTTGAGGTTAGGATTTTCATGCATTAGTATTTGACAGATCACGTGGGATTTCAGACATGGTGTCAAAGAGAAAGATGCTCAGTATGCTTTGACATTTCATCATGAATCGTCTTACAAACGAACAACGCTTGCAAATTATTGAATTTTATTATCAAAATGCGTGCTCTGTTAAGAAAGTTCATTGCGCGCTTCCATTTTATGGTCAGTTTAATCGACCCACTGAAGCGGCTATTCGGGCTATTGTGACTAAATTTCGCACCAAATTTACATTGTTGGACATTAAACCACCAACACGCTTACGTAGAGTGCGAACTGAAGAAAATATCGCAGCTGTATCGGCCAGTGTTAATGATGACCACCAATTTTCGATTCGTCGCCGTTCGCACCAATTGGGTCTCTGTTACTCAAAAACGTGGAAATGCCAAAATTGGACTAAGCGGATGGACCACCTAAGACGCAGCCGCGGTCAACATTTAAATGAAATTATCTTCAAAAAGTAAATGTCATGGACCAATCTAACGTTTCAAATAAAGAACCGATGAGATTTTGCAAATTTTATGCGTTTTTTTAAAAAAAAAGTTATCAAGCTCTTAAAAAATCACCCTTTACATCCGTGTAGTTAGTTGTATTTCCATCCTATGTCGACATCGAATTCCATGATTCCAACTGCGACCATTCGTTTCGTACCATTTCTATCCCCCTTTTACCCACTTAAAAGTACGACTTCCAAAAATTTCTTTATTTTACGTATTTACGCAATTAGAGAGATGTACACACCAAATTTCATCATTTTAGCCATACCCGTTTAGTTGGTACCATTTTTATCACTCTCTTCCCATTGTGTCTCTCAAAAGAACGAAAAACTTTTTTATATTTCGTGTCTACGTAATCAGAGGAATATATACACCGAATTTCATGATTCTAGCTACGGTCATTTGGTTGGTACAATTTTTCCCCCTTTTTTCATTTTACCCCCTAAAAGAACGAATTTGGAAAAATCCCTTTATTTTATGTGTTTACGCATTCAGAGGAATGTATTTACCGAATAACATTATTTTAGCTGCAGCCATTCGGTTGCTACCATTTTTATTCCTCTATTCCCATTT